>RXPK01000026.1:214977-814977 GCA_004143645.1 Protaetia brevitarsis | reverse complement strand
CCATTTTGCTGGGTAAGTGTGTAGTATTGACAGTTTTGAAGTTTCTTTTTTTTCTAGTAAACTGTTGATAATTATAAAAGGTGTATCTATTGAAGGCTTTCAACTGAGCATATATTACGTACTTCTATGTGTAAAATTTATCAAAATGTCTTATTATGTGAACAGTGTTACATTTTCATCGCACTATGCAACTACACACTTACCTGACTTTACCTTATTTCGAAGGGTTAAGTTTCGAAATACCTAAAATTAGCGACGAATATGAACCATCCTACCGCTACAAATCCTTCAAAATTGAATGGTGGAGGGGTGCAATCTCCCGTTTCAATAAGTTATTTGAATGTTTTTTTTTTTTTATTTCATATACTTATATGAATTTGTATGCGCTAAATTCTTTAGGTTATTGTATATTCTTCACTAATTCAAGATATCAATCTTATGTTCGGTATCGTTTATGTTGCGCAACGTTGGATGATTCAAGTGTTTCGTAATGAAAACTTGCTATGTGTTCCTTGAACTTTGCAATTCATTATGAAGTTAACGATCTATAATAGTTATTATTCCATAGATGTAGTCCGGAGTATGAAGCAAGTCCAGTATAAACACTGTTGTAAGAAGTGCCACGACTTTTAGTTCAGACGAAAAGCGCGACAAAATTCTATAAAATTACCTCTCCATGTAAAAGGTTGTAAAGATGTCTAGTGTGTTCTTTTTTTGTGCGTTTTATCTTTCGTCTAGATAAACTATTGTGCGCTTACCTATCGCTTATAAACTTTATCAGTTACCCTTGTAACAGCATCCTAATGATTCTTAATTCTTCCGTAGCGGCGATAGCGATGACTATCCAATTGTAAATTGTGCGCGAAGATGTTTGTTTATGTCTCGTACTATTTCACGTCGTACAATAATAATTATTAAAATCAACCTTAGTGAGGAAGCATCAGTGCGTGAGTGATTATCCAGGGTCCTTACTTTGTTGTACGCAACAAATAAAATATATTCTAGTGAAACAAATCCTTAGTTTTTCGTATCTTTATTGCTCAGGTCAACAACATAAAAAAAGTGCACAAACGTAAATACCATGTGATTCAAAATGATTGCCGTAAGAAAATTTTTTTTTCCGGAAAACGGAAAAATTTATCTATACTTATTAACCAATTTAATGAGCGAAGTTAGCTACATACAAATTTCATACATTAAATGAATTTTCTTGACATTTAGCGACATTGGCGTGCGTGTTGTAGTATCTTTAGATTATTTATCTTATAATTTTTTTTCAAATCGTTTATATTTACATCTAATATCACCAACAATAGTATTTCTGAATACGGTAAGAAAATAAGGGAATTTATCTGTGGTAATAGCTCAACAAACAGGTAAAAAATCAATATTAACATTAAGTGAAATAGTTTATTACATTTTATAATTTTATAGGCTTATCATACACTTCAGCGCAATGAGCTGTCAAAAGAAAGTTACATTTTCATCCCTATAAAGTTTCTACGGTACAGGAATTATTACCATTAGATCACGATAGGAGATTGGAATATTGTCATTGGTTTAATAACAATTTAAGGGACGATGACTTGCTAAACAAATCATTTTTCTCAGATGAAGCCTGGTTTTATCTAATAGACTATATCAATTTACAAAACTATTGTATCTGGTCTGCAGAAAATCCACACTAATTTCGAGAAACGCAATTGCAAAGTTGGAGTTGGTTAGCTATGTCCAGGCAACGAATAATAGGGCCAATTTTCTTCGAGGAAACTGTAACAGCCCAACGTTACCAACAGATGTTGGAATTGTTTATTGCAGAGTTACAAGAAAATGAGCTTGAAGCAGGTTATTTTCAGCACGATCATGCTCCAGTACATACTGCTTGACAAACCTGCCAATATCTTCAACAGTTTTTTGCTGACAGGTTCGTTAGAGCACAAAGATGGCCACCAAGATCGCCTGATCTAACCCAATTAGATTACTTCATGTTTGGCTATCTAAAAAATAGGATCTATAGAAACCGCATGCATACCATAGAAGAACTGAGAGATGCAGTTTTGTCACTTAATAATTATATTAATAGTAAGTAATAAATATTTAGTTAAACACCAGTTAGTACTGAATTGTAAACTCATAATTTAGTAAAGTTAAATTAATTACATTTCATTTTTACAAGCAGAAACACCAATCCATAGTCGTTTATATAATGCGAGTTTAAATATAGGTTACGTTTTCCTTATTTATGACAGATCCGTTTACTTTCTTATGTTCCAACACTGACTTAGTTCAAACCTTCATTACAAACACGCGGCATATACCTACACCCTGTTACTATCTATAGGAGTGGATTTGACAATCATTTTGAATCTTTGTGTACAGGTACCTAAGCAAAATCACATTTAATATCTAACATACAACAGTAATATATACAGTAATGAATTACGATTGAAGATGTCGGTTTTTTAACGGGGTTTTCGGTTTATTTGTCGAGAAGGTATGTGAAATCGTCGCGTAAATCTATACAAATTAAACATTATTGATTTATGACATAGATATAAATGGAAATTAATTCACGTCTTAAATATACAGGAGGGCGTCATTAAATCGAGTACAATAAAAAAGATATAATCCTACCTCAAAATTAATTGGCTCCTGGCGCGGTTTTACGTCAGCTATCGCGTGTCACACCCTGGAGACGACAACGAGCCATAGTTCGACCGCAAAAAAGGATATACGGTGATTACGCGCCGCGTCACGCTTGGAGGGGTGGCTACGGTCGGTAATCGAACGAGGGGCGAAAGAACTATATTCGTGTCACACCCGAGGGACAACAACGAACTATAGCCTTACGAGAACGGAAACGGAAAACTGAATTCGTGTCACACCTGAGGGACGACAACGTACTATAGCCCTACGAGAATCAAAACGGATACTATATTTGTGCCACACCGGAGGGACGACAACGAACTATAGTCATATAGGATCAGAGAAAGACTATAATCGTGTCACCCCGTAGGATGACAACGAACTATAGTCAGCGCAAGGGAGAGCATCGGGAACTGGCGGAGTCTATCTGCGATCGCGGTAGATGCACAGCTATATAGGCACGCGGTGATGGACGGGACTCAAGCGTGCGTAAACTCAGGCGAGTGAGGATAAAGTGTGGGTAGATTCATATGCGGCGCGTGGAGAGTACGCGACACACAGAATTGAAACTAAGACGTGTGCCGGTGAAAAGAAATCAACGAATAAATGTGCCCGTAACGAGCAGAGTATTTAAGCCAAAATAAATTACAAAACTAAACTGAATACTGAAATTCATTTTTCCTTATAACAACACGTTACAAGGTTCGAAAGCCGAAATTCTTAAAAAAGCAAATTTGAAAATTTGCTTCACCTCGCGAAACACACTGAGAAACGGGAAAGATATGCCTCATCTCAATGTAAGACCGGTAAACCGGTTACCGTAACAGACCACAGTGAGGTTGGACATCGCGTCCCCCGGCACTGGACAAAACCCCTCAAGGCAATTTGGCTAATGCAGGCACAAGTAGCGGGTGTAATAAGGTTTACATTCGACAAATAAACGTGCGATCGAAACCGGCTTCAAGGAACACATAGCAAGTTATCGCTATGGGCGACTTGAATTATCTAGCGTTGCGCAACAAATTGAATTAGTGAAGAGTTTGCAATCACCTAAAAGGTTAAACACATACGAAACCGTAATCGACAAAATTTAACTTTAAAATACGGATATTGTACTATGCATAAAATGACCTTGCAATACGTACCGATGCCAATTTTGAAAACCATATTGGGCGTTAGACATGTGTGGGGGACACGGCTATGTATCTGTTTCTATTTTAAAGCGACGCGGTTTTTCCAACCTTCTGCTTTCCTATATCTAGTTAAATTTTGACGATTACAGTATATGAAGAAACATTCAAATGACTTATTGATTCGCAATGCTACACTACTCCATTAGTCAATTTTGATGAATATTTAAGAGTAGAATAGTTCACATTGTTCGCTAATTTTTGTTATTCGGAATGGTCAAGTGTTCCCGAAACAATTATCCGGAATTAATAAAATCTCATGTAGCACGGAGTGATTGGATATGTATGTGTCTATTACTACGTTACAGTCCCTTGTGATATCTTTGCAATTTTTATTTTGTTCTTATGTTGTCGAAGTTAATTTTAGGTTCAATTTAATCAAAATCTAATATTTGTTAAATTACCTTCTTTAGTGAAGACATTTTTTACGTATATAACATCAATATTAAGAATTGTATACCGGTTTACCGGTTAACCGGTAAATTGGCCAAACAACGTGCGGTAAACCCTGCTGGAGATATCTACACATAAATTAAATTACAAACATTTATCGGTAATTCGGTAAATGAAAAATCCATATCAGAAATTTTTATGTACGAAATATTGTGTTTATAGATATTTAACGGTCTAAAGAGAAAATGAAAATAAAAAAAAAAAACAGCCAAGTGTAAGTAACAATATACCCAATTATTAATTTTATGGAAGATGTTTTTTGTTTAATTTTAATTTAAATTTTCTTGAGATTAAGAGCCGCTGTAATGCCCTAGAATAGAGAATATAGAAAAGAAATTGACAATTTTGATTAGAAACGTATAACCTCTATTCCACCGAGTTAGTCAGAAAGAGAAGAAATCAAAAATTCTCAACAAAAAAAGCAAAAAATTGAAAAAAAATCGTGTAAAAAGTAAAAGAAAATAAATCTCAAACGAGATGGATAACGAAATGCAACGCAAAGAAAAGCGAGATTAATGTTCATTTGTTGCTAGGACGGTAGGAAGCAAAACAGCCCACTTTTCCTCCTATCTTTGTCAACAAGTGCCGTTTCAATTCTCTCATTTTATAGTCTTTTTGTGTGGATTTTATTTATCTCTCGAGAAAAGTTGAGTTAGCATATGTGGTTTGTGCTCTGGAGATTTTTAAGATTTTTAAAAGTTTAAAATCGTTTTTCTTAAAGAGTAAGTAAATGTCTCATTTTTTAATATTTAAAAATAATAATATATAAGAACAACATTTCACGTACTTAAATTAATAGTGATTTTGAATACACCACATTATGAGAGGACATTAATGCAACATTATTGTAAGATAACATTAAAATTTGAACCTTAAATATTTTTTTTACTTCTAACAACTATTTAAAATAATTAAACACAAATATTTATTACAAAATTCTAATGTTATGCCTTAAGATTGTGTTAAATATGTATTATTCTAGCCTAACTTCTAACCCTATTTTCTTGGGAAATCCCCATTAATATGACACATAAAAAAAATTACCGGTAATTTACCGGTATTTTCATTTTCATTTACCGAATTACCGGTAAAAGGGAAAATCGGTAATTTTACAATTACTAGTAAATGTAGTTAAACATTATAAATATATAGAAGTTTAATTTTCCAAATACCATAAGTTTCTGAGACTGTACCTCGTAAATATGAAATACTGAAATATTCCGTTAAGGTTTTCAAAAAATATGATGACCCTACTGTAGCGCTGTGCAGCGTAACACACTCACAAGCCTAGTGATATTTTTATATTCGAGTTTCGACAAATTGAACGGAAACATTACAATACTTATGCACATGGCTCGATACATAAACCATTAACAATACAAACAAATCTTGCAATCAATTTCTCTGCGTCTAGGGGTACTTTTTTAATGTGTAAATTGCAACTGATACGACACAAACTATTAACGATATTTATTTGTATTTTTAAGTAAATATTAAAATAATAATTAAATTAGCTATTTTAAGATACGTACAGCGAACGACAAGAAGTTCTAGAACAGTGGAGGGAAATGCAGTGTACTTACGCGAGGGCATAGTTTGCTATGCCCTTATGCTATGTTTAATGCTGAGCAGAGTTGACATGATGCTAATGAAGTTCAGATTTGGTTACAGCAGAAATTCTGTTTGGGGGCAAATGCTTTGGGCTTTGATTGGGATAATGGATATTGGCGTCGACGGTTCTTTTGTAAAGTTTGATCCCACAGCTGGGTACCGGGATTTTTGATACACCCTTTCAGAAATGGAAGAAATGACCTTTTTGACGTTCCAAATGTCTTATATTTTCGGATTCAATTTGAGATATGTCAAGTTTTATTCAGTAAGAGAACTCATATCTGATACAAATATTTGTTTCTGTTTTGAATTGTTTGTGAATTTACTATATGTTCAAATAAGTGATGTCAATAGAAAATTAGAATTCGGCCAAAATTTTTATATCAAAATATGGTATATATGCATACAGTTGTCGCTCTGAACTTTCCCAAAAAAATTATTGCTATTTCGAGATGATATGAGAGAAACAGTAATAGGTTCAGGCAACTTCACCTCGATTAGTGTTCTATGAGTTCTTGTCGCTCGGTACATATTAAATAATAATACTTACTTCTGTATTTATTGTATTTGTTGTGATATTACTTTTAAACGTGTCACCTAAAAATTGGTCCATTTTGCTAAACGCAAACCATGAAGGTTTGTAAACGTTCCCTGTTGCAGCACCAGATTTTGCAGACTCTGCCATTTTCCTTTTAAGCAGTCTATAGGTGGCCATTAAGCTTTCTTTCTTTTTTTTTAAATGCTCTACAGTTACCTCAATGCTGAGTTCGTGTTTTATACAGTTCCAGGCATGGATCACGTGGGAGCGAGATTTATGGTTGAGGTTCTTTGGATCCCAAATCACAGGATGTTTTTCATAGATACTTAAGTATTCTAAAATTAGCTCGTTCGACCACTCGATGTTCGGTTCTGCAGACATTTTTCTGTAATTTTAACAATGTCACTGTCAAATAAATATTCCCTAAACAAACACTACACTCGACATCAAGTAAGTATTGTCCTAGTACTCGCCCTATCTTTGTATAGTTATTAACAATTTTTTTTTCTAAATTTTATCACAGTAGAGTTAAAAACAGATTTATATACTATTTATAATAGCTATTTAATTGACATGATGTTGAAATCAGCAATTAATATAATTAATTTCAAAATTTTATTGTGAATTTGCTAAAAATATGGATATTAATGAAAAAAATCTTCGTTTTCTTTTTTTCTACATTGTCGCAATCTTGCCTTTTTTTTATTTAACAGATCTTTGTTTGTATTAAAATTCAATTACGAAATGAAAACGATGCATTAGCGTTTGGCCAATATTCTCTCTAAACAATACACAAATTTGTAATTCCTTACAACATAAAAGTACCTCATCAAAATCTTTACACAAAACTTACCTACTAATAATGCCCCAAAATAAAACAGACAAATGTTACATTGCAATGACGTATATGTAGAGCAAATTATAGGTGTATAACCAATGTATAACCAACTTAAAGGACATAATCCAACAGTATTAATGCTCTTAAAAAGCATACCAATAATGAAAACATTTAATTTCGAACAAACAGAAATATTAACTAAAGAATAAGATATAAAGCAAGAAGCTTGAAATTTACATAAAAAAATTATATAATGCAGTTAATAATCGCCAAGAAATTGCAAATCTTTCTAATAGACATTTCACTATTAAACTTTCTTTAAAATTTATATTTTTGAATTATGATGATTTGATTTATATCGTTTTTATCATTGATAGCATATTTATGTCTTTTAATTTGCCACATTTCTTTAAATAGAGTTTTATAATATATTTAAATTTGTGATTTTTGTCAATAGCATGTTTTGTTAATGCTGTTGCATTATAATTACCTGTTTATACTACATTTGTGGGTGTAAATATTCTTTTTTCTAAATATTGCTTTGATTGCCCAATATATACACCATTACAACTTGACATTCTATTTTATAGATCGTGTTTGTTCTTTTATTATTATCTATGGTTTCTTCAGTTTTTGTAAAGAAAAAATTAATTGAATAATTTGGTTTATGAGTTACTTCAATTTCATATTTTCTTAATAATTTTTGTAGGTTTTCTGATAATTGATTAATATAAGGTATATATGTGTTAGTTTTTAGAAAAAAAAACACGATCTATAAAATAGAATGTCAAGATTGTAATGGCGTATATATTGGGCAATCAAAGCAATATTTAGAAAAAAGAATTTAAGCTCATAAATATAGTATAAACGCAGGTAGTTATAACACAACAGCATTAGCAACACATGCGATTGACAAAAATCACAAATTTAAATTCGACAAAATAGAAGTTTTAAATACATAAAATGATTGCTATAAAAGGCTATTTAAAGAAATGTGGCAAATTAAAAAACATAAATATGCAATCAATGTTAAAAACAATATAAATAATTTAAGTAGTATCTATAATAATCTTATAATGGAAAATTCAAAAACTAACGTAAGTAAAAACCATAGTAATATACCACAGGAAGACAATCAAGATCGTTTACACCTTTAGTAAAATATAATTATTAAGTTGAAGGTAGATCGAGCACTGTGAGATATACTGATAACAGTTTTTTAATCTTCAAACACCATGTAACATTTCGTTAGCTATGCCTACATCATCAGGTGTACATGCCAGTATATTGTCAGAATACCAAATGTGTAAATATAATAAGTATATCCTAGGTTACAAAATTAAGCTACAGGACTACTATCTTCAATAAATTATTATTTATTATTATTATAATATTATATAAATATTTATAATTAAGGGGCGTTAACTCGGTATTAAGTAAGCTATTATTACGTTTCTTCATATAAATAGCTTTCACATATTAAGAGTCTTACAATTTGAAGACTTAATTACCTCTAAATCATTAATTGAACAAGTGTGTCCTGTATTAACAAAATGATACGCTAAAGCGAATTTATTATCATTTTGATTTTTAACATGATATAAATGTTCTTTAAATCTAATCTCGGCATTCCTCTTTGTTTGATCTATATATACTTTATTACAAACACCGCATTTGATACTTATAAATCCCAAAAGATTTTTTAAAATCAATAATTTCGATATACATTTTAAGTTATTTCTTAATAGATTAAATTGTAATAATTGTTTTCTATAATTATTAGAGTTCTAATTAATTATATAGAGTAATAATTTTTAACATTAAAAATCTATAAATTGTTTTAAGAAAATTGTGCCAAGGTTAGAGCGAGAGGATTTATCTGTGAAATGGCGAACGTAAACAAGGATAATATATAAGATATCGTCTTATTTTTGACTGCTTTTAAATCGATCCATTTGTCGCGTAGAAGTATATGTTTATTACACACTTGTATTCATGTAGTGCAAGGTAACAGTGTTAACGTCTTTTACAATTATTTGTTACGCGTAAATTTTAGTATAATTAGATCGATATATAAAAAATAATTTTTTTCCAAATTTTTTGATAAATACGTACAGTATAAGAAAAAGTAATGATGTTCCACTCGCTTTACCTGTTGGTAAATTATTAATAAATGTAATATCGAAAGATTAAATAAATAATATGTAAATTAAATTTGTAGGAAAAAAAAATAATTTTGTAAATGGCATAAATTATTTCGAAACGCAAAGAAAAATATTTTAATGTAAAACTACCGTTATTTCCCAAATAAATAAAACAGAGAATACATTGTCTTTACAAAAAAAAAAAAAATGCACACTTGAACTATTACTTCCAGGAATATGTTCATTGCGCTAATTAATATTATTTATTTAACAATTTTATTTGATATTTTGTTATTTAAAATCCCATAACAAATAACAGAGCTATGGCTTGCGATGTTTTTTGTCAATCACCCGTATATATTATGCTCGGGCGCTCGATAGATGCGGCAATTACACTTCATAAAATATATTAGATTTTCGCGGCACTCAAACGAAAAGTTGCCAGTACGGTATATTGCTATTTGCGCTAGTATACATGTACTCGCATCAACTGTGATCGCATGTGCCGTTGTCTGATGCGTCGACCTTTTCGTCTGGCGTCTGTGGCTTCCCAATTCCCCACTACCTTTCACGGCAGCTGAGCTGTACTCGGACATTTGTCGATAAATACTGGTAACTACGATTGTTGCAGTACATGGACGCTTAGCTCGATTCAAGGTAAATACAGCCCAACTGTCTATGTATTGAATAAAACTTACGACAAAAAATACATTTTACTTACTTTATCCTTCCTGTATTCGCAAACGTGAGTCACAAATAAAACAAGAGAAAAATACAAGTGCACAGCGGCTGTCGCGTCTGCTTGCAGACTTCAATGGCGTCGGACCAACGTTGGCACAATCATCCGACGTGTGAGAGGTTTAGCGACTCCTAGTCGAATGTGAAGCAATCAACGACAACGTTGGTTACAGTTGGTCGTGTTGCATTCACACGGCACGTCTGAGCGCAAAGCATAAACATTGACGGGTATTGATCAGGCTGCCTGGATCCGGTTAGCACGGGAATGGCCAACTTCATCGGAAAATAGATGAGTACATTATAGGCAGGTAAGAATCGGCGTTATTTACATAGATAGATATCCGAATAAATATATATAATTTTATCTGCAAATTATTTGTTATTTAAGGATAAGTTTTCTAATAATTTCTTAACTGGAGTGCGCACGGGAGGATATTATGAAAGGTAATACAAATAAAAGTCATTCTGTGTTTGAAAATTACTTTTCCTTTAAATTTTTATATGGTCTTTTATGATCTACATATTTGTACTAAATTGACATTCAAGGTGATTTATTAACAGTTCTGTTTGTGAAAAGGTAGCGTAAAAATGAGTTCACGTTTTGAATAAAATTTTGCGCAAGTAAAAGACGCTGCAGAGGATAAACTAACTGCATTAAATGCGTAAAAGTCTAGAGATCCTGCGTAGAGAGTCTTTACGTTCCTGTGAAAATCGTAGCATTGGCATTATTTGCTATTATTTTTATAACTCCGCCAACAGAAAATAGTCAATTTACAAAGGATCTGATAGAAAAAAAATAATTGGGAAAATTGGATCAAAATTAGATATAATACCTAGTGTCTCGGCAAAAAATTATTAAACAGTTAGAGGGATTTGAAAATTCGAAAAGTTCATACTCAATATGCAACCAAGTTGGATTAATGAAGTCCTTTTTTTAAAGTTTCGCCACAATTAATGTTTTTAATTGTAAGTAGATTTGTTTGAAAATAAGGCTTCTTAATTAAATTCTATCCATTTCCGCAATTAACTTGCCTTCTTCAGAATCTATGATATTATTTAATTAACAACACTGGAGAATTTATATAAACTAATTTATACTTACAAAAATATTGTTAGTTTTTTGGTTTTCTTTTCTTTATGTAATCATAATTACAATATCGTTGTATAGTAATAGGATTAAAATAATGTAAATGGGACAAAACCGAATAGTAACAAACAAATAAAAAAATAAATAAAATAAGGAAAACGCAAAAACTTACTTTATTTTTATAATGGTTATTTTGAAAAGCGAAAGATATACATATAGGGATTAACATAAAGGTATTATAAAGAAACAATTGAGTCCCGCGAAGTGTTGCTTCAAAAAAATCAAGAAGCTGCGAATGTAATCAGAAAAAAAGCAGGACTGTTTTTTAACATCAGAAGATCTGTAAGAAAACGCATGTATTGTAGTGGGTGGTGGATATTTCAAGCAGTTGCTCTAAATACGTTATTCACCAGTAGTATAATGTGCGGCCCCTTGTAATGACAGTTGTATCAGCTTGCTGCCCCGATTTTATGACATTGTTTTCGAAACATATGTATGATATTACTCTACTGATAAAGTATGATTGAGTGTGTATGCATTATTCCTTTTTTTTTATTTATTATTTACCTGAAGTTCGTAATTTAAAGATCAACAATTGTGTTAATACGACGAACTGCATTGAAACTTTCGAATGCAAATATTTCTAAAACGGATCAAGATACCAAAATTAAACAAGTATGTGTTTTTCATGTGAAAAAGGTTGCTCTTTCAAATTTTCTATTCGGTTTAGGCACACAAAAGAATAATTACTCAATTTGAATATAAATTCATCACATTGAATATAACATAACTTCCTATATAAGCAAGAGGATCATGCATTTATATTGAGAATAAAATTTGTTTACTTTTCGAAACCCATGAATTTGTTAGACGAAATATTTTCTTAGTTCAAATGTAATCAATGTGATGTATACTAAAATCATTATTTTTCTCAAATTAAATGCAAACATACTTACCTAGAGAGAACGAAAATAGCGTTACAGCATTAGTTAAAATTCAATTTTTTTTCTTTTAAGTTTTCCGAACTATAAAAAAATCTACTCAACTAGAAACTATTATATTTATGCCTTAATAATTTATGTACATTTGATATAAATATATAAAAGTGTTATTTGAAGTATTGCCATTATTTGCTTCCAAAATATAAGTATATTGAATTGATAATAATTACCTGCTTGCTAAGAATTCCTACTGTTCAAGGGTAATAATTACTAATTTTATGTCCGCAACACCAAAAAACCTCGGTAAAGGAAAATTAATAAATAAAGAAATATTTATGTAATTAAATAAATTTACTGTCATACTTTATAGTTTTACAGCGTTAGCAGAACGTAGCGTGTCGGTGTACTGCAAGGAGTGCGCACGGGATATTGATGCGCAGAGGTATAGATGTTATGCGTATCCATCGTTGCGACCGGTGTTCTCGGGATACTTCCCACTCAATGCCTGGGCCTGGTATCTAGTCGGCGTTGGTTACTGATATAATTTTAATCAGTATGAAATTTTGCTGATATTACCTACTGAAAACTAACAACAATCAACTATACAAACTTGTCAGATATTTTAAATTACAATAGTACGTAAATACCTAGTATTATTTCAAAGCTTTTTAAACCAGTAATGCTTTAATATTAGACAACACGTAAGTGCTTACCTTCGAATATTTTAATGGTACAAAACATTTAACAATTTTATATAGTAATTCATTATGCCAGACGTATAAAAGACTTTATTTTGAATTTACAGACGTTTTCACTTTCATTGCAGAGATTTATTCCTTATAACAATAACAATGTTCATTTGGAGGAAGTATACTTCAGTGCAAATATTTGTACTATTTGATCTAAGAGTATATTTCCAGAGAATTTACTCTTATGTTCTGACCAACAAGATTTAGTTTATTTGAATATATATTAAGTTTCGATTTCTGAATAAATAAAAATATTCAGATTGATAATAGATTTTTGTGTGTGTGATTCTGCATACACAAAAAAGATAAGCTTCGATTTACCTATTCAGCAGGATGTAACTAGTAGTAACTAACTATATGAGCAACGATAAAAGTGATGACAAATCATGCTGAAAAACGTAGTAATACCAATTTTCACGTTGACCCTATGAAAACTTGCTGCATTACTGGGAAATTTAGAAATAAAATTATTAACTTGAACATACTGTATGTCTTAAACGAGCAACATTTGCATAAGGGATGTTGCGCTCAATCCTCATGTTTTAGGTTCTACTATTCCCAGTTTCCTAGATTTCCCATTCTTAACGACTCACACTGTATAATTGTTTAAATATACCACAAAAGAAAATTGGACATTTCAAAAGGAAAAACAAAAATCGCTGGTACAATTACCATTCAAATGCATATCTTAAGTTAGGGGTTTAGCATTCAAATGATCATTCCAGCTTTAAAATATATTTTGAGCTATTATTAGCGTTCAATAATGATAGTTCGATGAGATTTGACCATCATTAATTATAAACACCCCAATATGCTTAACTCGAAAATAAGAAGTTATGAGGGTCGTATTTTTTTAAATGGTATGTTATATAAGATTTTTATATGCTGATTGTATGTATTCTATTAAGAATACAGTAAAAATACTATTATTATGTACTTATAATGTAAAGTTATTAAACTTAAAAATGAGGAATATACACGAATTAAATTCAGACAATTTTAAATTTTATTGCTTTCAACAATTTGTATTAAATGGTAAAAGCGGTTGGTTAGTAGGCGTTTTTTGTAATATCGTTTTTAAAACAATCTAATATCTATTTTACAATGTTATGAATTACTTTCATAAACTAAAAGACATTGTATGTTCATACCATTCACAATAATTACATACAAACATACTTTTATTATTAGATACACAGAACATAAAATTTCCGTATATGCAACGTAAGCATAAGTGTGCTCTAAATTCCAAACCACAACTAGCAAATGTTTTTTTTTTTTCGTTCTGAGTGTAATTGCTATACCAGCTACTAAATTCCTCTCTATATGGTTTGTTTTTGCTTCTTCTACGACCATATGTTTTAATTGATATGCTTTTTAAAACTATGCTATATTACAAACCAGGGGTGGCCAACCCAAGTAATATTGTCGATCACTTTGAAAATACATTATAATTCAGCGAGTCGCATGTATGTACATTTCACGTATACCAAGTGTCTCAGCCTGTAGGTCCATGGTAAACTTCTTCATTTTTAAATATTTTTTAATAAAATGTGATACATGTTACTCCGTATTTCTTTTTAATTATTTAGCCTGTTATAATTTATTATTTTAGTTAGTTATTTTTATCACTTCCGGTTTTACCAAAAATATTGTCGAATTTAAAATATTAAATCGAACATCCAGTATATTTTGGAATATTTAGATTTTAATTATGTGAGTTCGAGAACATACTTGTTGGTTTTCTTACCTTGGTTACTATAATTTTTTTATTTTTGAATTTAGAATGCCGCCAATACGCTAAAAATATTCGCAAGGGTTAACATGACGTCAAAAAATTATAAATGTTGCAATACCTATACTGATATTTCGTTCATAATTAGTAATAAGTAACAAATACTTCCTAATTCAATTTAAAATTACGATTTATTGCCTACATTGATATTATTCTTCCACTACCGGTTTCAGCTAAATTATTAGCATTCTTCAGGTGAAATTCAAAAAAATTAAATGTAAAACTTAATTAAAAAAAACTACAAAAATGATCAATTTCAAACAAAAAGTGAATATATTTCCGTATAGTGCTGCAGACGACATTTTGTCTGGAAATTGATCATTTTTGAAATTTCTTAAATGACTATTATATTGAATCATTTTCAATTTCACCTGAAGAAGGCTAATAATTTAGCCGGTAGTTAAAGAATAATTTCAATGTAGTAAATAAATCATAACTAATTAGCACTGAGAAAAATGGGTTAAGTAAAGTGTTTACTTGATAAAAAATCATTTACAATAGATAAAGTTTTACTTGCAACTATTCTCCTCAATTAATACCTGCAACTAAACCCAGTTTCTTGAATGCGAGTTCTTACTGTAAATAGTGCTCTTATTAACTGCTATTATACAGCGTACCTGACAAATTCTTGTGTAATAATCGTAATCAAAGTGTTGATATGTGGTAAGTAACGTATTACTTGTGACTATTGGTACTGTATCTAACTACAGCATATACTTAGTACAAGTAACAATAATACTAATTGCTATTAAACTCATGTATTTTCATAAATAAGTAGCAATTTGCCACAACTATCATTATTTGAGTTTTGCTGCACCTCGTGTGTTTTCGGGGAAGCTTGGTAGTTTTACCGTGTTTTGCACATAAGAATTAACGTTTAATAACACGAGGTTACACTTTGCAAGTCAGTCACATTTGGTGGTTTGTTTGGATATGTTAATACGGAGAATCAAACACGAAAACAGATACACGTGCTATGCAGGTGGTGCGTATAATGCAATACTGTATTAGAATAGGTGGGGTTTCTATATTTCTATCTGAGGGAAAAATTCTGATTGGTTGACGCTTCTGAATGTCTAGAAAAATAGTCAATCCTCATATCTGAACAAAGAATTCACACGAAATTCTAGTAATTTCTGTTCTATTAAATACGCGTAGTCAACTCGTCTGGCAAAGTTTGTAAAAATCAACACTAAAATATTTGACTAGCGCAAAATTAACGCCAACACCGTAATATTTTCAACAGTGTATGCATCCTTCATAATCATAAACAATATATATTAGAATGTATTAAACATTTAAGAGTATCGGCAAGTTGTATAAGGATTCCATTCAATCAGTTGGGTAATTGTTATCCTTCTAAAGCTTGTTTTGAAGCCTCTGTTCAGGTTACTCGGTTATTTACTTCTTCTTTGTCGTTATTATGTAGCTTAAACATTACATTACATTAATATCAGGTTAGTCACTGTGTTTGTCCTATACAGAATAAAACTGCTTTTTTCTTAAGTAATAGGTATTATGTACCATCTTTAGCAAATTAAATGCGAATTTAGGCACACTGAAATAGTAATTAAAAATTATTTGCAAACAATTTTGAATTACGCATTGCTCGGTACGCAGTACTTATAGGTGCGGTTGCATAAATAATCGAAGATTTGTCGAGCTTTTTTTTCTACTTTATCAGTTATTCACACAGAGTACACAGTAAGCTATTTAATAAATATTTACTAAACCTTCTCGTTTCGTACACTAACCATCATTGAACAACAAATTTAAAGTCAGTATATTGCATATGTGTACCAAACCATTACCTTTTATATATCAGGTATTTAGTGAATGAATATTATTTATAATAATAATAATACTTTATTTGTCCAACAGTGTACAAAACCATTTATAGGACATACATTATAACAATGTATAGAGCAGTGCTATGCAAAAATACAACAAACATAAACAACAGCAATAAACAAAAAGTAAACCTAATTCTATTTCAAAAATATTGATTATATTTATGATTATTAAATATTTTTCTCAATGTGCAGATAAATAACTTTTAACTCGCATATCAAGTATTTGCTGATATCATCTGGAAAAATTCTCTGTTACATTAATCCAGAGGATCGAGGACCTATAAAGTTCCATTTAAAAAAGCCATAACTAAATTTGCAAAATTTTATCTCCTCCTTTTGTTTTTTTTTTATAAACTTTATTTGTTTTTGCAAGGCAATTTCTTTGAAATTTTTACCAAAAATAATATGCAAAACAAAAAGCTTACAGTAAATTACTCTAAAAACAAAAGTAATGCGTTCATTTTGTGATGTCACCCATTATTCATAGGCGGGCCGCAAGATTATCGCGGGTTGGTCATTTCTGTTATAAATTAAGAAATAGCGTTTATGACTTCAAATTTAATCAAGGATTAGCAAGGTGGTAAAAGCTAAACATATTTTTAAGCAAAAAAGTTAAAAAAATAAATGTAAAACAAAATACAGTTAAAAATCACTAGATTAGTAAAATCCTATCGCTAGTCGAGTCGAAAACATTATACCCAATTTGATAGCGAGTGCGTCAAAACACGCAAGAACAAACTGAGAAAGTAAGAAAAAAGGTCTACCAAGACGTAGAAAATAACGCACAGATGTGTAAAGAATTGAAGGCAGTACAATAACATTCACAGCAAACGAAACAAAATTAACAAGTAAATAAGTTGCTTTGAATGTCAATGTTGCCCTCGCTGCGCTTGTCATGTCCTAGACTTGCAATAAGACGTGTCTTATGACTCTCGTTCTCTAATATACTATTAAACCATGCTAACAAAATGTATCTTAAAAAGGGTAAATCATCATATACTCAGTAACATTGGAAGTGTTACACCCAGAAGCAGTAATTTGTTCAACAGAATGACTATATTCAAAGCAAGTTATGGTAAGAATATGAACTTTTAAACTCTGATAATTTTTTGCGGAAAAAGTATCTCAGTTTTTTAGAAACTGTTTTAGAAATGTGTTTATGAGAGCTGACTGGTACAGAAATGTTTAACTGCGCGAGTGTTAAGGGCAACAAAATGCCTAGAGTTCGAAGACGTCAAAATTATCACCGTGTTAGTTACTTTGACAGGGGTGGAATTTCTGCCTATCGAGATGTTGGTTTGTTCTATCACGAAATTGGCCGTCGTGTTATAATGGTCTAGAGAAGAAGGTATACCTGCTACTAGTGATTGTAAATACCGATTTTTTCATTTACCGGTAATTCGGTAACTGAAAATGAAAATACCGGTTTACCGGTAAATTACCGGTAATTTTTTTTTTTCATGTGTTTAATTTATGGGGATTCCCCAAGTAAATAGGGTTAGAAGTTAGGCTAGAATAATACATATTTTACATAATCTTAAGGCATAATATTAGAATTTTGTAATAAATATTTGTATTTAATTATTTTAAACAGTTGTAAGAAGTAAAACAAAATATTTAAGGTTCAAATTTTTACAACAATGTTGCATTAATGTTCTCTCTTAATGTGGTGTATTCAAAATTGCTATTAATTCAAATATGTGAAATGTTGTTTAGATATTATAATATGGAAAAATCACATACAATATTTACATATTACATTGTACTGAATTATTATTATTATTTTTAAATATTTAAAAATGAGACATTTACTTTTAAAAATCTTAAAAAAATTCCAGAGCATATGCTAACTCAACTTTTTTCGAGAGATAAATAAAATCCACACAAAAAACCATAAAATGAGAGAATTGAAATAGCACTTGTTGACAAAGGCATAAAGGAAAATTGGGGGGTTTTGCTTCCTACCGTCCTAGCAACCGTCCTAGCAACAAATGAACATTAATCTCGCTTTTCTTTGCGTTGCTTTTCGTTATCCATCTTGTTTCCATTCTTATTTTCTTTTAATTTCTACACGTTCTTTTTTTCAATCTTTTGCTTTTTTTTTGTTGAGAATTTTTTGATTCCTTCTCTTTCTGACTAACAAGGTGGAATGGAGGTTATACGTTTCTAATCAAAAGTTTTTGTCAGTTTCTTTTCTATATTGTCTATTACAGCGGTTCTCAATCTCAAGAAAATTTAAATTAAAATTAAACAAAAACATCTCCCATAAAATTAATAAGTGGGTACATTGTTACTTACAATTAGACTTACCTGTTTTTTTTTTTTAATTTTCAATGTCCCTTTAGACCTTTAAATATATATCTATAAACACAATATTTCGTAGATAAAAGTTTCTGGTATGGATTTTTCATTTACCCAATTACCGGTAAATTTTTATAATTTACCGGTAAATTTACCGAACACTTTTTGGTCAATTTATACAATCCTTACCTGCTACTATGCGTACATTATATCACCGCATTCGAGACTTTGAACTTTTTTCATACCGTCCACGATTAGTGCTTCCTTTGATTGCGGAGCACTGTCGTCAACGTTTAGGGGGGCGAATTCATCCCGCGGAATTAAAACGTATTAGTTATAATAAATTTATAGCCACTTTTCGAGAGGGTTTAGAAATTTTTACGGATGTGTCGTAGGGTGAGAGTGATACAGGATACATAATCAAAAGTTTAAATTAATAAATTTAATTTAATTAAATTAAAAAAAAAATAAAATAAAAATACATATTAAAAAGTTTAGGGATCATTGCAATATTTTTCAGACCTTTTTGCACGAAATATTGTAATTATTTTTAATGTTTTAAAAGGTACACTTGCGCACGGATGGAAAAAATCTCAGCAATAGAAACCAATGGAACGGTTTGTATTGATGGTACTTTCAACTTTAAATGTAAGTTATTGTAAATGCTTTGGTCAGATATTATTGCTGTTCTAATTTTTTTTTTTTAATTTCTTCGTAAAGAATGGACTTATATTCTGATAATTTTAGATTCCGATAATTACTACCCGAATATCTGGATCTGGTTGCTATTCAGGTCTTAGGATTCGGATATCCGGATAATTTTGAATCCGGATATCGCGATCCACAATTAGTAAATAATCACCTTGCTTTTACAGAAACACCTTTTTTGTGTATCCACGATTGGTACTATATATGTAATTAGTTTCGCCAACATAGGTTTAGATAGAAATATTTCGAAGTTTATGTACTATATGGTAAACTTTTTTACTTACTGATATTTACGCACATAACTCTTACAAGGTATTACAATTTTCCATTAAGAAAATCGAAATATTGTATCAAATGCACTTATCTGTATTCATACACGAATAGCGTGAACGTATTGATTTTGTATTAGTCTATTAACTTTTCTTACACCAACGCCATATGGGTTTTAGGAGATATAGGAAATCGTGCGGTGTAATCCGATAAGCTAACAAGAAATCTAAAAGTGCCGCTTGTGGTATCTGAGTCCTTACGTTACAATATATGCGGCATCCTGTCATTTTCTCTATAATCCCACTCCTAACGATTATGTTTGGAAATATACACATAGGGGTATATTACTATGTATTTACAAAGTCATTACAGAATATTTTGGAATACAGATTTAAAGTTCCTTAACTATAGTTTATTCTATATATTATATCAACGAAAGGTGCAAATAACCAGCGATAATTTCATAAACGTAGTCTTCGTCAAGGATTTACTGATTAGTAAAACCTTTCAGTAGTAAATAGCGTAAGCTCTATTTCCGTGGTCCGACTAATCTTCGTTGCGTGATATTTCCTGATTGACCAAACACAATCAGGAAATTAAAAGGTGAAACAAGGAGGATTGAGACTAAATCTAAACAATGGGAAATATTTTATGTTGGATTTTTTTATATTGATCAAGATTAATGTAGCTGTTGACATTTTCATGATTTTTTTGTTTTTAATAATAATAGTTACATAATTTTTTTATAATAATAATTATTAAAAGAAGTTCCAGTTTTTAATGAATATTCTTCTATGATCGTTTTTATATTTATATACATAATTGAAATATTTGTTTCTTACATTGTGTAAAAATATACAGGTTCTAAATATACACGTTCTATTTGAATTGAAAAAGATATTTTTAGTATTAAGAAATATTAAGAAGTTACGTCAAGTCAACCCTAGAGTGTGGGATATCCTGTATAATATTATTTACTTTTTATTTCTTGGTTAAATAGTTGAGGACCCATTCTCTCCACAGTCTACATGAACACTCTTTACCTTGTAAAGACCCTTGTACTGTATAGCTATTATATGCATTTAATACATCATATTTTTTGGCTCTTTTTTCACAAAAAAAAACCAAAATAACTTGGCTTTAAAATACCTAGTTGTACCAAAAATGCAGTAAAAGGTACAGGTTTCTGTCTACATCATCAAAGTTGGTCATGACTTTTGATGTATCCAGAAGCGCGACAAAATGAAATTATTTTTTTCTAAATACATCATAGCTAACTATGTTTAAGGTTTCAAAATCGAGATATGATTGCAAATTTAAGAGCTTTTAGTGTTTAAAGATTTCGGCATACTATTACTAATCAGTGCCGGTCGTGAGTTATGAAAGAGGGTGGGCACAAAAAAAAACTTATATATAATAAAACCTATTTTTTGTACATAAAATTGATTCTCCTATTTTTCATGCTGGAAAAGACGTCTATGACTTTGTTGTAAAAATGCGTTCAATCGATCTTCTGAAATTATGCTTCTCAGAAAAGTTTTAATGCGTTTGAGGGTGGAAAAACATCGTCCACATTTTGCTGTCGACATGGGCGTTGAACAAATAATATCCAACAATTTGTATGTTTCCGTCAAAACCCTTTTTAGGTTGTTGTCTGTTATGAACACTAAAAAAGGCAAAACACCACCTACACCTACGTCACACATGTCATCGCGCTCATAAATTATTGAAAGTTAATTTTTCAATTTTACACTGTCTAACATAACATAATTAACCGACGCAAAATATGACGATTTCTTTCCATATCTTCTTTGTACTTAATTTTATGTCGCAAATAAGCACTGTCTAACTGTTCACGTATGTCCACTTTGCCTAGAACACTAAAATCTACGCATGCATTGATGTGAGAAATGGAATTTTCGTGTTTCTATGCCCTCTCTAGGATACGCTTTAAATCATTTAACCCTTGTTTATTCTACGCACTAACCTCTTTCTTAAAAAATAAGCAGATAAAACAAAATAGTTTATTTGTTAGTGAACATCCGCACATCCACTCATATTTTTCATATATATTTTTATTAAATACTTTATTGTAAGTTCGAGTTTTACTTGGAAGTGGAAGTGTAATTTATTTGAAGATCAGGAATCTGAATCTGAATCTGCTTAATTAAAAGTTTTTCCTCAAATGAGAGCGGTTTTTTTTTAAGATTTTGCACACAATTAATTTCCATCATTAATAATCAACACTTCAAGCCTTTCACACATGCGCGATACGCGTCAAAAACAATGCATTCGCAACGAATGCAAAAAGGGACGGTATAAACTCATATGGCGAAGATAAGCGGAGCCGGCCGATAAAAATACGTATATCGGAAATAGTGCCCCGGAATATGGTTTTGAGCATTGGCATATGCACTAGTGTTTGTGGTGCAGAAGGAAACTTTGATACCATCGTTATAAAAATACGTACAAATAATAAAATAAAATAATGCGCTGAATTACATGCGAATTTCTTTCTGTGTTTATCTTGGTGGTTGAGTGGGCACGTGCCCTTGTGCCCTTTAGTACCAGCCGCCACTGTTACTAATATTATTGTTAATGGTACTACTGATCCAGTTAAAATATAAGTATTCAGTGTTCTCAGTGCTGACTAAAATACACTTTCAAAAACATTTGTATAAAGTACTTTTACAAATATTTGCTTAATTCGGTATTTTTTAATTAAACACCCACAGTGTGTTCGAGGCTCAATGTATTTTGTTACTTAATGCACTATAATCTATTTCTATCTTTAAAACGAATATTAAAAGGTAATCGTTTTATTGTTTGTTTTATAATTTGTGCTAAGCTTTCACTCGATGCATAAAAATCGAAATAACTTTGTATCACTACAAAACGGAAGAATTATAGAACCCTACAAAAAAATCAACTCATGCATACCGAATACTTCCTAACATTTGGTTGTTAAAAACAGATTGCATTTGTTTTGTTTAATATGTGTCTAAAATCTCAAAATTCCACTTGCTGCAGTCAAACACCTTGTGCTTTGACACATCGCATTTGACATTTGTATAGATTTTTGTATAGAACAGTCATACATGACAATTGTTACCAACATGAAATTATTTAACATTCTCTCCAGAGATAAAAAAAATCCAATTTAAACTATAAATAAAAATAACGCAATGCCATTAATGTGCAAATATTGTAAGCTTCTTAACGTATGATATCATTAACCAAATAATGTATTTCTGCTAATTACTGTAATAATTTTAAAAGGAATTTTTTCCCAGGAAATTTCCCTTAATATTATTACAGTAATTAGCAGAAATACATTAATTCGTTAATGCAATTAATGTGTTAAGAGCTTGTGAAGCAGTCAGATATAAACATCAATTAAAATAATGTTCCAGATATGCATATTCCGCACATCACCGGCGCTATATTAATTGTAGACATATGCGCATTTTAAAATTTAAACGTGCCAGAGTACAATGTAGAAGTTAGGACAATAAAAACAAATTAAAAAGTAGTATATATACCCCGTGTAAATTAAATGTCACGTTTTTTAAACATAGAAAAATCATTAAAAAATAATTATCTCTAGGCGAGAAAGTTCCAACAATTAAGGGAACCAAGATATAAATTTTTGAAGTTACTTTTAATATAATGTAATATTATTTAGTTATTATATAATAATACCTTTAAATATTATTTCAGTACCGCTGATATTGCAGCCAGGTTATTTGTTAAATAGCACACCAACACATAACTTGGCGACGAGTAAAAAGAATAGCGATCTGCTTTGATGATTAAACGTATGGAAATATTAGTATAGGTTTTAAAAATGAAATTACATTTTAATAGGAAGGGAAAAAATACTATAGTCGAATTTAGTTTAGTGACGTATGCTACCCTTAAGAATTTCAGAAACGCTCTGTATGTGTAAAGTAATGCGAAATTAAAAGAAGAGTACAAAACACACATGTTACAAAACCTGTTGTAACACTAATAACATTCAATCACTCGTATTGTAACAAACATTTTTATAAAACTTTTTTTTTAAACATATATGCTATTTCATTATGACTAAATTTTCAATATAGCTGCAAAAAGTCTCTTCGAGATGTGCGGAAGCAATTAGACTGTAGCTGTCATTTGTTTTGCTGCAGTTTTTCTTACAAGAAAGGTAAACCTCGAGCATCTCACATTTTTGTGTGTAAGTACCTATAATACATTGTAATACAAGGTATGCATTAAACAACGACACTCGTACAACGTAAATCAAAGCAAAAAAAAAATAAGAAAATCGTTACCAATTGAACTAATAAAAGCACTAATCAATTGTGTTATAGAGCAAGTATTACAAACTCTAAACCCATCCCCTTGGTTTAACAGAGTATTAACATATACAGCATAGTTACTACATTCTGTATGGAAAAGAATCTCATCCTCGTCTTCAGTTAAATTCAGTGTAACATCCGAAAAAATGCAGCCATGGCGGAATTCATGGTCCATTGTAGAAATCATTATACGAACAAAAGTAATTACTAAAAAGTTATTGGTCACTTTGAGTGCAAACCCGCCTTCAACGTTATTGCAGCTGAAGCTTTAAACAGTATTTTAAATGAGAATCATGTTTCTGATTTGTTTTGAATTTTTTTTTACATTGTGGAAAAGAATGTATTAAAATGTTTTAAATGATGAAATTTTTTTAACACCAGAGTGGCGAGGGAAGGAGAAACTGAGTTTTTCTACACGGTTTAATTAATTGTTCATCGCGGAGAAAGAAGCCTTAAATGTTTTAAATGATTAAATATTTGTTTAACACCGGAGTGGGATTAAACATTTTTTCTAAGATTCTGTAATGTATTGCATATTCTATATATCTATATTATTCAACTAAACAAACAAAAATAATTTATTATGAAAATATCTAAATGTTGCAGACAATAGATTTTTTTTTACGAAAGGTACTTACCGAAGCGCGAGGTGAATATGGTTTGGCTGGAATCGTATCTTCTGAAACAAGAAATAACGATAAGTTATAAGAGTTCTATAACTCTCCTTAGTAATAATAATTATTTATCACTATATTTACATTTGTTTATATCATTTTATATTTACTATTTTTTAACTATGTGTCGATACGCTTTTAACGGTCCTTAAAATCTACTTGTAAGCGAAATTCTTTCTTGGTATGCCAAATGATGCCACAGTTCAGAAATATATCCAGGAAGGCGTAGAAGAATAGCAAAATAGTAGATTTGTAGTTTTATACCGACGCGACGGCTCGAGAATGAATAAAAGATTGATACAGGGTTAGGCAAATATGTCGCAACACCTGATTTTTGGCTAAATTATGGATTCTATTAAAAAATAATCTTAAGAAAAGTTTTTATAGTATTTTTTATTGTACTCTGTGGCATACTTTGAATATCAACACTACACTGTTCCAGATATGAGGTCATCGGTAGTTTTTCTTAATGGATCACCCTGTATCTTTTCACATTTTCGAATAGACACTTTTTCAAGAATTACAATGATATACGGTTATTTTAATATCTCAAGCCGCATACCCACCAAGCCGTATATCATTGTAATTCTTGGAAAAGTGGTCACTCGAAAATGTGAACAGGTATAGGGTGATTCATTAAAAAAAGGGCTGATGACGTCATATCTGGAAACATATGATAGTTGTTGGAAATCAAAGTTATTTATGACTAGAACAAAAACACTACAAAAACTTTTCTAAAGGTTATTTTTTAATAGAAATAAAATAGTCAGTAATACTGAGTAATGCAAATAATTTCATTTCTGCTTAAAGTTTCCATGGCAACATGAAAATGCGAAAAATATTTATGAGATACATCTGACAAAAAAGTTTTAATAGCCAAAGCTTTATTTCAATATCTCAAGTTGCACACCCACCAAACCATATATCATTGTAATTCTTGAAAAAGTGTCCATTCGAAAATGTGAAAAGATACAAGGTGATCCATTAAGAAAAACTACCGATGACGTCATATCTCGAAACATATGATAGTTGTTGGAAATCTAGTTTTGGAAGACGTAAGCGGGCTAAATAAGGTGGATCCCCGGAGGAAAATATTATTGAGTTAGATACCCAGTTATATGGGCGAGAAACAACATAAGGTGGCAGATGAACTGGGTTCTCAAAACTTCCATTGAAGCAGGTCCTCCATAAGCATTATTAAAGACAAAAAAAAGTTGACACAGAAGATAGGGAAATCTGGAACACTACACGAACTTTAAGGGGGAAGGAAACTAAAACTACTCCTTTGGTAGACTAAAAGAAAAGATAGTTTATGGCCGCAAAACACTAGTGACCCCCGTAACTAGGTGATGCATGATAAAGTTATACTCATAGAACAGTTATAATTAATAAAAGCCAAACAAATTTAATTATTGCAGAGAAACAATTATTGTATATATTATAAGTAGGTAATATAGTATAATGTAAAACTTTCGGAGCGGAAATATTCTTTCCTAATTCATTCACTATTAAAGCTTTTGTCCTCAAAAAGTAATTTAGCTGTGTTTAAAAGTTTCTCACAGTCACAATTTTCTGTAGCGATTGTCATAATGATATCTTAAGTGCAACACCTTCCACTTGTATTGAGTTTTAAGTGCATAATGAGGTGCGTAGAGTGTTTAAAGATTACTCACTACTAAGAGGTATTGGTATATTTTTGCCTTCCATTACGAAGCATTATGTTTGAAACTCTTCTGTTATGTTTAATGTTATTTAGTTTAAAATACAAGATAGCAGTTTTAAAGAGCATAAGCCCGTATTTAAGGAGATCTGTCAAAGATGATAAGTATTTTAAGATGTGTACTTGTCCTTGTATAATTCCTACCTTTTTTTTTAATGAACAAAAAAAAAGTACTGTTTCACGTAATGTTCATTATTTTATTAATTTATATATATAATTTTAAGCAAAGTAGTACTCTAAATCATATATCAATAGAAAAGATTCCAGATAAATTGTTTTATTATTGAAACTAAACGTTGTGTAGTTATTTAAAATACACATGCACGTATATACTAGCAGCAGATTTAACACACCGTTAAAAGTAAATACATACTATGTTTAGATAACACAGAGCTCTCCGCGACAATTTACCTATATCGCAACTATGTAAAATTTACACAGTAAAGCGGGACGAATGCCTAACACTGGTCATAGTAAACGCGAGTAGCGGAAGAGATAAGCTTAAGAGTAATTTTATGTAATTGATATCTACATACTACGACCTCGTAGTTGCACTTACTTCGCACACTGACACATTATTTCTCACTTATTGCGGCAGCAAACCACAGTCAAATTTAACTATTAGTTTTTGAATGAGCATTTTTCAAAGTACACTTACATACTTTAATTTTTATTTGTTTGAGGGAAACATAAAATTTATATTGCTGAAAAATACCAGAACAGGCTAATAACACGTGTCCCTGTTTACATAAACGATTTAATTTGCATTTATATCTATGAATTTTTGGAATAGAAACTATAGGTGGTTTAATATGTTTTATGCACGGTGATTAAAACTACACAGAGGAAAATAAAGTGGTCACAATAGCTCATTGCAATTAGATAACCGAACAGTTGTTGAATCGCGACACAGTAAAAACTTCATATGTGAAATTAATGTACGAAGCGTGCAAACAATTACATCTTTTCGCACATAATTTTATGTGGCCGGTTTTAGATTATACTTAATTTAGTATGAAACTTTGATATAAATTTGCTTATTAAATATTATTACAAGAGTACCATACAGAAAAAATTATTTGCTAAAAATTTCGTACGAAATATTTACTAAATATTTTAGAACCTGTTCTATTTCTCATTAATTTTACAAACTAAAATGGTGCGCAATATGTGAATGTTGGTTAAGTCCTTGGATAGTCGGCGTTTGCGTACTATACAGATCGCTCAACTTAAGTTACTAGACAAACGCAAAAATTACAATGTATTTTAGTTGTGTCAAAGCATAAGGAAGTTCTGTTGTCTATCGTATATCGCTGTGTCACCATCCATTTTAGATTAATGTCGTGGTTCAGCAGGTTATGTTGATACTATTCCAAACTACCCTATATTAAATTAAATTGATTGATTGTACAACATGTTGAACATACACATTTTTAATCATAAAAAAGATAGATAATACAGAAATTGCATTTTATTTTAAATATTATTTCATCCCAACTTGTCTTGCAAATTAGCAGATCTATTGGTCGTTGCACCTTGCCAAAATTTCAACATTTTCCTCTGCAACTTCATCTATATCGATGAAACTAGTTTTAGTAAAACACTAGAAATAGCTTAATAACACCCATCTGAAGTCTAGTACTCTAGACTATTGCACTTTATAATCAAGAAGTAAATCCAACCCAGGTCTATCCACGTCCGTCAAAATCACCTAGAAATGAAAAATCAAAGTTCATCAAATCGTTCACAATCGAACCTCAGTCCTTAATCCCAATTAATAAATTAGATGCATCTTTCCTTCATCACATACTATCAAATTTTTACATAAATTTTATACTACTATCATATGCATTAAAATATAGCCATAACACAATACTTGTTTCGCAGCTATTTTACGGGATATTATTAAGGACTAATTTTTGGTACTAATTTTTCAACTTCAAAATCAAAACAAGCATATTTTAACTTCTAAATATTTGATACTCTATTGGACATATTTTTTTTTTGTGTATGACACGTAACTAAATGTCCTTTTAAATTCAAAACTAAATTTAATACAAAATTTCATATTAAATTCAATATAATGTAAAATGGGCCTTTAGTAAAATTCATACATGAAAGTAAAACCACCATGTAAAATTACAAATTTCATAAGTGATTTTCAGTAAGAAAATTCATAGGCGTTTAATTTTTAGTATGAAATTTCATACGTGATTTTCAGTAGGAAAGTACAGTAAAAGCAGCAACTATGTGTTCAGTTAGAGTAAGAGAAAATATTAAACTATTAAACTTCCGCTCCAACAGGGGAATAGCCCGCTGTCTTCTCTCTTACGCAAACTCGACGCGATATTTTTTGCTTATATTTAAAGAAAATGCTTTCATTATTATAAAAAACCTTATAAACAAACTACACCACATAGAACCAGAACTAGAAAACTTAAGAAAACTAAAAGTACACATATATACATATACTACATTATAAGGTCAAGTTCTTGCGATGATTGTGAATAAGCTTGGCTCTTCGTTCTCTGATCTGGGTGAATTTCAACAAAGTACGTCAAATATAAAAAAAAAAAAAGCAAGATAATAGGCATCTATAGAGAATTGCTTCAAGAATATAAGTTTTCTATACATGCACTGGCGGTATTTCTAAAAAAACCGATTTTTTTTTAAAATAAGGGTAGCAACGTATGTTAATAATATTACCGTGTTGTCTAACATGGGTGAATTTAAATATTTTATGTTGATAGGAGCCTCGTCATTCTACAAAAAAGTATATCTTTAGGTATTTGAAAATGCCATCGATTAATATTGTCAAACAATTAAGTAATAATAAATGCAATGATGGGCTAACAACTTTTCTTTTAGATATCGCCATCAGTGTTTCTTTTTGCACTCAATTAAGATAATGTTCGATGCAGCACCTCATAACAGCTTCCTGTATTATTAATTAACGGAAATTTACTTTTTCATAATGTTTGTCTGCATCATTACAAAATTAAACCAATTACCCATGCAAATACAATAAATAAAAGTATACTTACTAAATTTAAAAGTTCTAATGAACACCCACTGAAACGCAGTCGAATATGAACACAATGACATGTGATCTATACACAAAGATATGGTGTACAGAAGACACATGCGCACTTCATTGTAAAAAATTAGGCAAAATCACTTAAAATTCAGGTGAGTGGATAAAATTCATATTTACCAACATGAATTTAACGTATTGACATAAATTTTACGATCGCTGTGATAATTTTACGACTGAATATTACTTGAATCAGTTAAAATGACAAATTTACATGAATTTTATGCATGAAATTCCATGGTACCTTAGTGAAACTGCCTTTTCTATGTACGAAATCAGGGAATATTCCAGATAATTATTATTTTTGGTACCTGAATTTTACATACATTTTTCCCAGTGTAGATATTTAACTTATTTATTAGTGTTGGGAACTACCGATAGTGACTATCGATAACTACCGACAGTGACTATCGATAATGACCACCAGTATTATATTTATATATAGTTTACAACGCAGAGAGATGCTCAAGTTCAATGTAAACACGACAAGTATAGTGCTATTTATTTTCCCTTTCTGAGTAGCTTGAAGGTTTATTTATGTATTGTATTGTTAGTTAAAAACGTTTGTGTTATCAATCATCAACTATTCATTGAGTGGAATTAATTCTTTCTTTTGTAACATCTATAGTAGCAGGTATTGATGAAACCATGAAATACTAGTGTTAGAGTTCTTATTAGTCTGGAATAAAAAAAACACAAATAATAAATAACAAGAAACAAAAGAAAATGTATTTCTGAGGACATATTAGTTGAGTAGAGTGGTGGGCATTATCGATGACGACTACCGATAGTTGACTCGATAGTCGATAGTCGATCGATAGTCAACTATCGATAGTTATCGATGGTCAACTATCGATAGTCGACTATTGATAGCTATCGATAGTTGGTCCGACTATGGATAGTTGAAAATACCGATAATGCCCACCACTATTATTTACATATTCATTTTCGATGTATTAACATGTTTAAATTAGGTGATATATAAATAGTTAATTTAAATAAAAGAATATATAAAGTTACTAAACTTTAGTATTATACGATGCACTTGTAATCAAATCTTCTACTACTATAAATATTTTATTCGTACTATAGTTAGATAATTCATCTACAAAATAGAAGGATTACCCATACTAGCCGCAAAATGTTCAGAAAGATATTTTGTTAGGATAAATCAACTAGAGTAAATAGTTAAAACAAAAAAAGTCTGTCTTCGAGGTGTGTTTACTTTTTGCGTGCGCACGTAGGAACTTACTCTGCACTATCCTTCCCAAATTCAGTGCACTGCGTTGTTAAAGTTAGTGGCTCTTATTAATTGTGAAGAAAACTATTCATTCAAAAGTAAATAATGCTGTCAACATGTTCTTACAAGATTAGACTATTACATTTAACACAAGATCTTTAAAGTAAGTGACAAAGTAAGGAGCTGAAAATTAAAATAATCTACATAAATTGACTTTTAAAGGAACAAGTTGGATGCAAGAAGGAATATTCAGCCATCGATGCCCATATATTACTTTTAATCGTAATGGTTATGGATGAAGTGGATTTAGAAGTTAAGGAAAGTTGGAAATATTTTTTTTAATTTAACTGAATTTGGTCGGTCAACCTGTATATACGTATTCTACGAACACAGATCCAGAGAAACTCCGAAATAACTTATTTGTTTTTCAATTACAACAAGGCCCGTTTCACGTTAAATCGTAAACGTGCCAAGCCATTCCCTACCTCCTGTGGGGAGAGACAGTGCGTTACTCTTTTAATTTACAGCGACTTTTACGGCAAGTCCCGCTTTATTATTACCTAGCAAGTGCGCCTATGTTGTGTACGTGCGCAAATGAATACTTTTATTGGCCGATCATAAATTAGAAGGGCACAGTAATGGAATTTAATGCGTGATTTTTCTTAATGGGCCCACGGTGCTAAATTGGATATAAAGGATGGTCATCGGATGGCTAATTACACATAAACGCGTCCCGCTATATTGCATATAGGAAACGTGTTGACATAAGCTATCACCCTTGTAACTGACATGTGTGTGTGAAATTAAGCGTTTAATAGTTTATCTAAACCGTAAAACTTTACTACTACTATAAAATTAAGGTATGCAAAACTTATGCAAAATATGTAAGGCACAGTGGAGCAAATGAGTATTTTGAAGCAAAGTGCACTTGTTATCGTTTAAAAATTGCAACAAACTTATAAACGTAAATCTGTTAGACATTACACATATTTCGATTACAAACTTAGGACCGACTTATTACAGTCAAAAGTACCACGTTGCTGATTATAAGTTAGATATAAGATTCCACCTCGGTATCGTTTATCACATTGCTTCGAGGTGGTGCCCCGTGTTTAGCGTCAGTCCATCTCCTGCTTCTTAGCGAACAAAATCGTCTTCGCGAAGGCAGAGACCCTGTACCATGCGTCCCGCGCTCGCAGCATCACCCGAATTAGATTTTCCGGTGTGAGTACTCCGACATCTCGTTTCAGTTAGTCTCTGTGCGACTAACACTTTACGCATTCGAAGAATGTATGGCGAGCATTGTCACAGTCGCTGTCCTCCTGGTACCGACAGGAGGAACTATCCACGTTCCCCATTTTGCATAGGTAATCGTAACCTCTCCGTGATCTCTGTCCATCTAGACTGAAAAATCCGTAATCAATTCATAGTATAGTATAGTAAGGAGTCAATGCATAGTACACTCTCTCGTATCCCGCCTGCTTCTTGATCCGTCTTCTAGCTTGTCCAGATAGATTTGAGATTACTCATGCTATAACCAGCGCCGCTGTCTCCGATTATTATTGGGAAATTATCTAGTTAGAGTAGGAACATTTCAATTGTTATGGAACCCATATAGTACTTAAAATAGGTAGTACCTTTTTTAGGTGGAGCACGGGGTTGGGATGATTTGTACTAATTTAGTTTTCATAAATAAAGTGCCTCCGATATCGTCCTGCAGGAACTTGCTATTCGCAGAGCTCCCCTCCTTTGGACAGCGGCCATCCTTTTGCGGTACTTCTCCTTTTGGAGCGCGTGTGCCCAGATCTCACTGCCGTACAGGAAGAATGGAGTCCGATACCGACATCAGAAGCCGGCGTTTACTTGCCGATGGCCCACCGACGTTGGCCATCAGTCGGCTGAGTAGGGTAACCTTTTGGACCGCTTTATTTGCCGCGAAGCAAATGTGGTGCCAGTACGTCATACAACTCTCCAGATGTACTCCTAGGTGCCTCACGAACTTGGATGTCGTGATCATCTCCGTATCGATCTTCAGCGGTATTCGCAGAGGAATCCTACGTTCGGTCAGAAGTACAACCTCCGCTTTTTGGGTGGCCAGCTTCAACCCGTGTTCGTCCATCCAGGCATGACCCTCCTCCTGACCTGACTCAGCCCCCTCTGGGTGTCCTCGATGTCGGTAGCGACAATCACAGCTGCGATGTCGTCGGCGTAGCCAATCAGGTAGGTGGCAGCAGGCATCTCCATACGGAGGTTGCCATCGTAGGAGCTGTTGCACAGGTCTGGTCCCAGGATCGATCCGTGAGCGGCTCCGCCAGGTAACCTCCGTAACATCTACAGAAGGTAATGCGGGGTGTGGAAGCGGTTCTCCACGGCGTTTAGGATAACATCCCATCTGGCGCTGTTGAAAGAGTTCTTTACATCTAGGGTGGCGAGCATCACTATTTCCCTGGTGTGTCTGTTCTTGCGCTGTTCCGTGAGATAGGTGTCCACTATTTCCCATTTTCTAGTGGAAATCCGAAGTACCAAGAAATTACACTGGGCCAAAAGCTCAACATAGCCGTGGACTAAGTTGAATCACAACGATGACATTTCAAAGGGGGATAGTAGTATGGAGTGGTCGAAGTTCCTGTGAGGATAAGTGTTTTCTACTTGAAACCACAAAAATTTGGCAACTTTTCGCTCTGTTTTCTCCAGTTGACATTTGGATTCCATGTAATACGGATACCAAATGAGACTGCCGTACTCTAACCGGGATCTTACCAAAGAAAAGTATAAAGATTTAAGGAGAAACATATTAGAAAAGCATCGACTATAGCGAACAACAAATGCAAGGCTCTCTTTACAGATTGTTTGAATATGATTTACGAAAGTTAACTTGCGATCAAACAAAATACCCAAGTTCCTAACAAGCTCGGTTCGGGCCAAGTTGATGGTGTCTATATTGTAATTAAACGTTATGAAATTAAGAAATTAATAATTGAATAAAATAATATAAAGAAGTAAATTTTGAAATGTTATAATACGCTTCATTTAATAGTATTTGTATTATCTCTCCCTTCAAAGTATTTGATCGGCATCTTCCTGTATTTGAGAGGTAGATTATTGAAAAACTTTATGGCTCGAAGATGTAAACGTTGTTTAAAAGTACTAACATTTTCTTTAAGGTATATTAAACAATTATAGATATACAGACCGGACACGGTCAACATCCGCAGGTTCCTAAAAGGTGATTTACAATGTTCAGTAGGTGATACTGTGCTAATGATTTTAATAATTTTTTTTTGAATTTGGAAACTCTTAGAGCGGATGGTGAAGCTCCCCGTAAAATTATACTATAATTAACTAAACCAAAAAGATTGGTATAGTATAATAAAGCAACATTAACGTCTATCAAGTCCTTTATAGTTCTTATTTGATAACAACAAGCATTAGTTTAGAACATAATTCATTTATATGATGTTTCAATTTAGTTCAGAATCGATGCAACACCTATATGGTTCGACTATTACGCCATTTCAACGCAAAGTTAAATTTTTAGTTTGATCAGATTTTAATTTTAATTTATTAGTTGCAAATCAGTCAGTAGCAGTTTCAAACGATTTGTTTTCGTAACTAAGTAAAGAAGGTACTGTTTCACCTTTATTGACAAGAGTAATCATCAGCGAACATAATAGATTGGCCGGTATTTATAAAATCATTGACAAATATAATGAAAAAAGTAGGATCGAGTTTTGAACGTTGAGGGACATCTAAAGAAATATCTGAAGTACTAAAAAAACTTGATTTACATCCACCACTTGTTTGCGATCTCATAGATAAGATTGAAGCAATTTTAACAATATATCGCTCATTTCATAATTTGTTTAAAAGAAATTCGTGATTGACACAATCAAGAGTTTTACTTAGATCTAGTGGGATTGCTGAGCATTTCTGTGATTACCTTAGTTAAAGCTAACATAGTTGATTTGTTTTTACGATAACCGTATTGATGTTTTTCAAAATAGTTGACTAATCTAGTTTTAAGTAAACCTTCAAAAAAATTAATAAAACTCTAATCAGCTCTTCTAATCAAACGATGTTTGATTATAATAGCTATAAAATATAAATAAAAATTATTGATAAAACTTTTAAAATAAAAAAATTGTTATTACAAAAATCTACCTCCATTCCAAATATTTTTTTTGGTGTTAATACAAGTTTCTTATTTAAAATTTTCCTGAAACCTTTTTTCTCAGTGTACGTCTAACATTTTCGATCGATCGTCCTTTTGCTCTCGCCAGTTTCAAGCTAAACGTTTAGAAACTAATTTGTTCAAGGGGGCTTCATCTCCTACGTACGATAATCTGGCGAATCACTTTTTGCGGTTTTAATTTTGTTTTATGTGAAAGTTGCCAAATGAAAGGCGCATCGTCAAGTTCCTGAATCTTTGATGTTGTGAGTTAGGCGAAGAGGCAGTTTTTTGCCTAAGATAACTGAGAGAACTTGAACCAAGCTTTAGGAAGATATTTTTGCATTTGCAACATTTACCGACTTGGTAAAGCATCGAATTTTCACCGCCGAGCTTTAATTTCGCCCTCCTGTTCTGTTGTTCGAACATTCCCCTTCGTTTTAATGAAACAATTAGGCGGGATATATTTTGGTGCGCTCTTGTTTGTGCAACTGTTAAGCACATTCGCCGTAGGGAGTTTATATTCGTTTACCGAGATGAGTAGAATGTTATTTAACATGTAAATTATACAAAGAGAAGCGTAGTGCGTTAATTTAATTTCAACAGGTGAAGTAATGATGTCGATATAGGGGTAGTTCATGCTTTTAATGAATTTTAGAGCATTGTCTGAGTGTAATTTAACTAAAAGCTAAATTCGGGTGTGCATTATTCTGCGCACATTGTTTAAAACTCCCAATTTCTATTGTTTTATTTTTATAAAATTCGAAAAATATAGTCTTTATTGCAAGGTGGCGTTACCAGACTTTTTGCTAATTCCATATGTATCTACAGTACTAAGAATTACATAATAATAACAGGCTTTATTCGATATAGAAGCAAACACATATATCGGTTTCGTCGTTATAGCTAGAAATAAAAACCATCATGAACTGGAATAAAGTCTAAAACGTTTCAGAAACAATGCGTTTTGCTGTGACAAGTTGTATTGCTGTACAGTAAGAAAAAGATGTCGTTGTAGTTAGTAAATACGCATTAATCCACACAAATCATTCTTTTACACGGTGGCAAAGAAGTAATTATGAAGTACTAAAAGAATGTTGATATTGAAATAATAGATATATAGGTTACTAAAAGAATATTTGAAACAATTAGGCAAGCAATGGCTATCAAACATATTTCTTTCCTATGAAAAAATGTAGACTTGAAACAATCGAAAACAATTTCTTTGTTACAATAATGAAGCATATTTGATCGAATAATTTTTACAAGAAATAAAAATACTTGAAATTAGTAAAGCATGTCTTTGGTTACAATAATTTGTTTATTTGAGGAAAAAAAATGTTTACTAAGCATCTATAAGACTAGCTATTACCCATGGTTTTTTCCTGTATGAGTTCTCGTAAATATAAAACTACAGCGTTAAATATTAATCAAATTTCAGTCAGTTCAATAATATTATGAGGGTCAATATAGTCAAAGCCATTCCGCGCCAGTTGCATGCATTTCGCATTGATGCCATGGCAGTTGCTGCTTAAATGATTACATTTTGTGTAAGATATATAGGCTTTTTGGTGCCTCGTTTACCAAATCAAATTAGGCGATAGAAAGCAATCTTTTAAGGCCCAATAACTCAATATTAGTCCCACTGGTTTTTTTAAAATTCGGCTGTTTCATTTATATTCTAAAAAATCACAAAATTCAGCATTTATACTTACATTAAAAAAATGTACTGTTGTATACTTCAACCAACTTCGAAATTAGTTGCAATTAGTTTTTATTTTATTAACTCACAAAGTTTTAGAAAAAGGTAAAAATAAACTTTAAACTCAACTTCACCAATTCAATACACCAAAAACAGCACCAAAAGCGATGCTGATCTTCTTTTTTTTAATTTCTTTATAGTAGAGTCATCGAAAGTACGGAGTGATAAAAGTAAATGATTTTATAACTATTACTTATGTACAGTTTTTAAATTCAAAAATTTATTTTCGTAAAAGAAAATTAAATCAGAGCAAAATTCAATTTTTAGTGAATTTCGCCCTAAATATTTTATTTGTTATAATATCGTGTAACCATGGTTTTCAGTGCGTTTGCAATGAGGCACATTCATTGTCGGGTACTGGGTGACCTGACTATAATCTATTCCGATTCCAAAGGTACCCAATATGCCATAAACTGTCATTTTGCAAAATAGAAAATAAAAAGTCGAAATAGAAAAACCCGTAGTGCTTATATTGAGTTATTGGGCTTTAAGAGATAGCAATTAACTCCTTCTATCGGTCGATTTAATTTGGCAAACGATGCGTCAAACACCTTGTATATTTGATGGATAGATAAATATTTTATGGCCGTGCCTGTCATGTATAAATTTTATGCCGAATATGCATTGTTACAGTATTAAATAGGGGAATTTTTACAACAATTTATCTACTCACACAATATATTTAAGGCGCCCAAGTGCGACAGAGTGACAGACCGCGCTTTTTGGAAAAACAGTACGGCCGATTTTGAAATTTTAAACTGTATTTGTCTTAAAATAATGTTTGAAATTCCGCCAATGTTTTATTTTTTTTGTTTTCGATGTATTTAAATTTTTAAATGTTATAAGTTTGTTATTAAAAACAATTTCTAAAATCGGCTCAACGGCGCATTTGAAGACCAATTTCTTAATGACAAAACTTTATTTTTTAATTTAGACTAATAATAACGCCCGAAACAGAAATATTCATTTTTCTTTTTTCCATCAAATGCCAACAGGCCGCCGGCTTCTATCATAACCTAACGCACAGACCGATGTTTGTTTTGAAGACGTATCTATGTTCAGATGGTCTGCTATGGAATCATGTGAGGTATAAATATAAGGATATTCAATTTTGCTTTCAGTAGTGTCTTTTTGTGTATTTTACACTACCCAACCTACTTCCTACCTATGTTTTAAATAAGTGCGAAATTCATAAAATGTGTAAGTGTTAATAATAGATAATGTATCTGCTTTTTATTAACGAGTCATAATAATAATTTATAAATACTAAACCACTTCAATAATTTCCTTTATGCCAATTGTATTATGAAACAGAACATCAATAAAATGCACACAACAATTTTTTCGACTGGGTAAAATGTATCTATAAATTACATTTTTTTTTTTATATCTGCTTAGATTGCATACCTAGTATCATATCGTCACGTATATTGACCGCCCTAGGATTATTTTTGGATTTTGGCGCACTAAAATACGCAATGACAAAGTAATAAAATGTCTAGCTAAGTAGATACGGTACTTACATTTTATGCAATAGAACATTAAATCTTAGCCTTTTTCCTTTTGCGCTGATACGAAGATGCTTTTTCCTTCTTGACGAGTATCTTTTATCAATTTTTAGATAATTCGGTTTGCTACTTGTAAGAAAGTAAATATTCTTCGTACAATAATTGCAGTGCTAAATCAGTTCCAGAAAAAAAAACTTTTGAGGTACTTGACCACAGGCGTGCGATGTCTGTGTGTGTGCGTATTGAGTGAAGTTTATATGTTTGTGACAGAGTATGGCACCCTGATTCATTTATCACAAGTTACTCTATAAGAAGTTGTATTGTAAAATCATAGATACAAGTATAGAATAACACTCAATGAAACGTAGTGAATACTCTAGACAATCTTAGCAATTCATTTTGGGAACATGTAATATAGAAAGCAAACAGTTCATACCATTCAAAAAGACAAAGGTATCTTTCTTTTCGATCTGACTATCGCTTTAGGTTTATTCCTGCAAACACGTGTTCTACAAATGCTCTTCACATTTGTAAATACCTCGAGATAATTCAGTTATCGGAAAACAGCAGTTACCCAATTTACAAAATAAGTCACTGATTCTACTGATTCATAGTACGGATTATATTATCAGTGCTTTGTAGCCTAGTAAATAAAATAAAATTACTGATAGTACCTTATTAATTTGCATTTTAATTTTGATTTTTCTAAAAAAACCGTATGAAATAGTGTTACTCTATATATTCAAGTTTATATGACAGACTAACTAAAGATCTGATTACTCGAACCGGTATCATTTCTATAGCGCACTCAATTCGACGCGTGTACCGTTCTAGTTATGGTGGCTCCGGCGGACGACATGAAAGCGAAAACACATTTTCCTCTTTCGGACGCTATTTGCTATCAGAAAGAAATGAAAAAAATAGTTTAATATTACTAAGTACCGCTGAACCGTCGCCCTTGACCACTTTTTTATTTTTCCTTTTTGAAATAAAAAAAAGAAAATTTAAAAAATAAAACGTTGGCGCAATTTTAAATACTGTTTTCAAAACAATCTCTTTATCAAATTTGAAATATTTTGATTGATATGTCTAAAAACAGCAGAAAAAGATCCACGCCATCTACTGGCAGAGAATCTCATTAAAAGGCCGTCCAGATTCGCCTTAACGTGTTTGCTACTATATGGGTAAGAAATTTTACTATAATGTTTAGATTAGAATATTAGTTTGAAAAACTAATGAAGGTTAGGTTTTGAACTCGATAATTTTAATATTATATGTAATTGTATTGAATGAATGTTGGCTAGCCTAATCCCAAATGTAACATAATAATACTTTGCTAACCGAAAAATATTTATTATTTAAACAACCTTTGTTAAATTAATAATGTAGAAGTAACAAAAGAGGTAAATATTATTGTTTTTACTAACTTTTTTCTTGTTAGGTTAATTATAATTTTTATAACCTTATTAGTGCCTAGGACAACTTATTTAGTAATCTGGCATTGTAGACATTAATCTAAGTATATTTAATAAAAAAAAGAAAGTTAGGTTTTTCATCCGTGTACATTTGCCGGGAATCCTTAAGCTATTAATATGTTCTTTATAAAATTAGTAATTCATTGTAATCACGTATTTTTATAATCTTCATAAAAATAAAAGTTGCATCGCCATATGTTATTCCGCACACAAAGCAAAAAATAGCAAAAATAAGATTTAATTTCTGATTGGTTGATTTATGTTATGCATGTTGTGATGAATTACCTATGGCCGAATTCATAGCTATCAAAGCTGATTGCTTAAATAACATAATTTCGATATGAAACTAGTATTTCTTTATCTGTGGCTGTTTTATGAAAAGTTTACCAAAAATTGACAATAATGTTTTAAGCATTTCTGAAAATAAAAACTAGAAACATAATAAGAATAAACCCGTATTATGGAAAATGCAAATAAGAAAAGTTCATCATAAAGTACTGTCCCTAGTGGTAACATTTGGCATTAGCAAGGAATTGCAACTTGTCACTCAATGGGCAACGTTGTAAAAACAATCACATGATAGCGATAAACAGTGCAGATATGCCGCACAACATTAAACAAAACATAACCTTCTGAACTAACCTAATAAGGGTGCAACTAGCGCCAATAATCTGAAAACTTTGGGCAGCGTTCGCGCGTTATTGCAAGTGAAATGAAACGAGTTGATTTTATAAAGATGTTTACTATGATGTGTGTCAAAGGATTCAACCGAAACAACAAGAGAAAGATAGATACATAAATCGATGGTTCCGGGACATAAGCAGATAAGTCATTATTTTATCACAAATAAGATATGCTATATTACAAAGTTGCCATCCGATTAGTATATTGCCGGCTTTCTCAAAGATATTTGAACGATGTCTAGAACACAGTTACAGCTCTTTGTCAATGAGGCACAAGTGTTACCCGTGTGCCAGTCAGGATTTCGATCGGGACATAGTTGTACTACTGCTTTGACTCACATTGTTGATGATGTTTTGCGGGCAGTCGACCGCGGTGAAATTACTGTACTTGTGCTGCTAGATTTTAGTAGGGCCTTCGATAGAGTGAATCACGACATTTTGCTATGTATATTGGACTCTATAGGTGTGGAAGCATCTGCCTTATCTTTAATGAAATCCTATCTAGGCGGCAGAGTGCAGCAGGTTGCAGTGAATGAACGTTTGTCTGAGAAAATAAACATCTCTGCGGGGGTTCAACAAGGAGCGATCCTTAGCCCGCTTTTGTTCTCTGTATATACAAGTAACCCCCAGCTGCAATTAAGCATTGCGAATACCAAATGTACGCTGACGACAGGCAACTGTATCTATCTTTTAGCCCATCTCAATATCTCGAAGCTCAGCGTCATATTAACGAGGACTTACATGATCTGTCTCTGTATTGCGATGAACATCAGTTGCAAATTAACCCTCTGAAAACCCAAATGATAGTTTTTGGTCCAAAAACATCTCGTCAATTTATACATTCTTCGCTGGATGTTCACATCAAATCAAATAGAATTGCTCCTACCCATTGTGTAAAAGACCTTGGCCTGTTTGTGGACTCGTCCCTACGTTTTAGAGAGAACACCTCCCACCTCATCAGAAAAGCAGTGCGTGCACTCAAATCTGTATTTATACACAGACATTTGTTTGATGCTCCCACCAAGTATATCTTGTGTCAGACGCTTGTGTTGTCTCACTTCAATTACGCGGACATAGCTTATTCTAGTTGTCTTGCAAAGCATGAGGAGTCGAGGATACAGCGCGTTCAAAATAGCTGCACCCGCTTTATATACAGTATGCGAGGTAGACGAGGAGTTACTGGCAGACTGAGGCATACTGGCACATTGAATATGCCTCACTTGCGGCTCTTGCACTCTGCACTATCTTTTGTAAAAGTCCTGAAATATAAAAGACCCGCATATCTCTATAACAAAATTAGATTCAGATATCAATCGCATAACAGGAATACTCGTCATAATAATCTTTTGTCAATTCCGAAGCATAGGAATGAAATTTTTAAGCGCAGCTATTCCTACAACGTCGCAAAGGTACTGAATAATTATGTACTACCGACTATGAACGTCGGTATGCCCATCTCCCGCATTAGATGCCAACTCAAACAAAATTTGTTGGCCATACAATAATTAAAACTTATAGTAAATGTGCACCTAATTTCAATAATGTTTGTAAGTTCATTGTTTTGTTTTTTTTTTTGTTTTTTATTTTACATTCTTTTTAGTTTTAGTTGTAATATAGGCTAAAGGAAGAACGCCGACTGCCATTATTATTAATGCAGGGCGATTTAGTCTTTTTGGCATATTTATCTGTTTTGTTATATTGTATCGTAATTATGTTGTGTATTTGCTCCAATTGCCAATAAATACTATTATTATTATTATTATATATTATATAGATGATTCTGCATCTACTCTAAAAGAATTTCTAACTATTTCAGTTGAACACGAACGGAAAAAATGTACCCTAAAGGTTAAAAAACGCGATTTTACAGGAGAAGCGAAAATACAAAAAAGCCCACAATTGATAGTTTTCGTGACCGTGGTCAGCAATAGTAATTGTTATTAACTCTGTTTTAGTGTAATTATTCCGTCAATTTTATACTAAATACTTAGTGACTGACAGTAGGTACACAGTTAGTATAGTTCTTCAGCGGATCTGCTGAGCAATTGTCTCAGTAGTTGGCCGTGCCCCCTATTTTCCGCGGCGCCAAAGAAGGTTTTTGCAATCAGCTGTTAGATTAGATGTACTGTTAGATTTGATGTATTCTTAGTACACACAATTTGAGTTATAAAATGTCTAAATCATTACGTTGTATTGGTATTGTGTTGTGTTGTATTGTGTCGTGTTGTATTGTGTTGTGTGTATTGTGTTGTGTTATATTGTGTTGTGTTTTTTGTGTTGTGTTGTATTGCGTTGTGCTATATTGCGTTGTTTCCCATAGTTTACAGATTTTATTTATTTTAAATATCGTTTTCCCAACAAACTTAAAAAAAAAGAAGTTTTCATGGCAATAAAAATAGCTTGAAAGATATCGAGACGCAAAATCTTACGAAACGCCTATACCTGCGAGTTTGAATATTGTTGCTTCAACTTCATCAGATCTTACTTCATCTTCCACGCCTCGAAATATACGAAATAATTTAGAGGAATACAATTGTTTTGTGTCAGATTACAAATTCGACCTTATCTATATCAGCAAAACTAGACCTTGCTTCAATTGCGATTAGCAAAAATTTTCCGCAGAAAAAATTGTTTATCGGTAAGGAAAAAAACATTGCATCCACTACAGAAATTTGTTGTCCTTTGGGTGTCTCTTTGGATGGATTATGGCAGAAAAGAGGTCACACAAGCAAGAACGGTATTATCAGTGCTGCCAGCATAAACAACAGAAAAGTGTTAGATCTTTCTATCATGTCAAAGCACTGTACAGACTAGCGCCCATATTTATAAATATTGCTGTGGCGAATCTCTAACATTTTACTAGTGCTGTTGGTATCCGATAAAATTGAGATCCGAATAAACGGATTCAAGCTATCCGGTTCTCTGATTTGGATCCACTATCTGGTTCTCAGATCCGGATCCATTATCCGATTCTCGGATTCAGATTTGAAAAAGATATAAATTGCCGACCAACTCAATATTAGTGTACGTATTACATTTACTTTGCATTACACAAGTGTTCAGCAAATCTTAGTGATTATTGCAACATATACGATATTTCAGATGATGGATTAAGATTCGAAGTTACGAATGGCAGATGCGGATCTGATATTTCGGATAGTGGATCCGGATAACAGCACTACATTTTACTGTATCGTACATAACGTGGCGAAGAGTTAGCGAAATGCTGGTGTACGATTATGAATACGAGGGTAAGAGACGAACACCTTATGGCCTGTTTAGACGAGGCAATTAGTTTTTTCCATTAGTTGAACGGCCGGTTGTCAAGGAACATACTGATATGAAGGTTCAGGCAATTCCCAATTATTTGCTACATCAGTATACTCCTTGATAACCGCCCGTTCAACTAGTGGAATCAACTAATCGCCTCGTCTGAAACAGGCCTAAATCGCTTTACGGGCGCCGACGTAACAATAACTCATTAGTCACCCATCCATTTTTGTTCTTGACCTTCACCTTCACTCAATTATCTTTTCACCCATCATAACTTTCTTTTTATCTGGCTCCCACAAACTTTGAGTATATTTCAGATGGAGGCAATAGGGCAACCCCCTTTGTATCAATTATTAATTCATTAATGATATTAATATAAAGTCATTAATTACAGAATATAATTATTGTATAATAATTGTACTGTCAATTCATCCCATCCGATGTACTCCTGTCCTTATTATAAAATTTTCGCTGTAATTATGTATTCAGTTTCGTAGGTCTCTCAGCTATGGGACTTTGTTGCATATTCGTTTCCATTCTGGTTTATTCTTTGTAATTATAATTATTATTACTCTTATTATTAATTATCATCGTTTTAATTATTATTTGGTAAATAAAACAGTACATCTTGTCGTTTTTTCTTCTGTTTGAGATTTGATGGTGTTAAGTGGTTTCATTAATTTAAAAAAAAATAATTCGGCCAGACTCGGATTTTCGTGAAACTTATTCGAAAATAACTACAAAGCCCTCTATTATGATAATCAAAAATAAAAAAAAAATATTTCTTGAACCCAAATTATGTAGTGACCCCCTTAAAGGGGCTAACCTGTTTAAGTAAAGACATACACTAAGTACGGAATACAATACAATAGTCCCTAGACCGCAGTATTGAGAAGATCCAGATCCGTATTCACTGTGCTAATCAAATCAAATAGCGCGGCGTCCGTTAAAATAAATTAATTAATATTATGTATATTATTTACTTATTGTGTGAACAAAGATTATCAATATCTACACTAAAATACAAAACCCACCCTGAAATTTCTTTATGAGCGAATAGCATATCTAGTTTAAATTTAAACATATCTCACTCTACGAAAACTTCACCGCTTAATGAAACAAGGGCCACATTCTAAGCAAACACACATTGTATTGGTAAAATTCAAAAAAATAACACCTTAAGAAGACATAAGTTTTGAATTGAACTGTACATTTATCTATTAGTGAACATCAAAGCCATCATGAAATTGAAGGTAACTCAAATGATTATTTTTGAACAACCTTGACAACGTATGGCAATTATGTTTAAGCATCCTTTCTATTTTTCCTTTAGTATTATTTGATAAATTATATACCATGTTTTCACATTCAAAGGATGTGCTGTGCTGCCATCTGTGAAGGTTATAGTTTATAACATAATATATATAATAATCTGACATTCAGACTGGTTTTTACAATTTTGTAATTGTGTTTGGTGGTTTTTAGAGCACTTATATATCAGTCAATTACAAAACGCACAAATAAAAAAACCGGTAAAATAATGTGTTCTATTGCTAGAGTAGAAATATTTAGGGAAGCACATATTACATCTCATATGTTTCTTACCAGCACGGTATGAAGAATATAAATACGCATTTCCCTAATTATTTCAACTCTAGCCCACCTAGAACCAAAATTGTTATAGTGGTATACTAATTGGATATTTAATTTGAGCAAGGGACACAACAAAAGATTTAAAGGCCTTATACCAAGAAACAATTTGAACACTTTGAAACATCTTTTGCTCTCCGTATTGTTCACTTAAAAATGGAAACTAACATTTAGAAGTTTACGTGTCCACTGCCCGACAAAATTAATGTCGTCGTCCATAGTACAGTGATTGTCAAAACTGCTCATCATTTGAACAGGCGCGCGTTTGGCTGCCATCAGCTTATGCAGGTAGGAGGTTTGTTTGGATACTTATATATAAAATACTTGGCAATTATAAAAATCAGATAACAAAATACGAAAATTCACTGTGGAGGATGACATTAATTTTGTCGGGCAGTGTACAGGTGAGGGAGAGGTTGGGCGTTACATCTGTCATAAATGTGTATTATCTAAATAATGTGATTTTTCTCGAGTACTCGAAATTTTCGTATATCATCTATGACATTACGGCGTTAATTATAACGACATACTCCCACCAAAAAAAAAGTAGCATCTCTATAGTATTTTCTATATACTATATTATATTTTCTATTGCATAGAGGAAATTGTAATGGTATAATTATATATTTCTTTGTTGTGGAAGTCAAAATAACGAAAATTAATCATTGTGAAAACAGAATGTATCTAGGTATATTAAGACTTGTGTGGGCAGTTTTGTTGCAATTTTGTAGATAGAATATACGAGTTATTAAACCCTTACGTGTGTGCCCTGCTGTTCGTTTCAATAGTTCCCTATAAGTCATTATTATTTATGGCTCGTTTTAAGGTGTGCAAGCAACGTCGACCGATTTGATTAAAAGCCAACAACAGGTTTGCGCCCATATTTTCGCATCAAGTAAATTAGAACAAAAACTATTACAACCGAGTATTATACTTTGCAAACCGAAAACATTGTAACCTTTATACTCTATTGACTCTATTGATATTTCCTTTGCGAAAGCAAACGCTATAAATTATCCGGTAACTGAACTTACGCACACATGAAGCTCGTAAAGCTAAGAATAGCCGTGTCATATGTATGTACAACGAAATCAATATAAACCCTATATAACCAAGTATACTGCGAGCATGGAGCGGACAATTATTACTATTTTATTATGATTAATATTTCTATGTGTGTAGTTTAACAAAAGCTTAACATTAAAAACCGTATACCATATCAAAGTACTCAAGATAAACTTCATATTTTGTTATACATTTAGGCCCTCTCATTTTAGTTTTTTATACATTTGTTGCGTATTACGGTAATAATAGGCAAACATACAGCACTCATTTGAAATGTGAGATCAACTAGTAAAATACAAAAACATGGTATATATATATACTTATAAAAGAATGAGGCCTACGTATACAGGATGGGTCACCACATTCACGTCGATTTATATACGAAAACTGGTAACATAGTTTTAATTTTTTGTTGTTGTTAATACAGGTTCAGAAGGACTATACCTCAAAATTATTTTGAAGTATACAGGGTGACTCAAAGAAAAGTTACACACTAAAGTTGTGAAAAATTAAATGGAACAGCCTGTATATTATGACATATTTTGATAGTAGAGACTAAAGAAAGGCAAGTTGGTATTAGGTTTCTCATACCTAACTCAACTCGTTTACGAGATAATTAACTATTCTACAAAATGTAGACCAAAATTTAAGAGCCATGCTTGTCATGCATATTTAAGCTAGATATTTTAAACTGTATTTATTTTTTAACTAAAGCATTAGACTTATAATAATAAAATAAAAGTAATGAATGTAAACAAAACATACTTTTAATTTTCGCTATCTTTAAAGGCAAGTAACTTTCTTATTTTAAATGGAACAGTCTGTTTTTATTACCTTATTTAAATTCTAATTTTAACGGCCTTTAAGATTGCATTAATACTTCCTCTACCTATATATCTCTTATAGTTTCTTAGTAATTTAGAATTTTCTTTTCAAATATTAATTCCTAGCCATTATTTTTTTTTTTTGAAGTAGGCTTGGACAAAACTGCTGTTATTACTGCTGTTATTGTTCAACATGGCTAAAATAAAGTATTTATCAAACAAACTCTTCAACTGACTTTTGACATACTAATTAAAAGTCATGACTAAGTAAACTTGAGAAATGTACTTTATTAAAACGGATAAACTGATATGTTAAAAATTGCTAATGTTTTAGAAAGTGTTCAAAATGATAGCTGGGGTTTTCAATGCAGAGGCGTACACTTTCTTGAAGTGGGTCTTTAACATCATTCAAAACATTTCTTTGTTATAGATCGAAACGCCACTCGTATTCGCTCTTTCACATTGTCGGGTGTGGTTGGTGGTATGTCATAAACAATATTTTTTGCGCCTCCGCCCAGAAACACTCATATTGCAGTACTTAAAAGGGGCAGGAAAACTACTGTTTTCCTGTCTAGGCAGGCAAAAATGTCACTAAAGGTTGGCCACACTAGATTCACATGACAGATGTGTAATACATTGTCATTAAGCTACTGTTCAACCATACTAATATGAACTGGTGTCTTATTGCACATATTATTGATAAATAGATATTAAACTAGAAAGAAAATGACAGAAAAAGATTTATTCTCTGAAACGTCAAAATGCTAAGATATGTAAGATGTGTTCCAACTTGTACTGTCAACTCCCTAGTGTCAAAATTTCTTTTCTATTTTCAATTCAAAATTAAGATTTGTCGGCCCAAAAAACATTGTGTATCACATGGCCAGAAACTCTTTTGCGAGTATTCGTACTTGTGGGCCTCGGCTACCGCCTCATCCCACAAACCGTACTCATACGCACAAAACTGTAGTTTCTGGCCTAGTGACACAAATAACTATTTAATATATGCCCATAAAAAAAAATCTGGGCTCCTTAGATCTGGCGATCTTGCTAGTCAATTCTGTGAACCTCCGCGGAATATTGCCTATCTAGTTCCTCCCGAACGGTTATTTGAAAGTGCGCAGGAGCACCGCCTAATTGCAATCAAAGTCTTTGTCGAATATTAATAGGTGCATTTTCCCAAAGTATGGCTAAATTATATTTTATAAGTTGTAGAAACATGGAACCATTCAAGTGACTATCAAAAAAGTATGGCCCTATCACGTGCTTTCCAACTATTCCGCCCCACACATTAACAGACCATCGATGTTGACGATGTAGGGTTCTAAAGAAATTGGGCTTCTTGTCACTGTAATAATGAAAATTATGCCCTATTAACTAATCCGTTCCTATGAAAAGTTGACTCATCCGAAAATAACACATAATCGAGAAAATTATCTCGTTATTATCGTTATCTCCTAACTTTTCTAGAACCCATAAACAAAATTCAAACCGCCGATCGTAATCTACTTCCAAGAGTTCTTGATGCAGTTGTTTGTGGTAAGGGTAAAATTTGTTCATCCTTATAATGCTCCTGATGCTTCCTCTTCTCATCCCTGTAGTTTCATTTATTTTTCGCTGACTTGTATGCGGATTTTCAGCAAGAGATCCGATAACTAAAATATTATTTCCTTCATTTCCGGTAATCGGTTTTTGTCGTTCTGTTTTCTTGAGACACACTTCCTGTACTTCGGAAAGCTTGCAACAAATTTTAAAGAACGCTTATCGGGATCGCGTCTATTAGGATATTTTTGCGCATTAATTCTTGATGCTAGCAATCAATTGTCTTCATACTCTCCAATTATTAAAATCATACCAACCTTTTCTGCTTGAGGGTAATTTTTCACTGTAAATAATTAAAATACTTTTCAAATAACGTCGAACAACAAGGATGCGTAGCTGACAAGAGTTTTGTGTGTAATGAATAATAGCCACACTTTTGTCTAAGCCTACTTTTGAAAAAAGAATGGATAGGAATTAATATTTGGAATAGAAAATTCTAAATTATTAAGAAACTATTAGAGATAGGTATAGGAAACATTAATACAATTTTAAAGACGTTAAGTATGTTTTCCAAAATAGTTAGGAAATACTAATCTATATGTATATAAAGTTTAATTATAATGCATCAAATTCTTTGAACAAACTCTGGCTGACTTTTCTATTTTAAAGAAAGCAAATCGGCTACAGGACAATACCAAATCTATAAATAAGTGATGCGTGTAAATTATGGGGCTTAAACTTTAGTCGGACATTAAATCACTATAAATAAAATCGATTTGTTTGAGATATACGTGGTAATAAACCGTTAAATGGGACGGTGCTTACGAACGAACGCTGTCAACGCCTCGGTTGCCGGAAAATCAGATAAACCTTTCCAATACACCTCCGACCCATCGTTGCAACGACAATGGGAGTTAAGGGTGGCGCCCAGAAAATGGCGTAATAATAGTATTACCACTCCACGGTAGCACCCGTGTTGGCAATTTATTTTCGGAAAGATCTAAATTCAGATCAGGTAGCTCCGCGTTTAAACTTTTAATATGAAATCAATAAACGGATAGATCGACCTATGATAGTGAATAAATGTTTTCTAACTTTGGTATTTACTTCATTTCCCTTAGGTGACCTTAATTTGAAACAGAAGTAGATAGATAGATAGATATTTATTTGTTACATGTACAATTGTCAATACAGAAAAATAAAAATGATATACGTAAAATATATAGGTATAAATAAGATTGGTAAAAAGGTAAATATGACATTATACAATTTAAAATTTAAAAGAAGACATATTTATTTAGGTCTTTCTTCGTTATCAAAATTGCAGTCCACGTACATACTCTTGGAGTATATAAAAGAACCGATCAAGGAGCATATTCTTTATTTTTTGTGGAATTGCTTTTGTAGAAGCTGTTTTAACTCGAACGGCAACTTTTTACAAAATTTAATAGCATGATAACTAGAGTTGGGCAACTGTCCGGCGGAGCAGATACGTAGATACGCGACGCGAGCCACAAATAATGTAATATAAATAAAGCAGATCAATCGTATTATTGTAATTTATAAAACATAAGTCATATTAACAGAGTTGTGCAAATTTTCCTTGGGGACAAAATCGGACAAAGCCGGCGAACAAATGGGCCACCTTGCGATGCATTTGCATTTTATATCACTACATATTTAAATAAAATATTTTTTCTACATTTTATAAGAAAAACAGACACTGTTGTTACTGACTTGCAACTTTACGGTTCATCTGCTTTATTGGAGTACATGAGTTGGAGAGCACGTTCTGAATACACACCTGCCGCGCCGGAAAATTTGCCCAACTCTAATGATAACTTGTGGGGGTTTAACTTGTTGACACTCGGTTGTAGGGTATTCGAAGATTGTTACGTTGACGTATCGGATATTTATGCGCGTCGCTATTTTTCTTCAGATCTTCGTTGAAGTGCACTTCAATATAAAAGACCAGGTAATGTAATAATTTTATGCTGTCCGAATAATGTTCTATATGATGTTCTTGCAGGTACACTACTTAAAGTTCTCACTGCCTCCTTCCGAAGGCGAAAAACAATCTCGGCCGACGTAGGTGCACCCCATGCCAGGATTCCGTACGTGGCGCGGGACTGAAAATTTTCGTAGTAAATGCCCAAGCCGTTTCATACGTTGCTATTCGCATCAGCCGCCTAATAGTAAAAATAGCCGTCGCTAATTGCTTTCGTAATGCGTCAATATGGTGGTATTCTTGGGCCTCTAGAATGGTGGTCTTGGTAACGTCTTCCAGGTTGTCACGTGATCTTCCACGCACCATAAAGGATGTATAATCGGCATACATTATTACTTTGACGTCCGTGATGTTAAATGGTATATGGTTAACATATACAAGGAAAAGCAACGGTCCAAGTACGGAGCCCTGTGGAACATCGATCCCTTTGTTTTACATTTGGTGTTGCCACGTCAATACTTGGCAACGATCTTCTAGGTACGGTCTTATTATCTTCTGTGCTACTCCCATGATCACATATATCTCCAACTTGCTAAGCAGAATTTCGTGATCCACGCAGTCAGAGGCTTTACCCAGATCGCAAAATGAAACCAGGACTGCTTCGCCCTCATGGAATACGTCAGTCACATACTCCAATAGGTCAACAATCGCCGTTGAGGCAGACTTTCCTCCCAAGAAACTATGTTGTGCTGGCCCCAAAATTCTTTCCTTTTCAAAGTAATTCAATAATCTAGTGTTGATTATTGTTTCTAGAATTTTGGAAATCACAGGCAATATAGAAATGGTCCTATAGTGGCTTGAGCTTGTCTCACCTTTAAAGACTTTCAATTCATTTGGGAAATACCCATTCTCTAAACATAGGTTGAATAATGCAGTAAGGGGATACCTATGTATTTTAGCAACTGAACCGACATACCGTAAACGTCTCGCGACACATTATTGTGTAAACCCTGTACTATCTGGCAAACTTCTTCCGATGTTACAGGCACCATAAATATTGAATGTTCTACTATTTGATATCCATTTTGTAATAAATCAATTGGAATCGCCATCTTTTCAGAGTACTTTGTGCTTTCTAGCCAATAGAAGTAAATTAGCGAACTGAAGGTCACGGATTTGTTTCCCAGGAGATCAAAGGTGCCGAAACTGAGCGTCCGTTCTTGTTGACATGTTTCTTGCTATCGATAAGTTGGGGTTTGATTAAATTGGACTAGTGCTGCCTTCCGTGATTTCCAACTTCAATTACACCATATTATGTGATGTCATAGGGACAACAAGAACACAATTTTCCGATAAAACAGCACGCTACTTTCAAATGATCTCTCTCCTCAGTGTACACTCTACTGCACATTATTGAATTTGAAATAAACAGGCAGTTAATTGATTCAAACCTGTAGCCACATGTAAACCAATTGTATATAATATTCAATATAATCTAGTTTACTTCTTTTAAAAGAAATGCTGTACACATTTGAATTGAATATTTGGTACTGATAAAGTATGTTATTTGAGAGAAATTTTTGTTTGTCCATATACATATAGTCACCTGCTTGGGTCAATGAAAGTTTCATTGATTTAACATTTTTTTCTCAGTGTACTTGATATGGTTTACTATACCATCAGCTAACATCGGTAGAGAACCTACTATATTATGCAATTACAAAAAGTTAGGCAACTATAATCTACTTCACTCAGTAAAGTATGGTTATCTCTTTTGGTCGTAGTTATGGCACTCAAGTGAAATCCCAGTTAAGTTCCAAGTTTACTACGGAAACATTTCTACGCACTGCGGGTATAATAAAAATATCTATAACAAAGAGCGGTTAGCGTTCGGACGCAGGAAATTGCCTCATTACAAATTAAAATTAACGTTCTTATTTGCATGGTGCAACGAACAAGATCTCTCTATCTTGTCTTCATCGTTTCCCAGTAGGTATTTACGTTGTATGTGTATGTATATTTTACGTATAATGTGTTTACTATCTGTAGCCAGCGCGGTGACTGGTAATTTATTTTTTCTCCGTTTTCACTGCCATTGGTCGCGCTAATTAAATATAAAAATAGAGGACTACAAATATAACAGGAAAACTGATGACGCAACGTGCGGGACCTGTGTTAAATTTACCAAAATGCTGGCCATAATTTTTGTAACGCGATCCGCTTGCGTAAGGTAACATGTAAAAATTATATTACCTGCAAGAACAACATTTTAACTTGAATTAGAGTTGAACTAAAATACAAATTATAATGCTTGGTGGTACCTTTTCAGATATATTAGCACATCTGTTGGTTTATCTGGATTCAAATAATATTGTTCAAATGATAAAGAAATCCACTACATTTTTATATTTTATTATTTTTTAAATTAATTTCACTGTAATATTGCCAGAGAAGGGACATGATTTCTTTTAAATAGTGTCAGCAGCCTGTTAGCTATTTTATTAACCATTATTAAGCATTATGATAATCTTTTTTCACACAGTCACTGCGCATTTTGCATAGACGACTCGTAAGTAGGTATTTAACGGAAAATATAAATAATATCCGAATGTAGGGAATATTGGGCAAATAGCCGTGAAGAAATCAAAGAAAGTTCCTTTTCTATAATCTGAGCTTTAATACTTTTTTTCATTTACTTCATCGCAATCTACCTATTATGAAGGGGTGAAGTGTTACAATTTGAAATTAAAAACCAACTTTTATTACAGCATGAGGACTTTACCCCAAGATGACTCTGTGGTTATACACAAGGGTAATTAGACCCATGATAACGTGTAGAGCTATAGTGTGGTGGTCAAAGGTGCGGCAGGTGGGGGCGGCCAAAACGTTAAGTAGCGTACAAAGACTAGTCACCGCTACATATTTACACACAAGGAGCTGCAAGATCTACAGGACATATATTTTTGCATAGTCAAGTACCGATAAGTAAATAATGAAAAACTATTAGATGAACTCAAGGACGCACCCCTTTTAGGAATGCCAAGTGATGCTAGTGTTCAAAAATTCAACCTATAGATAGAAAATATCAGGTTGTAATGCCAGAGAAGGACTGGGAAACAGGTACTCCAGTAAGAGCGGACTCAAACTGGTATAGAGTCAGCTCTAAAACGGAGTACGGCGTCCGAGCTGGAATATATGCGAAGACGCCTAAAAAGACTCTTTCGCTTCAGCAAAGACACAACGGTGTTCCAAGCTGAGGTTGGCTGCAATTCACTATTGTATCCGTGAAATAGAAAGATGGATCGAGCCAGGTAAAAGCGTCGCTATCTTCGCTGACAGTCAGTCGACACTTAAAGCGATTAGTTCCGTAGGTGTGGACTCTAAGCTACTTTGGGAGTGCGTAAGCGCCTTAAATGAGGTGAGCACCCAAGGAATCACCTTTGGCCTGGGTTCCTAACCATTCGGGCGTGAGAGGAAATGAGGCAGCAGATGAGCTGGCTAGACGAGGTTCGTCAAGGTCATTCGTTGGAGCTGGCTCTTCTTTCGGCAATATTAAATCGCAAATTAAAAAATCCATCAATGAATGGATACATAATCAATCCAAAGAGTGGTGACAAAAATCACCGGCCCAGAAATAGGCAAAATAGTTCCTTAAGGAACAGAGGCCTGAATTTATTAGGGAACTGCTATATAAAGATAGGAACACTGTCAGTCAACAAATGACAGTAGGTCTGCTGACTGACCACTGTAGGCTAAATAGGCATATGTACAACATAGATTCTGCCAAGAGGGGAAAGAAGCGCCAATTCATGTGCTGTGCCAATGTGAAGGCCTGGCGAGGACAAGGTTTTCAGTAATGGACGTGGAGAATCCCACAGCTAGCAGCTACACAAAGAATTCGCTCTCAAAGATGATAAATCTAATTAAGAGAGCAAAATTAGAGAGCGTCCTCAAGGGAAAAGGGAATCACAGTAGATCTGAAAAGGTCGCGATGAAACAGATCCATAGGCCACCGCAATTCTAATCTATTTACAGTATAAAGAAAATAGTAGGCTAGCCGCGGAAGCAACTGCGCACACTACTGCAGTAGTTTATGCAAAATGATGTTAGTTTTCTTCGTAAAATTTTAAAATGGAACAATATATAGGGTATTCCATTTAAAATAACGGAGTAAGTGTGCGTTTTCCTACTTTTGGAACAGCCTGTATAGTCAAAATTTTTAGGTTATGCAGTATTAACTTCTGTAAAACTTTTGTATAAAACACTTTTTCTTAAAATCAACAATAGAGTTGTAATCAAAGACCTAGTCTTGGATGGGACACCTGTACAATACTTGGACTGTCAAAACAGTCTAACATGTATATTTATGATTTGTGTCTTCTACCCAACTTTACTTTTAGGGAGTTAAGTTAGTAAGTAGTAGGACTGATACCAAAAATAAATAAGTAAACTTCATTTTTGCATAACAAGAACAGGGTGTAAAATACTTAACATTGTGTGCCTACACGATATAATAATTTCCACGGGTTACAAAATCGCAACGTAAATAACTCACAAACTTCAAATATAACTTATCGATTATTGCATTGGTATTTAGAGATCACGTTGGTTGTAGTATGTACAAAAACTTTCCACGATCTTCTCACTGAAGAGACATTCCCCGAAATCTACGATATAAACATGTTGAATGTTAAATGCGTAAACAGCAGACTTTTATATGCTTACGTATTATTTTGAGCGAACATAAAAATACGGCGCATCAGACGTCCCAAAGGAAATATGTACTCTCTGATGTTGCGTCACCAAACCGTTTCCATCTTATAAATCAGCGAACCCCTTTTATTACTATATCTTAAAAGCATGAGATACTGAAACATTGTAGCAGCCATTAAAAGCAAACGTTAAAATTTAAATTAAGGTTTGCTGATTTATATATTAAAAAAATTTATTCCATTAACCTTTATTATCCTCATGCGAAAACATTTCCTAACTCTGAAAAAAAAACTACTTGCAAACCGTAACTGCAGCTTTTCAACCTTAAATTGTCCAGTTATATAGCAAAACCTTCTTATGACTTGTACTTTACAAGCTCCTACGCAAACTTGCTAAAACCACAAATATAGGTGTACCTACATACCTTACATATGTATTTACATACCTACCGGTTATTAAAGTTTAAAGACAGTACGCCACTACACAATTCCGCTACAGCAGCTCCATCATAAATCCTCCACTGCTATTTCTCAGCCTGTTAAATTATTCGCATGAAATACTTTACTAAAATGAATGTATTGTATATAACATACCTTTCATAGCACTTATTCAATTCATGTTGTCTTGTTGGGTTTAACAAATAAATATATTGAACTTATTAAATTATGCAATTCATAATTATGCATGTTGTGTACACATGTATTTCTTTTACTTATTCCCGGAAAACAGTTTAATATAAAGATTTTCCAAGAATAACTTAAAAGAAGCATACATTTGGCAACTCTTTCTGGATTCTTTGTAACATTTGACATTTTGCTCTTACGTCATAGTATCACATAAGTGAAGTTTCCTTTTTAATTTTACTAATTAATTATTTAATTACTTTCATTTAATTAGTACCGAAAGAATTTGTGTTGAAATGTTAATTTTACAATATATTTTATAACAGCACCACTTGGTTTTTGAATACATACTTATCTGATAATAATCCAGTAACATCACTAATGCCTACGTGTTTGATCAAATTGAATTTCATCTACTTCTAAAAATGATTTTGATGGGGAGTTTTCCTTCTTGGCTACTTGGTCTCCAAATGATAATAAAAGAAAAATGTATAACGAAAGACGTTTTAGTTTATTTTACAGCTGTTTCTAATTACATTTGTACAGAAAGTAAAAATGATATAAATGTATTGTAAATAAATTTTTATTTAAATTTTTAATATGTAATTTTATTTTTTATTACATTATACAAAGGTTACATTATAAAACGTTTTTAAGTTTTTTGGTTAAATATGAAAAGTTATTTTTATTTTTTATTAAACAGATTTCTAAAAATGATTATTGTATTTAATTGCAAAAATATAGAAATTTCAGACATTAAACCACACCAAATCAATGATTCCAACTTGAATTTGAATTATAAACAAAAATTGCTAACATTTAGGTGTAAAACGATGCTGGTCACTACAAATATTTAACCTTAAAATTATCAGAATCCACATATATAAACTATTCTTTAACTGTTTAAAATTTATGAAAAACTAAATATTTCTCTTTCTGTAAGTAGACAATTCTTGATTAATACCTGAGTACAGGAAACTGCATCAATATATATACATATGTCCGGATTCAAGCAAAATGAACCCCAAATTTCGGATGTAAATGGGATTTACAAGGATTTCTTTTCCGGAAACTTAACTTTAACTTGGGTAGTGGTGCCGGCTACCTTGTCAATTTTAATTCGTGAAAGCTCGCTTCAAGTACAGACATACATTTAAACATTCTTTACAATAGATAAATCAAAGTTTTACATTTATTTTCACATTATATAGTTCATATACTATAAAATTGTTAAATCATTTGTACAAGTATTGGGGACCCAGATATTTTAGGTTTTTCTGTATATTTTAGTTTAAACCGTAATGATCAACAACTTTACCCACTAATACATTTGTTTGTCTGAACATACTGCGGCGATATCTTGTTATTTTAGTAAAACATATTATTTTCAATTTGATGATTTACATTTATTATTACTAGAGCTGAGCAAATTCAGTTTATTTTTTTTCTTATTAGAGATTGGCCAATTTACTTTTTTTTTGTAGTGTTTTGATCAGAATTGGAGTTATATTATAATTTAGATACATTTCTTTTTATTTCTACATAATTTTAATTTTCATGTTTAACTTTTGTGTGCTTTTGAATTATCTTACTGAATTGTGGTAATTATATGCTTTGTCATTTATTATTGCCGATATTCACGATTATATAAGACCTAAGTAAGCTTTATCGTGTTTCAATTTCGTGTATTTCTCCTGTTTTTCCTCCTTTAACATCCCGCAGTTTCTGGATGTACGCGAATTACCTCGTAGGTCTTTACTACAGCTAGTAGGGTCACCATAAGCGGGGTCTACGGTAAGTCAGACTTAGGAGGGAAATTAGAGTACATTTTTATTTAGTATTGTTATCATAATAGTTATAACCAACAATTTATAAAAAATATTTTCTATGCTCTAAAACTGTTTTAAATGACCATGAAGAAGAATATCAAATATATGTTACATTTACTCGAAACCTCGAAACTAATTTAATGGTTCGATACTGGATAATAATCGAGTAAAAGTTTTGACTGAAGCGACAAGTTTGAAGGAGATTTTTGTAAGTTTGATGTTTTGTTTATTGTTTCACTAAAAGACAATAATAATAACAATAAACCGTCTTTATTGTTGTAACGTCATGTACAAAAAAAAATAATAAATAAGAAAACATAAAAAGTAATTAACAATACAAACAATCTTAGGGCGAGTTTCAGTTTAAAACTGCTTCAACTAACCTTATGTAACAAACAAAATGCCTATTTATAACCTAAGACTAAAGAAATATATATAATGGTATATTGCTACAAAATAATAATAATAATAATAAGTATAAACTATCTCCACATATTTCAAACGAACATACAAAAATTAAAAGGAAAAGGAGAAGCGCACATCAGTTCAATTGGGTCCCTAGCAGAAAAGTATGAAGTAAATCATGAGGAGTGGTAAAGATATCTAGGAGTATAATAATTGCTGTCGCCAGGACGACGTACTTCTTAACGTTAACGAAAATCAGCAAAATGTAATTAAAATTAACCATGTGTAATTGCAGAATGTTGGAATTTGTTAATCAATTGTTAATTCGATCCGCAAATAGGGCGTTCTACCATTATATAGTTCTAGAACATAAAAGTTTAAATCGATTTTACTTATACTTACTACTACCTGAATTGATTTCTTTCTCAATTACTACCTAGTTTCAAAACATCACAATAGGTTTCGATTCAATGTGCGTCCTCAAGTATATAAAAGTAGTAGTTTCAATCGACATTGGTGGATTCTACAAAATACCGTACATTTCGACATATTCATTGAATGTAAAAACTAAATTACAAATTTTCGTTTAAATATTTAACCGTTTTAACCTTTACGTATTACTTTACAGGGTTAGATATACATCTAACATTCGTGAAGAACGTGTCAAGCAACTTTTGCAAAAAAAATAGTTTTACAGTCTTGTAAATCTCTATCTTCATCAATAAATATCCAACACTGATGCTTATTTGTGAACTAATCTCTTCGAAACGCATAAACCATGTTACAGTATTTTGATATTTAGATTTTTGTTTCAAAACCTAACTAAGATTGTCGCCGTGTGTAGCTTTTACGCCAGTTTATATACAACCCATATAATTACAGTTAATTTTAGGCTTTAATGAATATTCAGAAGGTGTTTTTAAAACTATTAAGAAATGCAGAAATAGAATATGTATAAAAAACGTATGCACATTAGAAATTAATGATAAAAGAAATAATAAATATTAAATTACATACCATTTTTTCCAAATTATCAAAAGATTTTCTCTAAAAACAACTTAAAAATTACTCCTACTTCAAGTATTTTAGAAATTCGTAAGGATCAATCAAGTAGGTAATTTGGAAAAATCAGGGATTTATAAAATATCATGATCAGGTATAGAATTTAAGCATGAGCTGGTAACTCCCGTAACCCATTTAATTAATTAATTCTTTAATAATGTTTTTTTTCTTTTTCTAAGGGCCTAATAATCACATCAATAACACTAATTCACAAAAAGGGTGATCATAATACTTCTAACCATGGGCCTATTGGACTTTCTTCATGTTTTTCATCAAGTTTGTTACGCTATGCTTAAACTTAAATTTGATATTTTATCTACACCACAGCATGGCTTTAAACGTGGATTACAATGTGGTGTGTTATGCCGATGATGCAATCATTATCAGTGCATGCAGCGAGCAAGATGTTGCGAATCTCGCAAGCAATATGCTGGATCGAATGTATCTATACCTGGCGCTACGCGAATGTTTTGTTCCTAAACTCTAACAAAACTAAATACATTTTGTTTCATACCATCCAGACAAAATTGGTTCTTATTCCAGTTTACAGATCTCTAATATTATTGCACAATCTGATGTTGGGCGTAACTTTAGCTTCATCGCTAAAGTGGAAGAACCAATGCGAGTCTTTAGTTTCCAAACTAAAAACTTTAATTTTAAAAATAAGACAACTAAACAATCAGTGGGTTCTAATTCCGTAAACACTATATACTTTGCTGAATTCATTCTTGGCTCCAAGAATGGAAGAACTAGAGCTGGAGGATATGTGGTATCAACAGGATGGGACGCACACAGTTCGAAAAACTATGGCTATTTCAAGAAGAATGTTTTCGGGGCATATCATTTCCAAAAACGGCGATATGGCATATCCGCCAAGATTCCCCGATTTAACTGTGCCCGACTTTTGGTTATGGGATTATCTTAAAGATCGATATTTTGTAAACCATCCTGTAACTTTGGAAGCATTAAAATCCAATATCCGGAAAAAAATTGCGAGCATACCACCTGAGATGTTGGAGAACATAATGAAAAATGCTCTAAAAAGAGCTCATTATTGCATTAACGCTTGAGGTGGTCATTTAGTGGATATTATTTTTAGAGTATAACAAAAGAAATTTTTAAGATTTAAATAAATATTTCTGGTCACAATATGAGTTTTGACAAATAACTTCACTTCTATACACAAAAAAATTGAATCTAAGTAGTGCGCCACTTTGTATATTTATTTTGACTTTCGTCATTTCAATTTCTACTTTAATCCTTTTGTATATTTATTTCGATTTTTTCTTTCTGTAATTTCACGTACTACATTGTTTATTTGTATTTTTCTATTTTGTATTCTCCCTCCCCCATGTTTTGACCTGTACCAAACTATAATATATGAAGTAAAGTTTATTATTATTATTACAACGAACAAACCAAAAAATAAATCAAATCTATTATAAGGAGCACGTGGCTCATCTTAAATTTAAAAGGCTCGATAAATATAGTGCATCTTCACATATGTTTGAAGAGAAACATAAAGTACAAAGTAAAAATTAGTTAAACAATCATGTACAACTAAATTGTTTGAAGATATGGGTATTCATAAAAATGTTAACAAAGCCTTAAATGCTAGCTTGTATAGTTTATTAAGTCATGAGAAAGCAACAGAAGATTAGAAGTTTGGATTAGCTACTAGTTAAGGGTGACGGAAGTCAACTATGACCTTGATCACTGCATCATGTCATTTTTAAGTTTAATAAGGTTAGCGCAGTTATTTAGTTCAGTGTTAGGTACTGCTGATGATGAGAGCTTTGATACTGAAACGTGCGTGTATGCTTAATTTTTTGTTATAATTAACCATATAAATATTAATATTTACAACATAAATAGATTTTGTCGCAATTGCTATAGCAAAGAGCTTCAAAGTCATAGCAGGATCAAGTCATATTGCGGGTAATGCCTTAATGAAATCCCCAAAAAAAGAAAAAACACACATTATTTCTAAAATTTACTAAAAGAGAAGCTATTAATATTGTACATAAAAAAGTAATTGTTGAAACATCTAGTCGTAATAACTGACACTGCTCACCGAAAGTTTTGAACAATTTCAATAATGTCTAAATGTGTGAAAATTTTTACGTATGCGATTTTCTTTAATATCTAGCATTTTGTTTTATAATGGAAAGCCACATGCTCTCCGTTAAGTACTTACTTAAAAGCCTTGTCAAATTTATTTTCGCTTACGAAAATTTGATGATACATTTAAGTATAAATTTAGGAATCCATTTCATGCTATGTTGAGTGAATTTAATTAAGTGTCATAAAATTAAACTCGGGAATAGAGTAATGAACATTTAATATTTTAAAGGACGGTCGCGTTATATCTAATTTGTACATTAATGCTAAAACCTAATTCTTCCATCATAGCATTAAAGTTTTACATGTAAACGTAAAAATTACCCACCTGTATTCATTAAAACTATATAAAATCTTATTAGGTTATTTCATTTTATTGCAGATACTGACTTTACTAGTTTCCGGGTTATTACTGTTTCATAAATTGTTTTTAAATTTCAACTTATAAAATCCTTCTAATTAAAGAAATACCACAAAATGCAATTTTAGTATTGTGTCCAATGTAATAATATTACATATTCAAACGATCTTATAGTGAATAAGATCAAAACCTGATTCACTGTCAAGTAAGTGAAGAATGCCCTTAAACATAATTCCATAATTCTTTAATTTTCTAGTAGTTATAGCGGATGTTATTTTAATACGAAAACTTAACTCAACAATTTAATTTATTATTTAACAATAATAGTTATTTACTATAGATTATAATAAAAAAATCTGCGATGCCAATCTCGGCCCAACTCACCAAAATGAGAGAGATTTTATTAATTTTACAAAGTTTTGAATAAGTTTAGTTCAGTTTGCTGCAATGTATAACTTCGTTTATTACTATCTAAAATAATACCGACACAAAAAAAATATAGACAAATTTAGTGGCCATTTTATAATGAAAAATACATTAAGTTCTTATTGGAAATACTTATTTATTTAAATATAAATACTAAAGAATTTCCTTCGAAATTGCATATATTTTTACTGTTTAAACTACACGTACACGGCCCACTTGTTTACATTCTCCCACGTAACTAACGCAAACTAACTAACGATTTTACATCGACGAAAACAACACGACGCAGATCCCATGAAACAAGCGTAGATCGTCGAGTAAAATATAATGGATACTATAAGCATAAGCGGACGTATTTCTTACGAAGAATGGGAAAAGCAATTTTTATTTTCTTTGTTTGTTTACTTAAGCAAATGGCTTGTTTTTTTTACTTAAAACATATAATGTATTTTGAAGATATGAATGGTAGTTCATTTTGAAATACTATAGTTATTAATTTGCGCGCGCGGTCATCCTAGAATAATATTACTATAAAATATTCTTAAACGCAATCTTTATTGCAGGGAAGTGTGTAAGTCCACATGCGACGGCCATCTACATATGTTTCTAGTTTCAATAGCCGATCTTCGATGGCCATCTGACTCACACGTCTGCTTTAGATTTCCTTACTGTGATAGTGGGAGACACTCTTCCCCTACAGTGTCGAGCACTAACGTGTATTGATGACGCGTCTGAGAATGCATATGCTTAGAATCATCACTAACGACTGCGTGCCTCTATCAACCAATCAACGGACAGCGGGCCAAGGTATGGTTGGCCCCACTTCAATGTAATTTTTGCGTATAGTCCGACCATACGCTTTAGAGACGAGACCGGCATACCGTTTGTAATCCGAGCCAACATGGATGTGACTCCCCGTTTGTCTGCAGAGCGTGTTTCGTCGCATCAAATCATGCGATAGCAACGTTCGTTCTGTACTTAAACGTGTGTACGTGTATTTATCGGAATTTTAACAGAAAATAAAAGCTTTTTAATGATTAATTTGTGATTTGTAATCGTGGGGTCATGATCTCGTCGCTGTTTAAGAAGAGCCGCTACTGGCATAGTAACCGGAATTTTTTTTTATTATTAAAATATAGATTTTTTTAGGGAAAAGGTTGCGAATGCATAGATACCTCCAAATTTATTTTGACACATATCACGTGACACTAGTATAGCGGCAAATTTTAAGTCCTCACAATGTTATTGCACGCACTGATGATGTTTCAGTAGATTTCGAAATTACGAAACTCAATAGAAATAAATAATTAATGCTTTCAGCAAATGATGAGAATACTTAATAAGCAAAGACAAACAATAACTATTAGTGATGAACAACTAAGAAATGAATCTTTAAAAATAGATACATGTTAGGCACATATATCGTTAATGTATATAAATAAAGATAGGCTTTGAAATTAGAAACAACAAAATAATGTAGGCGATATTGTTATTATTAAAACATATTGCGATGCCTTCCTTGGCCTTGATTACATATATGTGATAACGGTCTCGCAGTTAATTTTAATCTGTTATTTTTGTTTTTGTTTGTCTTTTGTTCTGCTAGTGCGTATTTTTTTAATGTCCTTTTTCGACTTTTTAATTTTTAGATTTCTTAACATGACGTTTAAGACCTGAAGATGGTATTTGTACGCCGAAACAGGTAGTCTTATCTAAATATATTTAGAAGTTTTTTGGTGAACCGGTGTGAAGTTAGCAATAGATTTCAGCAATAGATATCTTGGCGACGAATGCGGGCTTAAAACAACATATGATACTGTATTCCGGTAAAACGACATGATTTTCATAAAAAACCACTAGTAATTGACCGGTGGTATTGATAATTAATCGCACTAATGCTAAGTGTTCCGTCGCCTGAAAATTTTTACATCCGTGCCAAAAACATCTATTGCTATGCTGATGGTCACGAAAATTTCTAGCTTTTTTTGCAAATTCCTAACGAGTATGAACTAGGGAACATACATAGTGAGTATAAATCTGATCCTAGAGTTATAACATTTTTTTATAAACAATTGAAGTTGATATTCCACGCGAAACAGGGACACCGATCTAAAAAACGTCTATTGCTATGGTGATGGTCACGAAATTTTTTTTTTGCAAATTGTATATCGTAAATAATGGGGATAATTGCCGCCCCTCCCTCCATTAGCCAGTGAAACATAAATTAAAATCTTACATTTAAGAGCAAACCGTCATCTTTCTTTTTTTTATGTAGTCACCCCTCCCAAGAGACACTATTCAAATTATATCTAAAAGAAAAACAGGCAACCTTTTTTATTGTTAAAATAAAATTACGATTTCATATCACCACAATAGACACACTGCCGTTTAAAATTTTCAGATTGTTTTAGAAGAGTTTGTTTCAAATAATTTCTCTACTTCCTAGGATCTAAATTAAGTTGTAGGAATCTCGTTGTGTGGGAAAATTTTTGTAGTGAAGGCCTATCTTTTTAGACACTTCACTACACAGATTGCTTTTATATAATAATGTCTCCAATGTTTTCAAATATGTTGTTCCTCGTTGAATATTTTTAATTCTCATATTACGATCAAAAATTACGCACTTCCATTCATTAAATCTGCAATTAACAGCATCCAGTGCATATTTTGTATTATTGGAACCAACAGTTTCGACTTCCTAAATTGTTTTGTTTGTGTTAAACAGGTATCATTTAAAAACTCATGTGCCATTACAGGTTTAAATTCAGTCTCATGACAAAATATTCTTAGAGAAAGGTCTATAAGAAAATTATCTAGCCACATATCACGTTTGTCTTTGTGATTATTTAGGAACCTGGAAAAATACAATTTTTCTCCATGAAACTACATGGTCTTACAAAAGTGGGAACAGATTTATACTCGCTGTGTATGTTCCCTGCTTCATACTTGTTAGGAATTTGCAAAAAGAGCTGGAAATTCTTGTGACCATCACCATAGCAATAGACGTTTTTTAAATCGGTGTCGCTATTTCTCGTCGAGTATCAAGTTCAATTGTTTATAAAAAAATGTTACAATTCTAGGAGCAGATTTATACTCCCTATGTATGTTCCCTAGTGCATACTCGTTAGGAATGTGCAGAAAAAACTGAAAATTTTCGTGACCATCACCATAGCAATAGACGTTTTTTAAATCGGTGTCGCTGTTTCTCGTCGAGTATCAAGTTCAATTGTTTATAAAAAAATGTTACAATTCTAGGAGCAGATTTATACTCCCTATGTAGGTTCCCTAGTTCATACTCGTTAGGAATGTGCAGAAAAAACTGAAAATTTTCGTAACCATCACCATAGCAATAGACGTTTTTTAAATCGGTGTCGCTGTTTCTCGTCGAGTATCAAGTTCAATTGTTTATAAAAAAATGTTACAATTCTAGGAGCAGATTTATACTCCTATGTATGTTCCCTAGTTCATACTCGTTAGGAATGTGCAGAAAAAACTGAAAATTTTCGTGACCATCACCATAGCAATAGACGTTTTTTAAATCGGTGTCGCTGTTTCTCGTCGAGTATCAAGTTCAATTGTTTATAAAAAAATGTTACAATTCTAGGAGCAGATTTATACTCCCTATGTAGTTCCCTAGTTCATACTCGTTAGGAATGTGCAGAAAAAACTGAAAATTTTCGTGACCATCACCATAGTAATAGACGTTTTTTAAATCGGTGTCGCTGTTTCTCGTCGAGTATCAAGTTCAATTGATTATAAAAAAATGTTACAATTCTAGGAGCAGATTTATACTCCCTATGTATGTTCCCTAGTTCATACTCGTTAGGAATGTGCAGAAAAAACTGAAAATTTTCGTGACCATCACCATAGCAATAGACGTTTTTTAAATCGGTGTCGCTGTTTCTCGTCGAGTATCAAGTTCAATTGTTTATAAAAAAATGTTACAATTCTAGGAGCAGATTTATACTCCCTATGTATGTTCCCTAGTTCATACTCGTTAGGAATGTGCAGAAAAAACTGAAAATTTTCGTGACCATCACCATAGCAATAGACGTTTTTTAAATCGGTGTCGCTGTTTCTCGTCGAGTATCAAGTTCAATTGTTTATAAAAAAATGTTACAATTCTAGGAGCAGATTTATACTCCCTATGTAGGTTCCCTAGTTTATACTCGTTAGGAATATGCAAAAAAAATTGAAAATTTTCGTGACCATCACCATAGCAATAGACGTTTTTTAAATCGGTGCCGCCGTTTCTCGTCGAGTATCAAGTTCAATTGCTTATAAAAAAATGTTACAATTCTAGGAGCAGATTTATACTCCCTATGTATGTTCTCTAGTTCATACTCGTTAGGAATGTGCAGAAAAAACTGAAAATTTTCGTGACCATCACCATAGCAATAGACGTTTTTTAAATCGGTGTCGCTGTTTCTCGTCGAGTATCAAGTTCAATTGTTTATAAAAAAATGTTACAATTCTAGGAGCAGATTTATACTCCCTATGTATGTTCCCTAGTTCATACTCGTTAGGAATGTGCAGAAAAAACTGAAAATTTTCGTGACCATCACCATAGCAATAGACGTTTTTTAAATCGGTGTCGCCGTTTCTCGTCGAGTATCAAGTTCAATTGTTTATAAAAAAATGTTACAATTCTAGGAGCACATTTATACTCCGTATGTATATTCCCTAGTTCATACTCGTTAGGAATGTGCAGGAAAAAACTGAAAATTTTCGTGACCATCACCATAGCAATAGACGTTTTTTAAATCGGTGTCGCTGTTTCTCGTCGAGTATCAAGTTCAATTGTTTATAAAAAAATGTTACAATTCTAGGAGCAGATTTATACTCCCTATGTATGTTCCCTAGTTTATACTCGTTAGGAATATGCAAAAAAAAAATGAAAATTTTCGTGACCATCAACATAGCAATAGATATTTTTTAGATCGGTGTCCCTGTTTCGCGTGGAATATCAAATCCAATTGTTTATAAAAAATTGTTACAATTGTAGGAGCAGATTTATTATCGCTGTGTATGTTCACTAGTTCATAGTCGTTAGGAATATGTAAAAAAAGCTAGAAATTTTCGTGACCATCGGCATAGCAATAGATGTTTTTCGCACGGATGTAAAAATTTTCAGACGACGGAACACTTAGCATTAGTGCGATTAATTATCAACACCACGGGTCAATTACTAGTGGTTTTTTTATGAAAATCATATCATTTTACCGGAATACAGTATCATATGTTGTTTTAAGCCCGCATTCGTCGCCAAGATATCTATTGCTGAAATCTATTGCTAACTTCACACCGGTTTTTGGTGAATGTACGGAGGTCTTTTCATTCTTCTATTATTTATTATTTCGATAACACTGACATTTTTTGATAAACGGACACGAATAACATCAATACGCATACTTAACATTATTGCCTCTTTATAATGTTTATGTTTATAATATATAAAAATTTAACTTGAATAAGCTTTAAATCATTTCGTTACAATAACAGCGAAAACTAAGCTTTCAAGGAATTTTCATTTAGAGTTGTTTTTTTTTAGAAAATATAAGTGAAATGAATCTTTGGTAGACATTTTGGCACGTTTCTCTATAGGTGCAAGAAGCACATTGCTTCTAAATAGTTTCTCCGGGTCATAAACAGTAAACAATTTTGATTGAATTTTTTTGATATTGTTTTTATGGGCCTGCAACGCATACCATTAATCAACTAATCTACGTGTTTGTGCAATGTACCTACCTTACTGCAGAAAAAACATTCTGTTATAGCATTTGTACACCTAGCAACTAAAAATAATACAGAGCATTTCAAGAAGTAATAATTTACGTTATCGGTAACTGATATATGCAAGGCATTATAAAACATGCAAAAGCTGTCGTGGTCCTTTCTATTTCAAGTTTAGCTATTTTTGAAAAAGAAAAATAATTAACATCGATGTGATATTTGTGTGTTTTCAATAACACTTTAAGACAGCGTAAGAATGTAAAAGAATACGAATAAGCACAAATATCGACACCAGCATTCCACGAGCTACGAACAATAATTTATATTTAACAACATGTCAAAAGTTCTAACAGTTTTCGTAAAATATGAACTAGAACAGAGAAGATGCAAGTCCTTCAGTTCGTATGACCTTTGCGGTCGCATCACAATTTCCTGAACTAATTTTGTTACTCGCTTTAACATGTGTTGCTCGATTTCGTGAATATTCAGAAGTTTCTCAACTGTATTTTCCGCATAGCTCCATCACAAATATTGATGTTTCCGTAACTATATATCAAGGTAGTTTGAGTTCTCTAGTGATGATAGGGACGTGACGGCTACCACAATTAAAAAGCGTTTCCAACTCATAGCATCTCTTGTACTCTGGAAGGAGGGTGAATAAATGAGTGGTCCAGAATATATGCGCGTAATAGTTCATCAGATATTGAGCCGAATGAATAAAAATTTAGCAATTGCTGTAAGCTACTGGTTTTTAGAAAAAGCAATTATAAATGCTATAAGTGACAGCAATTACTATATATTCATATGAATAAAATGTTTAAAGCAAATGCTCCATTGACGAATTACATTTCATGTCAGATTATCTTATATAGGGTTTATTCGATACCGATACATCTGCGATACGTACTTATCATGGTATCGACTGAGATTTGCGATACTGATTTGAGTACTCAATTAAAAGTATCGATACTTATGATTACTCATACTTAAATCCATTCGATATTACGTCTATAAAATAGATGAAAAAATAGGTTAATTTAATTGTAAATTTCCGAAGGCTTTATGCTCAGGTATTTTAAAAGCAAATGAATATAATTGCCAGAAATATTGATTTATGAAATTGAAATGAAAATCTAATCAACTGATAGCCAATTCTTTTAATATGTATGAATGTTGTCCTTATGAGTATTTCTTCTTCTTCACGTACGATGTCAACGTTGTGCGCCATCTATGAGACACCCAAACATATACGCGAAATCTGTCCGCATTTCGTATGCATATCGCATGCACAATCTGCCTTTTTCGATACCATTCGTTACTTTTGCCTGTCAATCGATATTTTACTTGGTATCGAATTTATTATTAGGTACAATAAATAATAGTATCGAATGAAAAGGTATCGATACATTACGAGTACTCGCAAGTATTGAATGAACCCTAATCTTATATGATAATTTCGAACTTCGACTTCTTGAGTTAAGTACTTAATCATTTAAAAATTTATGACGTTACGAAGCACAACATAGCCAATTATCGTAGATGCTATTTTTTCCTAATTGACTCCTAGTTCTATTCTGAAGAACGGAAAACCTCTCTTTTAACTACCGAAAACATCGTTCAACTGCTGCAGAAAATTTCTGTTCCTGGGTTGCAAGGATTTCTCGAGGGGGTTGGTTCTCAACCGCTGGAATGCATATCGGACACGACAAAAAACGTAATGGAGCAAATTTTACACGAACTAATGGCATCCCCAGCAGTTTCCTTTCAATTTGATAAGTGTATCGATGTTCATCTTCCCAATTACTTGTTTTCTGGATAACTTGGAGGACATCAAAAAAGTGTTTCTATTTTGTAGAACACTAGAAACGACAATGAATGGTAAATTCCTTTAAACTAACGACTTACAATGAAAGAGCTTGTGTGGAATGTGTAGCTATACACACTCCACACAAAATAAAAAAACACAAAATCATGTTTGCTTGCTTCTCTTTTTTGTGTATTCTTTCTAGACGTTCACAATCATGTTTTTTGCGATTATAGCGCAATCTGTTACGAATCGAAAAAAAATTCAAACAAAAACTACATACTTGATTGCGTAGAATCCGAAGCTGCAATACAAAATGGGGTTTCCATTTAAGATTTCAAAGTTGTCCCCCCTCCTACTCTTAGAGATATTCCGTTGTCTCAAATAAAAAAACTCACCCAGTATATATGCACATATACGTATATGCAATGTATCTAGTTATCTACATAGTCTATGGAGGGGGTGCGCGTGGTCATATCCAATAATACTTTCTTCAACTCCCTTAAAAAAATAATTTATACCATAATTATGGCATTAAAATGAAAAACGCAAGAGCAGCCGCAATATCAAAACAACTTCGGACACTCTTTTGATTTGAACAACGCAAAAATTTTGGAAATTGAAGTGAACTACAAAAAACAACTTTTGTTTAAAATCAAATCCACCTAATTTCTCAAATAAAATAGTCAATAATAATAGGAAAATACATTTATTCATAAATCTCCTTTTTAAACTTATTGATCTTGCCATACAACACTAATTAAAAAAATATATGAAAATTTGTTGTAAGATCGTGTAGTGTGCAAATCTGTAACCGGTTTAAATATGCTCCACACCATTTCCAACACAAAAGAAGTATCAAAAACTGTAACACGTCTGTGCAAATAGACATACATAAGAAGAAGAATATAAGAATTTGTAGTTGTTCGTTCTTGATCTAATGATACACATGTGGAATAACATTGAATAACTAAATAACACGTAAGTTCTGTAGACACACTTCAAATTTAATGCAATCAATACGATATTGTGAGTTAATTACTAATACGTGTACAAAGAAAGAAATGTAATCTGTAAATCCACATAACATCGTATAGATATTATGTATATATTATATCAGAAATAGGTCGATTGTCATAGTAACTTGGAGGTGTACTCCACAACTAAAAAACCATTTGTTGACAGGAAAATAATATTAGTAGTACAATGAATAAAAGTATATATGAAGGTAATTGTATAGAGGAAAGAGTTGTCCATCAATCTACACTATTGCTATTACGCTACAAACGAGAATATATTTTTTTAATATTAATTTAGTAGGAAGTACGTTCTAATCATTTTAAAAGTTCAAACTTACCGATGTTACACGTTATTATTTAACAATCTCATGTAGTTTTCCAAACAATTGACTGTAGGTGAAAGACTATAGAAAAAATATTCGAACGAAACGAATCCGACAAAGTAAAAATGCGGGGTAATGGAAGGAAACCGATGTCTTCTCTCTTGCTCTGACATGCTGACACATTTAGAACACTTTTTTCACCAAGCACGTCTACGATCTCTTCTAAACAAAAATGACCATGGTTGCCAATTTGGGTACTACTATAATACATAATTACCATTTGTTAAGTTGCTTAATAATGTAAATAAACTGTGAAATTAACACAAAAACAACAGTTGCGGAAAATGTTTAACGAAATGAAAAGGGACTATGATGAAGTTATACTGTATTCTTAAATAAACGCTTCGTCATAACATTGCTTGGTTTTCAAGTCGAATTAATTAATAATTATTCAATGAATGTTGTTACACTTTGCTAAACTTAATGCAAACTCGAATTTTCTAATAATAACCAGAGTTTGGTTTATTATATTTATTATTTGTTTATTTGATTATTTTACCCCCATACTCAAACGTAACCTCCATTACTACAAAATATAGTTCCTGTTAGAATATTTTAATTATATCGTAATAAATTTCCAAAAATTGCTTTCTATTTTGATATAATGTAAAAGAAGATCATATTAAGGCTACCCGCTAACTCAATAAGCAATATTTTTTACAGATCTGATGCAAATGTTATACACATATTACTTATATAGTGCCGATAGTTTGAACGAAAGAAATCCTAAAATCCCTAAAACTTTTTTTATGAGTTTTGCAATTTCTTTCGCTCGTTTTCTTGATGAAAGTAGGTACTCATGTAAGGAATGAGATCATTTTAAGATACTCTACATTCACGATGTTACACTATTTGCATTGCTACATCTTCAAAACAAATTATTGCTATATTTTTAATAAACTCCAAGAATAATTATATCGTTTTTGCGCCGCTAAAAGTAGGGTCTCCTATCAGGAGACAGTATACATACATACATTACACACATATATCATTCAGCCCATGTAATAGCATACTATTAAAATTAATATAATCAACTGGTAGAACTTTTTCACATTTCATTAAAGATATACTACGTTGGTACTCACTGATATTCAAATGACATGCTAACACGCCCTATTTGTTATTGCTGTCAACTTTTAACGGTTGAGATTATATTTAGTGTTTTTAATTAATTTTATCAATGGCCTGCTTGATAACTTGACAGTTTGCTTTCTACAGCCTGTAGAATCACTCAAATTTACATTCAATTGAATGTTACACTAGCGGCCTGTTGCATAAAAGTACAATTACAATTTACAGGTGATATTTTTTTACAATCTGTCAAAATTTGACTTATATATATATTTTTGCAACGCCTGTTAGTCAAATTTTGACGGTTTGTAAAAAAAATATCACCTATAAATTGTAATTGTACTTTTATGCAACAGGCCCCAGATTTCGGTAAGCAGGATATCTACATGCCATTTGTGACCATGAAAACAAATTTCTTGACATGTCAAAATAATAATAATGGCAGGCAGAGCTGATGACAGCCTGATTTATATAAAAAATTAATAGTGCAAAACTCTGCAACCAAATAACTGAGTAACTTAAATAATCAATGAGAAGTAGAACACAACTTTACAAAATCTAATAGTTTGGCTTATGACGAAACAACCAGATTAATTAGAATAATATTAATTTTAGTACTTATCAATATGACATTTATTCAAATTTAAATTGACATTTTGCTGTCACAATCTTGCCAACCCAAGGTTAAACAAAAATCTTCTACTCATATCCTGCGTCTACACAAAGTCTCTAAGTTTCAATATTCAGTTATATATGTATTTTAATCCAGCTTTTCTTGCTAAAAGAAACAGAAACGTAAAGATTATAATAAGTTTTCTGTAAATAATATCCTTTCACATCAGAATCTCGTTTCTAACATTTGTTCGTTAACATTTTCATTGAAAATACATACGGCAACATGGTACAGTGAATACAATATTTAAGATAGCGTTGTAAATAGTCGAATTAATTCGAATTGTCAAACTTAATTGTGTCATTTTTGCTATTTTAGACTTCTTCTTTCATTCGTTCAACATGGATTTTTCATTTATCAAGTATGCTTATATGATTATGTGGTATTCATTCATTCATTCATTAAGTTAGGGTGGGCACCTAAAGTTCGGGCACTTGAGCTAGGTGCTCATTGTGCCATCCCTATTAAGTCTGTTATTTCCACTCGAGCAGTGCTGTTCTGTATAACGCCCAGTATCTTGCGCAGTGGAAACTTGAGAACCTTCGAGGGCTCTAATAAATCTCTCCCGAAATATTTCTGTCTGAGTATCTTCAATTCCTTACATGGTGCAGATTACATTACATGTGAACGGTTCGCTTACTCGACCTGTGTTGTATAGATGCTTTTTCAAGGAACAGTGTCCAGCTACCAGCCCACTAATGGTTTTAGCTTCTTTCTTGCTGCGCCTGAGTAGGTTATCAAAGAATCCAACATCCCCATCCCCCTATTAGCGCTTTGGAATGGAGTTGACCTTCAGTCAACTTTTATTTCTTTGTACTTTCTTTATCTAACCAGGTCTAGATTTCCCTTCTTGTGGAATCCTTAGTAATCCCACATACGGGCTCTGAACCTGAAGTGTCTCTTAGAGCCCTCCTTGGCTAGTTCATCGGCTATTACGTTGCCCTTTATATCCTTATGTCCCGGCACCCAAATTGGAGACACCATGTAGTTTCGTGCCAATGCATTAAGGAATTGTTTGCAATCTCTAACTAGTTTTGACCTAGTTACGGGGTCCGAGACTGCCTTGATGACAGCCTGGCTGTCAGTCATTTTATTAATTTTCCTCCTCATGTAGCCCCCTTTTGCAATCATTTCTGCACAGGCTGCAAAGGACGAATACCTCTGCCTGGAAGACCGTTGTATGCTTCTCCGGGCTTAGGGATATCCTTTGGTTAGAACTGGGCCCACAAATACCGGCTCCTGTGCCCTGGCTGGATTTGGATCCGTCCGTGAACCAGACTATGTGGTATACGATGCATCAAATAGGAATGGGAACGAGGCAATGCGAGAATATCGCGTTCGATACCCAAACCAGAGATACCCTACAGCAAATATCTTTTAAAAATTTACCAACATCTTCGGGAAACATTCATTTATATCCAGACACCGAAATGCTGGAAGAGCAGACTTTGGACTTAGTGAACGAGGATCTCACAATTAGTATTAGACAGTTAGTGGTTGCAATGAATATCCCAAACCAGTAAATTGTTTATTCAGTTCTAAAGGTAAACATAACTAAGGTTCAGCCGCTTTCTTAAAACGATAACCTTCTTCGACTGAATTTCAAATAGAATTCATATTGACGACAATATCCTGAGACATATTCCTTGGAGAGATGAATGCATACTTAATAGAGATGGAGGGTTTAACACTCTGGTTACCAAAGAAGGCTTTTTGTTAATGTTTAGCTAGGCATAATAAATCGCACAGTTACTGGACCAATTTACCTTCCGAACCGCCCAGATGCTGCTGAATACCGCAATGTTTTGGAGGAAGTTATAGATAACACGCAATTGAATGCATAATCCAATAAACTGTATAAGTACGATAGAACTTTTGCTCACTATGTTCTTAATATTAGAGAATGTTCGACAAACACTTTTCAAAACGGATGAATTGGTTGTGGTTGTCCAATTTCATAGCTCGCATTACACTTTTCTGTTGTTTTATCAAGGAAAAAGTATGTAAGCGAGTGATTGAACTATACCGTGAAGACTGCAACTAACTGCTTTCAATTCCAACACTTAAAGCAACAAAATAAACTCTAATTTCAAAAATAATTCTTTAATAAATACAATATATTACAGAAAAATAATAAAATAAAGAATAAACAACTTAAGATAGCTTTCTGGGCATCCTCAAATACCGCGCAAATCATTACAAACTTAAGTAATATTAAACAAAATTGCCACATGTAGGTTTTTCCAAATCAGTCTTGTAAACAAAGCGGGCAAAGTGCAACGCTAGATTATTAAGATTGTTGACCAAGGAACATACAAAGAACATTGCTATTATATAATTCTTCCGGCATCAATAATGGCGTACATATAACCTGTAATTAAGTTCCAAAAATATTAATAAGCACCATCATTTAAAACGTATTTAAAGCTAGCAATTTTCTAGTTGTGTAACCTAGTATTTTGTTTACATTTTGACTGGGAAAATTGGAAATAGGATCTTCATAACGTTTCAGATGAGATACTCTCTTCTCTGTTAACGTGATATATCATTATAAAGAGATGCGAAATAGCCAAATAGAAATCGGAACGATAAGTACCTACATTTATACATAAATCAATACAGCTTCCTACACCTCTATATTAGATATTGATTTAATTATTTATATATCCAGCAGCTTTTAACGAAATACTGCATGTTTACAGAAATATACATGTACAGCTACGGTTATATACTATTGTGATTTTTCTAAAGGATTGCCCGGCTAATATTTTTCTTAATAACATATATAAACTTTTATTCTTTAATCTGCCTTTTCTTTGCAGCTACCTATCCTTGTATGTTAGATAATATGCGAAGATACAATCTCCATTCACTAGATGCAAAGAACTACAGATGCCTCGCATTTACCACTGTAGCTCATGCGCATTAGTAACCTCTCCTCCTATCAAGCAATGAGTAGTTATATTTTATATATTATTCTACTAATAGTAACTAGGTAGCTGATGTGTCTTCTAAATCTTGTATAATATAATACTTTTACTTCGTTTAATCTTAAATTTACAGTTTAATTTTAATCATTTAATGTACCTATTGCCAGCTTTTATATTAATAAAGTCAGAGGAAATATCGATAACATGCATAATTTATTGTATAATAATATATCAAAAACATTTAAAGAGTATAAGGACTTTTACGCAAGGTGAGTACACTTATTTGCAATATTTAACTTAAATATCAACTACTGTGCAGTATATTTTGGATTATTAAATTAAAAATTTCCACATTCAAATCTCCCGCTATCCCATATAATGAATCTCACTAACAATGCCTACCAAGTTATACATATTAAAATTTCAATTTAAACTGTCATTTATAATTACATAGATAACTTCAAAGTTTACGAAATGCTAAACAGTCATTTCTCCAAAGTATTTCAGAATGGAATTTCCTTGCAGTGACAAACCAAACATGTTACAGGAAAAGGATCCACATCAAAGTTAGGTGCCACACTGGTATTAGGGTTAAGTAAAGTTCCTTCCAAACATCCAAGGTATACCGTGATTCTCAGAACAACAAATGTATGTACAATTCCACAAGAATAATGAAAAATCTTGACGTTTCTTCTGTGTACTTTCAGCCCAATGGTAAATACAATCATTCACAAAGAAGATTTCGCATATATTACAGCAATCTAATTTAATTTAGCTTGACGAAAATTTAATACGAGCTACATTAAGTCTTCACTCCTTTGAAGTACTATCTATACCAAGGAAACTACATTAAAGTCATAAAGTTGACGTATATATTCTTAATTACCACGGCTAGGTTAGTGTATAATTAACATCCAATATATACTGGACTTACAAAGAGGTATAGTTTAGTTTAGTTTAGTTTATTTTCATATTGTTTGGGCCAATAACACTGGATGCAATGTGTCAAGATACAAATGTAAAATACAACAAACAAAATTTTAGAAATAAATAGAAAACAAATAGAAAAAACAAAAACGACAAAAAAAGTGTATAGTCAGGAACAAAAGTATTCATTAATGGAGTAATAAGATCTTTCTATTAGGAGCGCTCTAACCTGTTTTTTTAAATTGTTTAATGCAGTCTCTGCTAGTTATTGTATCTGGCATTCTATTATATACTCTTAGGCATTCAATTATAGGCGATCTCTTTGTAGCTGATAGGTAGTGCTTGGGTATCGTCAGTTGCTCTATATGGCGGGTGGTATAAGGGTGATGTTTTTTGTATTTATTAAATATTTAAAAGTTGTGTTTCACATAGACTGTCGATTTATAGATTAAAATGCCGGGAAAAGTTAAAATTTTATATTCTTTAAAAACATCCTTGCAACTGTCGCGGTTATTAATGTTAAAAATCAGTCTTATGAGCCGCTTTTGTGTAATGAATACTCTCTCCCAACCAGTTGCTACGACCCATATACTAACACTGCACGAAAGAGCAGAGTATACCAACGCGTAGTAAATATCTACTAGTTCTTTTCTTTCCAATGTATATTTCACCTGATTAATAATATAATAGGCTTTATTCAGTTGTGTGCGCACGTTTGCTATTTGTTTTTTCCATTCCAGCTTATCATCTATGGCGACACCTAATATTGATGCACCATCCGTACAAGGAATATTTGTAGTAATATCTGGGATTTTGCGTCTATGGAAATTTAATATTTTAGTTTTATTTTGTTAAAATTAATCGGTTTGTTTTGCACCACTCTGCCATATCTTGCAATGTAGGCGTTATCATAAATGAAAAGTCCGCAGAATCTTCACCCGTTACTATTACCGTTACATCATCAGCAAACAATATCGTGTGAACATAATTAAAGTATTGCGGTAGATCGTTTATTAATAATAAGAATAATAGGGGGCTCAACACCGATCCTTGAGCTACTCCCATGTCACACGCATACTCCCGCGAATACACGTAGGCATACTTTGACAGTCATAGACCTACCGTTCGAAAAAGATGCCAACCAATCCAGCGACACGCCCCTAAAGCCCATGGAATACAGTTTTTCAGCCAATATATTCAAGTCAACACAGTCAAAAGCGCGCATTAAATCGAAAAATATGCCAGCTACGTATTTATTTGCATCTAGAGCTTCATATATGATTTCTAAGCTCTGAAATAGTGCTGTTTCCGTGGAACGTTTCCTAGTAAATCCGTGTTGTTGCGGATATAAAAGATTATGATGTTCTATAAATTTCACCATTTCATTTCACATATATACAAAATAATAAGCACATTTATTATTAGTGACATTCATTACATACTCCATTACCCTACATCATCGAGATATACAATTACATTATAATATTGAAAGGTAGGTGGCGCTGTTATTTTCCATGCATATTAAGAATGTATTTGCGTTTATCTGCTTGATGTTAGATAGGTTGTCGGATTTAGAAGCCAACGTATTCGCAAGGAAGGAAACTAACGTATAAGTTTTATACTGCTTCACCATTACATGGCGTGTAAGTTCAAATGATATTTCAATTATTGTACAACGGAGAAATCCCCAATCCTATGGTTAAGGAGAACAATTTACGTTTGTTAATGCAATACATAATTTAATTTAAAACGGATTGAATAAATATTAACTAGTTATTAAGATAACACCGAAAAAGTTTAATCAACGTAATTATTTTTGATTGGATATATATACTTTTTGATTAATTCCACAATTTTCTCGTTTTAGTGTACGATCCAAACACTTTCAATAGTTATGCCAAGCATATGAAAGCAGCCCCATAAAAGTGAATACTATTCAAACAACAAACCCTAACATATGTATACTCTAAACCGTTTCACACTGTTGACGAAAGCATTAACTGCACATTATTTAATTTGCAATAGTAACTAAATTAACATGTTATGTTTAATAATTTTGGAATGTCCGACAAGAATTTTTACAAACCATTGCACAGCGGCAATCATTAAAAACTGTTGGGTCAACGAAGAATTCGTTAACGAAGCATTTTTTTCAGTGCATAGTACATCGATTGAAACTTTTCCGTCTTGGGAGAATAAGTACAATACATATACAACAACTATGTAGGAAATACAAAGAAGTGTACCTAATTAGCGATATATCAGCTATAATTGTGATGTAAATACTGTGTGAAGGAGACAGACATTTCATATTTTCCGCATATTTTTGTAGTGATATGCTATTTTGTCCTACTTAGGAGAAAAAGCAAATACTAAGTTTTAAGTCACCATTGCAAGCTTACCCAAATCGTATTCTTCCATTTGATATTACTAATACTTACATCAGATACAGTCTTAAGAACAGTCTTCATATATGTATTTGACTGAGTCTATTAATTTGTTATGGCTTGTTGATGAATTAATTTTAAAATATTGCTCTGCTTAACTACTAGCTTGAAATTCCAAATTTGGGAAATGTTTTAACGATAGTAAATAAAACTAAGCCAATTAAATACATCAATACAGAAAATAAATAACAAAGTATTTCCATTTAAGGATTTCACAATAAATAAATAAACACCAAAACTTTAAAATCAGGATAAGCTTTTACTTTGGGCGATTTTAAACAATGGTTAGTTGATACGGTTTTATGGCACTATAATGACAAATTTTGAAATATCGAAAATAGTCTTTTATTCTAAAAATTTATCATGAATAGGAGTAAATAGTTCAGCTTAATAAACATCTGCATTCGCAATGCATGCAGAAATAGAAGACGACAATTGGCAAGACTCAGTAAGTGACAGTACTTAAATCTATAAATATAGTAAATGGGAATGTATCAGTTCGTCTAATCTTTGTTATTAGATGTCCTGCATAAAAATGTTATCTTTTTCTCAATTGTGTTATTATTGTGAAAAGTTTTGTTAGTGATTAATGATATATAAAAATATGTAACTTCAGACTTAACCGATAGATTAGGTGATGCTGTGTTAAAGGTGTTTAAATTCTTCTTTATGCGAAGAGCCTGCGTTTAAGTACATTTTTAATGTTTATATACCATACCTTGCATTGATGTAAGTATGATGTATATAATGTTATTTAGAATTTAACGTTATTTAACGAAATAATTTCAAATATCAAAAACCTATTAGGCTATATTGAAACAGGTTTATTCTGTATTTTTACCGACCCCAGCAAACCGCTTAACTGAATCAGGGGAAAATTCCACTGTCATGAGGGCTGGCAATAAAAAGACATTACACATTTTACCAAATTTCCAAATAGCCTTTACGCGAAATGTTAAAAATGATGAACTCAACGTTAATTAAAAAAAAAGTTTCTGAATTAAATGGACAACACAAATCGTTTACTTCATATTAAATATTTATACACATTTGTAAATAGAATTGATAATAAACCAGTCGTTATTTTTCGTTACATTTTCAAGGGCAATTCAAACCGGTTATTATATTTATTGCTCAAATTTATCGGAGTGATGCGCGATTAAAAATTGTTATTCTAAATAATATTACACATAATCGTGTCAAATCAACACTGGGTAGGTGTTTTTACGAATATACGGCTTCAAATGTGACAGCACGAACATCGAAACTCGATCACAGAAAACAGGTAAAAGAACGGTATATCGCAATTGAAAACCGCCATAGAATATAAATGTTTACCTACATACCTCGACGCTGCGAAAAGGCGAACTTCAACACGCGTAAATGCGGGTACAAAAGGTCACATGAACACCGCACTTTAAACAATATTTTGGCATTTACGGGCAAGAGATTCGTTAAGACCACATACGTTCAACACGCCATCCCGAAGCGAACTGTTTCTGTTTTGTTTTGGTACGAAAGCAGAAGAGGAATGGCCCAGTAGATGAATCAATACTAAGCGCGGTAAATTTAAATTAAGTTCTGACAGATACGTCCCCACTATCGCTTCTACATAGTAACCTTTAATTATCATATAGCAATTAGATGAGATGGTTTGTAGGTAGTACCGTACGCGTAGCATTACATAACGTCAAACGTCAATATAGGAATCCCCTTGTCGCTGAATAATTCTTGTTATGCATTTAAAGATGTTTTTTAGATACAACTTACGGGTCATATCATTATAGTACATGGTACTTTTTTATCATAAAGGTTTTTTTTTTATTTAATAAGATCATTAAGTTCGGAAAAGAAGGGGAGAACCCAAGAATACTTTCGTTAAGAAAAATTACTCCATTCCTACTTATCCAAAGCTAATTTTCTTTCCAATGCCTCTATAGAGAGTCTGTCATAAGAAATCCTTGTGCCATTATTTTAATATTTTATTAATGAAATCTTCTAACTACTTCACTGACAGGCAAAATGTAAAAAAAAATATTGAATCCGAATGTAAAACGCGTGCCTGGCATTTCTCTCCAAATGCTTTAGATTAGAGCTGTTGAAACCCGTCTTTTTCAGGAGTCAGATACCCGTCCAATGCACTACCCGGAATTCTGCAAATATTTCTAGAAATATAACAAATATGCATGTTGGCGTTTGTTGAACCTAATGTCATTATTGAAACTAGAAACAGATGAGGGAAAAGCAGGAAGTATACACCAATATAAAACTATACACAAGACAAATCCACGAAAAGCAAAGGAAATACTACATAAAAATAAAGAGAAAGCAATAAAGATGGGAGAAGAAAGAACATGGAAATTAACAAGATTAAATGTGTGAGAGATCCACGGGAGTGAAGTAGAATTAAAGGAAATTGTGGGAGATGCAAGCTTAGATATACTTGCAATCACGGAAAAAAAAAGGGATGGAAGAAATTGATGGGGGAGCACCTAAATGTAGTGAAGTAGACAGCACTCAGTGGGCAAGGGAGGGGGTGGGATGAGTCATTTACAAGAAGATTATAAACAAGATTAAAGATTGGAAAGAAGTGTCGAGTAGACTAATGAAGGTGGAAATAGAAAAAGATGAGGAAACATTTACGATATTGATAGCTTATATGCTATTATACAAGAATTCTGGAATAGCTTCCAAGAAGCAGTGGAAAATAGTAAGGGAACTCTAATGGAAATGTAGGAAACAATTTGAAGAAGCAGGCGGATGTATTGGAAAATTCGGAGGAAGCGTAAAAAAATAATAATGAATAATCTAGTAGTAAGCAATACACAATATGAACACAAAGACATGCATAAATTTACCCGAGAAACATCCAGCGGCAGCTCTTAGTAGAAAGAAATACACTAAAGAAAATTGACGACGTACGAGTAAAACGAGGAAATGAAGTGGGAAGCGATCATTTTTTAATGCAGGCAATCATAAAAAATAAAAGAGTGTACGAGAAAAGGGCGAAAAGTGAGAAGAAAATAGAATATATAACCGTTAAAACTTATAAACTGAAATATAATGATGTGCAAAAAAATATCAAGAAAGGATAAAAAGAAATTGTAGTTTCTCTGATAACCTACTCAAGCGCAGTAAGAAAGAAGTTAAAACCATTACTGGGTTGGTAACTGGACACTGCCCTCTGAAAAAGCATCTATACAACACAGGCCGTATAAGCGAACCGTGGTGTAGAAGATGCGAACTACAGGAGGAAACGAGTTTACATGTAATCTGCACATGTGAGGAACTGAAGGTACTCAGGCAGAAATACTTCGGAAGAGATCTATTGGCAGCCCTCTGTTGTTTCCACTGGGCAAGATACTGGGCTTTATAGAGAACACCAAGCTGCTCGAGTGGAAATAAGAGAATCAATAGGGATGGTACAATGAGCACCATAGCTCAAGTGCCCGGACATCAAGTGCCCACCCTAACTTGAATGAATGAATGAATGAATGAGTGAAACAAAGAAATGAAGTTGAGAGAGGACATTTTGAACGTAGCGAATTTAAAAAAGTATGAGAAGTGTATAAAACCGTAATTACATCACTAGCAATAGATATTTGCAGAATAAACAAAACAACAAACAAACAGAAATTAACACACTGGTGGACAAATGAATATATAAAGGGTAAACAGAAAAGGTGAAAATACAAGTAAAAGAGGCCAAGGCAAAATCATAGGAGAAGTTCGGAGTAAGAATGAAAGAACACACTTTAGGTAAGGCAAAAATACTACACCCTATGATAAGAAGTTTTAGAAAAGAAAGGAATAGCCGACGGAAAAATGTGAAACACTCAAGAAGGATAAATTAGCAAAAAAGAAATCAAAATAACGGAGAGATGGGAAGAATACTATAAAAAATTATTCGGTGGAGATCATGAAGGACAGGACAAGAAAGAGATTACGAACAACAGATCAAAACGAAGAAGATGATGATGAAGCAGAAATAACAAGAGATGAAATTTTGGAAGCAGTAAGCAAAATTAAAATAAGCAGAGCACTGGATATTAACGGGTTGAGGCCGGAATGATGAAAATAACGGATAGGAAAGGATATCCTTACTACAGAAAATGTTAAATTTGGCATGGCTAACCGAAACAACACCAACTGAATGGAGCACAGCGTTTATCACCCGAGAGCATGAAAAAGGCAGCTGCATCGACTGTAATAATTTTAGAGGAATCTCATTACTATGCACCAGTGTTGGGCAAGATAGGAGAAGTGAATAAATTTCTACAGCGACTAGATACACTCGTGTTTCTTCGCGTCATGAGTGGGGAGCCGTGTTAACTAGTGATTTACTGAGAGCGGACAACACACGAGTATGTCTAATCGCTGTAGAAATTTATTCACTTCCCCTAACTTGCCCAACACTGCTATGCACTACCTGCAAACTGTATGAACGCATAGTAGAACAGAGGCTAAAACAAAAAAAAATAGAAAAAGAAAAACATTTAGCGATGCGCAAGTAACTTTTCGACCAGTTAGGATAGATCAACACAGGATTGGATATTTACAGTAAAACAAAACGCAGAGAAGATAACGTCGACACATAGCAAAACATTTGCGACAGCAACAGATTTTAAAAAAGCATTTGACATCATAAAAAGAGAGGAAATCTGGAAAATTTAAAAGCGAGAGGAGTAAACGTAAAACTCATTGAAATAATCAACAGTCTATACAGGAAAACAGAGAATAGGGTAAGCGTAGGAGGAAGAACAACTGAAAGTTTTACAACGTTCAGAGGGGTCAGACAGGGAGGAGTTCTCAGTTCACTACTTTTTATCATCGTGGTGGCTGAAATATCCAAAAGGGTAAACAACAGGAATAAAAGAACCCATACAGGATACAGAAAGCTTAGACCGGCATTTATAAATGAAATGATCTACGCCGATAACTTACTGATAGTTGTTAATAGTAAAGAAGAACCACAAAACAAGATGGAAAATGGAGCAAAGAGATAGGAAAATATGGACTACATATAAATATAGAAAAGAGCAAAGTAATGGAAACAGCTAATCGGAGTGAGGACATGCAGCTTCAAACACAGGCTAAACAAATAGGAAATGTGAAAAAATTAAAATACCTGCATAGGAACAATCGCTAACTCAGACGGAAGATTAGAAGAGAAAATCGCAAACAGAATAAGTAAAGTGAGCGCATTATACAGAATTCTATATAGAGCATTCTTTTAGTAAAAAGGAAACGGCAAAAAAATAAATAAAAACTTACCAGTCGGCGTTCGTGGCTGTGCTCATATATGGAAGTGAATCATGGATTCTAACTAACAGCTAATGGGTTAAAACAAAAAATAACAGCTTCTGAAATGAAAATTCTGCGGAAAATTGAAAGAGTGACTAAAGTAGATAAAATTAAAAGTGAATAAAAGAACTGATCAGTGTAACAGAAAAAAAAATCAAAAGCAAAAACTGAGGTGGTTCGAACAGAACAGTAAAAGTAGTACAGGAAACAGACTTTGGAAAAAAGAGAAGAAGAGGAAGGTCAAGAAGAAGATGGAATGACGAAGTAGCCAATATTAAAAAAGAAAGGACTATGCTGGACGCAACCGAAAAGTGAAGCTGTGGACAGAAAGAAATGAAGAAAAATTATTGCCTCTACAACGATGGAAGAAGAGGTTGCGGATAAATAAGATAAGAAACTGCAGTTTGGTGATGGTATGCAAATAAAAAAAATCATCCCGCACAAGTTATATTTTGAAGGGCAGCAAAGGGACCAAATTGGATGTATATAACAGGTAAACATACTTTACAGCGGAGATATGAACAAATTAAAAAGGCTGAGAATTTAGCGAAATAAGGAAAATGATAACGCTAGCCATCGACAGGTTAAGTAACAAATTTTGCGAACTTTACAAAAACATACAACACTCTTTGTTTATTTTAAATATTAAGCAAGATATTGCGTTTGAAAATTTCTTATATATTTCCAGCGTATGATGAATACGACAGACCTATGAAAAAAAATAGCAGAGTTCCATGACAGCCAAACAAAACAATTGATAGTCCCGTGTCAAATAATAAGTGTCAGCTTATTTTTTCTTAAGGGGAATATTTTGGTTATTAACAGAGACATTGCACTTTCTATGTTTCAACAACCTTCACAAAGTTTGTTATGTATTAAAGGCAAAACTTGTAGGGCGTTTTCAATAAAAATAATTTAATACACTAAAAAACACCAATAAACTAGGAATCAAACGAAACAAGTTAAAAGTAATTAAAAAGCAAAACTTTAATAATTATTCAAATTGTCTTCCCACATTTCCAATATATTTCTGACATTTTTCTTCTATAGCATTTATGCTATTTATTATATAAGGCGGCGTGGCGTGAATTTATGAAAAGCGTTAGCTACATTTTCATGGAGTTGTTCATCAGTGTTGCAAGTATGTATAAATCTCATTTAAAAAAAAACCACAGAAAATAATTAATGACATTAAATCCGGAAATATCTAAATATCTCGTATCTAGGGAATTGTATGCAGGTGCACCATCAAATTGAAAATAAATTTAAATCCGTTTGCTATATGGAATACTATCTAGAAATTCTATGAAATGAGTATTTAACAATTCAATATATCGCTTAGTTGTCAAATTACCACTATATATGGAATAATCAAATCTGCAACCTGTTAAAAAGCACACAATCTGAAAACCGAATCGTCCTTGCCTCCGAATGGGTCTACTTATATGGGGATCTGTGTCACTCCAATAGTGGTTATTATTCCTATTAAATATGCCATCGCTTGTAACGTGAGCTTCATCACTTCATGCTAGGTACACAGTTTTTAAAATCAGGATTTTGTTGACACATTCGTATATATCACCGACAAAAGTTGATCCTGAAGGGGTCGTATTTATATTTTCCTAAAACTCGAGGACTGCTGGTTTTTGACACTCCTATAACATCTTCGATTTATCTGGAAGAAGTGGTTGGAAAGGCTTCCACATATCCTAAAATAAATATTTTCTCTTGTCTCTTATTAGCCTTCATATATTTTTTGGATTGAATTTTTCTAAATGATCCATGATTATTCAAAAATGCTGGAGAACAAGCATTTTGAAAATACGAGCTTTTGGTTAGTTCCTTTCGGGATATCTCAGGAAATACAGATTTAAAGCTGTCATTGCGTTATTTCCACTTTTAACATATCCTTGCGGGTCATATTTTTCACGACTGATGAACTGAACCATTTTTTGAAAACAACAATGCAAATCAATATAAGGCGAAACTAAAACTAACTATTATTTCAATTTGTAAGGGCATGGCACTTTGTGTGGGGAATAGTTTTCATACATTTATCAATCATAATTCACTGCCTTTTATTAACAAAAGATGGAATGTATAATATCTCTGTCATTATTATTATTATAATTTTCTTTGACTGTCATTGTACTGTGCTGATTTGTTCTATTACGGGTTAGAAATCTATTTGAAATTTAAAAACGGAATATCTTTGTTGCTTAATGTCTAGAATAAACATAGAATGTCATATGTTTTTGTAAAACTCTCAAAATTTGTTCTTTGATTGTAATATGGTTTTCATTCAAGAAAAAATAATATGACGTCCTAACTAAAAAATTAGAAGAACTATTAAAAAGTAGATTTCATATCCAAATCTCAAATAAAGAACTGTATGAAAAATATCTAAACTATTTTTTGAAATTTTAAATAATAAGAATTGTATAAGTGTCGTATAATAGAAATTTAAAAAGAAAATACTTTTTTTTAAATATCTTGAAAACGGTAAAATAAATTTGAAATTTAATAGCACCAATGTTTTTTTCTCAAAGAAGTAGTTCTAGGCGCCTATCTCATTCTTTTGAATCTCCGCTGCAAAGTATGTTCAAAATTAGGTAATTTTTCATGGTAAATATCCTTTTTTTGATGATTTTTCGCACTGAATGGGGGTAAATGTACAGAAACTTAAGCAAAATGTCGAAATGTTAGAAATTCCCATAATATCAGTGTTCTACGTGAATATTACAGGAAAATTTATGAAATCTAACATTGTAATGTTAACATCTCTTAAGAAAAACTTAGAATTTTTTACAATTTGGAAAACAGCCATAAATATAGTAATTTTCAAGTGATAAGAAAGTAAGCAAGGGACGCATGCGTAAACTTAAAATGTTTCGGTTCAAGCCAGACATAGGCAGAAATACGACAGAAATAATGGGGATAAATGTACAAAATGTTTTACGTGAATGTTAACGGGAAAACTTCTGTTTCTTAGAAAATAAATCTTTAACATTGTAATCTTACTAAGAAAAAGATTAATATCTCTCAGGAAAAACTTAACGTTTCCTACAAATTGGAAAAATTACAGTCAAAGATAATGTCTTTTATTCAAATGAATTACCTTCACAGCAAAAAAATATTTTTTTGATATATGGTATGAAGTACTTACGATTTTCTTAAAGAAACTATTTATTTTATACAAAGTGGGTACAGTTACAGATAAAGTAGTAGATTTATGTCAAAATTATATTACAAAACTGTAACTTATCTCATCATGACGACCTAAACACAATAGCAAAGTTTTCTGGCCTATGGTAGCAAATACGTTAAACATATTTTTCAAGTACAGAAATTGCCGTGAAGATGGCGGTTCGCCTATTTCACTACGGTAACTTTCCATACTCAATATAAGTTTTCCACATGGCAGACATAGTTATCAAGTATTTATCTATTAGTTGCCAGCAAATATTTTTTAGAAAGTGTTATCATAACAGTTGCCCGATTTTCATATTCTTTTTTGTCTTTTATGCAGTAAATTCTAATTAAATACACTCTATTAGGCCACTTTCATTTCGATGATATTTTCCTTTTTGTTACGAAAAAAATCAGAAATATTGAACTTTGTAATATCTTGGAAAAGTTACTCACATTTCGAAATTTCACTATGAATATGCCAGGTTACATGAAAAAAACCTTCGAAAAAATTGTTAGAAGTATGACTTCTAAAAGTAAAATACCTGTACGGTTTTAGCAGCACAAAATTGCCCCAAAACAGTACAGGAATTTTACCAAAATTTTTTAGTGTGTACAGTTACATAGTAAAAATCTATTTAAAGCACAAAATACATTTAATCCACAATTACCAAATCAATTTAATGTACAATCAAATCCATTTAACACTCAGAATTAATTTAACCAATTTAGTCAGAATATCAGAGAATATCAAATTGCTTTCAAATCAAATTGAAATAGATATTTACATCTATTCAACTAGACAGACAAATATTCCCAGATCGAATTTCAATAATCAATTTTGGCCATCACAACCATCTAAATTTACTTTTAAGAAATATACAACACAAATGTAAATGAAATACAGGAGATGAATGGTACATCATTTGAAACAAACAAATATTATGAAAACTTTAGATGAATCGTCACAACAACGTGCAAGCGAAAATGCCATTGATACTACCGAAAATTATAAATATCAGGATTTTCACATGGAACCTCCCAATGACCACCAACCATAATATCTCCTCCAGTTGTATCACATCTCTTAGTAATATATCAGTCTGCAAGTTACCATATATACCTAATATTCTGGTTCTACAAAATCTTTCGTTGATCCATTACTAGTTTATAAATTATATCCAGAACGTATAAAAAACGATCCATTTGATGACCCCATGATAATCTATTAATCCAAATCCATGATGATGAAGAACAAATTCTAGAAGCTGATGATCGAACGATTCACACTAACCAAAAACAAAATCCTATTGTTGATAACCCTATATCAGACACGGAACAATGAAATTATAACCGATTCTATATTACATTCATCGACATCATCGAAGATTCCACGGTACAAATAATACGGTATGCTTACCCGCATATGGAAATTACGTCACATAGGAGCATAAATGGCGCCACATATATAATTATTAGTATATTAAAATCGATTTCGACCGTGAGAGTTTTGTTAACGCGAAAGGTAAGTTTAGAAAATCCGGACGGGGTTACGGAACATATTTTAAAAGCGTTAAGGTGGTTTCACGATGGCGCAACGGTGGCGGAAAAGGCACTGTTGCCTATTGGATACTGTCCGAAGAAGCAGCAGAGGCACGGAACAAACATATCCGTTTATATCCCAGTACTGATGGTGAAAGTTCTTCTGAAGAATCAGTGATAGAAACTGGAGCATGGACCTCTGACGAAGAGGTTTGGGACCCATCATCTTAAATAATAAATTATTTGTATTTTTGTACGTTACGATGTATTGACCCTTTACTTGATTTATATTCCTTTAAGACAACTAATTCCATAAGTAAACTGTAAACAACATTGTAATTAGGGATTTATTTCATTACATTCAAATTATTTAGTTGCCATTGTACTATTAGTATAATCTCATATGTTACCCTTAAATTTACATTTAGTTAGTGATTTATTATATATTTGCTATTTGAATTAAATTCTTTTGTCAACTGTATTGACCCGTTACCTGGTTTATAATCCTTTAAGACAATTAAAATAAATTAAGTAATACTGTAAACACCATTGTAATTAGGGATTTATTTCATTACATCCAAATCACTATTTACCATAGCAATCAACAACCAATATACTCCAAAGAGGTGTTACAACTATAAAAATGCATACAAGCCTATTTAAAGTAAAGTTAAATACCAAACAATAATTTTGGCCGTCTAAATTGATGAAATACCCCTATGTGCGCTGCCCGCTGGTTGATTGAGTCACCCGTCATCAGTATACGTCAGTTCTTGGCACTGTAGGAAAGGGTTTCCCACTATTATGGTAGGCAAGGGTGTGAGTCATACGAACGTCTAAGATAGACTGTTGAAAGTAGAAATATATGTAGAGGGCCGTCGCTTAGGGACTTCGGTTTAGACACTTCCCCGCAATGAAAATTGGGTTTAAGAATATTAATATTATTAGTTATAGTAATAAAATGTAGTATCTAGGATGACATCGCAAATTAATAACTATAGTATTTCAAATGAAATTGAACTACCATTCGTATCTTTCTTAGGGTAAAAAAATTGAAAATGGAATAGTAAATATAATATAATAGTGTTTTTATTAAAAAAAAACAAGCCATTTACTTAGGTAAACAAAGAAAATAAAAATTGTATTTCCTCTTCTTTGTAAGAAATACGGCCGCTTATGCGCTTATAGAATATCCATTATATTTTACTCGACGATCTTCGCTTAAATAACTCATGTGCTTCTGTGTTGTGTTATGTTTTCGTCAATATAAAATCACAAAAACACCTGAATATTTTTTCGGTAGTTAGATGGGGGAATGTAAACAAGTGACCCATGTATGTCCGTGCAGTTTAAAAACTAAATATATGCAATTCTGAAGGAAATACGTTAGTATTTATACTTAGGTAGGTAAGTGTTCCCGATAAGAAATTAAGATATTTTTCATTTTGAAAGGGCTTCTAAATTTGTGAACATTATTTTTTTTATGCAGGTATTATTTTAGTTAGGGCTATAATAAACTCGACATTGCCATACTTAATCCTTAAATCGCAATTGTAATAACGGCCCTTAGCAATAAATGAGTAATAAATTATTGCAAGCTGAGCTAAACTGATTTAGAACTTTGTAAAATTAATAAAAAGGAGAAGGGAGAGGGGAGGAGGAGTTGGCCGAACATTGGCTCCACCACTTAATACTGTCACGAGGCGCCACTGGTAGAATTAATAACAATAAAGGGTCACGGTAATTTTAAATCATTTTTATTTAGAATTGGGAGGGCTACTGATTCGCATTGCGAATGTGATGGGATAGATACAACGGGGCATGTTTTATTTGAATATCCACTCACGCGGCCGCATACGATAGTTAAGGCATTAGCTAAAGGGTTAAATTAGCTGCCACGCGAAACAGTATTAAAGATAACGAGTCGGTCGAATGGTGGGAATGTTTTAGTAATGCTGCCAAAGAATTAGATAGGTTACGGCACATTTAATAGTTAGTACAGAAGTAAGTATTGATAAATAAATATTTCACACTCTTTAGTGGTCTGAATTACTGCTAAATTATAGCTTTAGCATAATTGCAGTATATAAATAAATATTTAAAATACAAACCTTTAATTTAATTACTGTCGGTTAGAATAATTAAGACTAAGTAATTGTTAAATATTAGAATAGGTACTGCTGTTGTTTTATTTGTTTTTAGATCACTACTGGTCCATCCTTATTTCAATTACAATTTCATGATGTGCGAAGAACGGGAATTGAGGTGTACAGGCTGCTTCTTCCAAACTGAGAAGGATAATAATAATTTCCTGCCAGTAACAACGTGTAAGACTACTTTCCGGTTCGTGCTCCTAGAGTAGGGTTTTCCATGGTTTTTCCTTATTTCTTGACGAATACTAGGAGATAACTAAAGTCGTTCCATGGGCGCAAACATAACAACAACTGATAGTTCACAGATTTATTACATTTTAGATATTATTATTAATGATCTTAAAGAAATTATTTAATTAGAATAGGCATATTTCAATTGTTATGAATTCAATATAGTATTTAAATAGATAGCCTCGTGTAGTACTTTTAGGTGAAGTACAAGGTTTAGGATGAGTGATATTGAAAACAAAATAAACCGACATAATAGAATAACCATAGTTGAAACTATGGAAGAATATACATCGGCAATAATCTCTTTCAAGAAAATAAAAAAGGACTATGGAGAAGAAATTTTCTACATTGTCAAAGAATACTGAATCTACACCTAAAACTAAAATCATTGAAGAACCGATAATTTTTTTTAATTAAATTTAATTATTAATGAAGAAGCCCTTGTATAAGTATATAAGTTATAAATTTTTCATATTTTGTTATTGAATCAGATTGTTTACCAAATTGATTCAAAATGTTGACTTGCTTTTATTAAAATGCACGATATCTGATGCTGTACAGCAATGGCGGCAAAGTACATTGTTTGAAATGCTGGAAACACTTATTGTACTTGCAATAACAGCTCACTCGGCTAACAAACCTCGAAATCAATACTGATTCTCAAGTAAAGCGCTTGAACCTGCGCTCGAAAATATTTTACAGTAACATTTACCTGTAGCTAAAGGACCTAACGTGATCTACCACAATTTAATCTTCTTAGCGGCAATGTGCTTGCAGATAAAGCATCTAACATCAATTAAAACTTTAAGTAGTAATTTCTCTTCCAATTTAATGTGGCACATTCGTAACTAGATATTACAGATATACATATGTGTACATGACTGTGTTAATCCATTAAAATTTATCATCTATTCTAGGTTTTCGCACACATGCATGGTTTACTGGGAATTAGGTATAGTGGTAAAACTTCAAAACATCGATATTCTTCTTGAGGTCACTAAGTTAATTAACTTTATGATTTTGTACCTTACACCGCTGTTTTTCCCCAATACATCCACAATTATCTGTAGCAAATTATTGAACAGTAGGGGCATAGAACTCAGCAAAGAAATATCAAAAGCAATGACAAAAAAAAAATATATTGAAAACATATTCTCACTCAATGCCCTTCAATTAGTTTCCTGGTCAACAGGGAGTACGTCTTACACAAGTAAATTAAATATTAATATGAAATTTCATGTTATATGCTTATCTTTATGTCTACATTGTTATAGAAGTTGAAGAATCCACGATACTGCTTAAAGGATGTCTTGTTATGTTCATGATTTCATATAATTCTGCTATGGACAGCAAGCATGTATAGGTGTGTAATGAGTGTTTGCTTGTATTTGACGAAAATTTGTTTTAACGAGACATATAACAAAAAATACTTCAAGCATCAATAAAAATTAAACTTATTAACTTAATATACTCCTTAGGATAATGGAGCGAGCAAGTCAGCATTGCAAGAAACATTTCAAACTACCATATCGGTAGGCATACATTGTCCATAGCGTATAACCCAATATATATATTTTTTATACTTATTTTGTAACCGCACAAATTACGTGTGATTTACTTTGTAATTTCTTTAAATAAAAAATTGCTTCTACATACACCTAAATGACGAAAATAAATGCTAATATTACCCATACTTTTTGTAAATATTATATTTTAGTAAAAATATCTGTGCAATTATAGAATGTATTGTTCCTTTTTCGTATTATAACAGTGAAGTGATAACACATCCTTCCTTTAATACTAAGTAAATTCCAACAATTTTCAAGCAACCACCACTAGGTAAATGTCCGCTAAGCGGGGATCCATCCATCCACAGTTTTACGAATTTCTTAATAGCGACCCATCTATACCAACCTACCTTATTCATGTGTTCCTTTATCACAGTTGTTATGTGTTCATAGGTTATAAAAATTTCGAAAACTGTCAAATACCTGTAAAAAATTGTTTTAACAATACGATACCCCAAGAAAATTACGACACAAAAGTTTAAGGGAAAATCTACGAAATTTAATAGCTGTTTAGGTAACTAAATACTACTAAACTTCAAGCTTAACGTAAAGTTTAAACAGAAGTTTACTCGTGTACCTGTAGTGAGTAACAACTATTCGACATACAAAATCTTGTGCGACATCTTAGCGCTACTTGTTTACACTTGGTGGCGTATAAGTCGCCTACATTCAGTTGTGGTTATTTCCTTACTTTTTTTTCTAAAATATATAATTCATATAAAAGATATAAAATAAAAATGGCAAACTTGGGAGAAGCACTCATGCTTGCTACAAAAGAAAGTCTAGAAAACTAAAAAGGAGCTGCAGAAAATAGAAGACGTAACCCACACCGCACAAAATGTGTACCATACATCCATTAGATATTATTTGTGAATATTCGTAATATCCATTAGACGTTACAGACTAGGGCTTAATGCAAGCTAGCTCATTGGGGCTTCGATACATTTCGCATACGTCATCGAAGCCTCGTTGAGATCTCGCTGACGTATAACAGGTGCAATTTCCCGAGATCTCCATTGAAGCCTCGTCCACTGCGCAGGGCACAACTATTAACCACAATTTCCGATAATAATCTTAGCACACAATACACAGCTCTTATTGTTTTTTCTCATTATACATGTTTATATTATATCTCTTTATAAAAATCATAAAACAAATACCGAACTTTATAAAGCAAAGCATTATAAAAAAAAGCTATAATATTTTCTAGGCATCTGCTATAATAATTACTAGAAAGCTTACAGCCACTAGTGATAAGAGGCGAAAGAATTCCATATGTCAAAGAGGCGAAATACCTAGGGGTATGGTTTGATCAAAAGCATACATGGAATTCACATATCCAGAAAATGACCAGCAAAGCCACCATCGCCCTAGGTAGGTGCAGGAGGCTGTGCGGAAAGAATTGGGGACTTAGCCGCAAGATGACTCTTTGGTTATACACAAGGGTAATTAGACCCATGATAACGTATGAAGCATTAGTATGGTGGCCAAAGGCACGGCAGGTAGGAGCGGCCAAAACGCTGGGTGGTGTGCCTGTGCGCCACGGGGGCGATGAGATCGGCCCCTACCACCGCGATTGAAGTAATTCTGCACCTGCCACCAATACATATTTATATACAAGGAGCCGCACGGTCCACAGTACACAGACTTTTGCATAGTCAAGTACCGATAAGAAAATTAAACGGCGCTGACTATAAAAAACTGTTAGACGAACTCAAGGAGGCACCCCTTTTTAGGAATGCCATGTGATGCGATGGTTCAGAAATTTAAACTAGACGGAAAATATCAGGTTATAATGCCAGAAAAGAAGGACTGGGAGACAGGTACTCCGGTAAGAGCGGACTCAAACTGATATACTGGCGGCTCCAAAACGGACTACGGCGTTGGAGCGGGAATATATGCTATCAAGCCTAAAAAGGCTCTTTCGGTAAGCTTCAGCAAAAACACGACTGTGTTCAAAGCTGAGGTTGCTGCAATCTATCACTGTGTCCGAAAGATAGAAAGATGTACCGAGCCAGGTAAAAGCGTCGCTATCTTCTCTGACAATCAGTCCACACTTAGAGTGATTAGCTCCACGAGCGTGGACTCTAAGCTGATTTGGGACTGAGTATGCGCCCTAAATGAGGTGGGCACCCAAAGGAAACTAACCCCGGCCTGGGTCCCTAGCTACTCGAGCGTGAGAGGAAATGAGGCGACGCATGAGCTGGCCAGGCGAGGTACGTCAAGGCCAAGAGCCGACCCCTCTTTGGCACTACCAAATCGCAAATTAAAAAATCCATCAATGAATGGATACATAATCAGACTACAGACTAGGCATATGTATAACATAGGCCTGGCAGATGATGCAACCTGCAGATACTGCCAAGAGGAGGAAGAAATACCAGTACATGTGCTGTGCCAATGTGAAGGCCTGGCGAGGACAAGGTTTCTAGTAATAGGGGGAGGAGAACCCCACAGCTAGTAGCTACATAAAGAAGCCGCTCTCAAAGAAAATGGATCCACACAATGAACGATATAATTGTTTTCTATCACTGCATTTTGTAAGCTAAAATAAAGTGCTATAACATCCGCGCGTGTTTGTATATAGTGCATAGATAATGTATAAAAAGTTAGAAAAAGAATTATTGGGAATGATTTGTTTTAGCAAATGTTATTCCTACTAACTCGAGTAATATGAAATGATAGACGGGATGAGCCTGAACGTACATATGTACGGGAATGCGGCGTAGCTTGTAGTGGATATCAGTTGTAATTAGACAGTAGAATAAAGTACTAGGTACTAGGTTTTGTTCGCTTAAGAGTGTTTTTTATTGCTCACAAAATAAAAAACCCGGCTCGAAATTTAATTGGCGCAGTCAGTAGGATCCTTCACAAAGTTCTATTGAATAAATTTTTCGTGCATTTCGATACTTTAGAAAGGCAGAAGAACAAAGAAGAAGCGACGAACGACGCAGCTTCCGGGAAGACGCAGATCCAAGCCGACTGTTTGCTGTACCAGCGAAATTCTTGTGCGCTACAATCATGTGTTAAAACGTAAGTACCTTATTTTTAACGCAATTACGGCTCAAATCTGACTATTGAAGTCATTTTCACAAATTGAAATCTATTTCATTATTTGAAATAATTCAAACTATCGAAGTTTATTTCTTTTTCCTTTCATTCAAACCATTCAAAACAAAACTGGACGATTTAATAGATAAATTAAAAGATTTAGAAATAAATGTGGCGATTAATTATCAACTACTAAAAATTGAATTAGATTCAATACCAACATTTAGCGAGGAAGCTAGCGGCATAAACTTATTTATTAATGCATGTGACCAAAAATTAAGCGACACTGATGTGAAGAAATCGATATTTCACACCATATTGGGCAACCCTAGAGACAGGGCGAAGCTATTAATTTGCTCCAGAAACGAGTTAAATACTTAGGATAGTGTTAAGGGGCTATTTACAGCTATTTTTCTGATAAAAGAGACTTTGGTCAACTAATTCAAGAGTTCAACAACAAGAAGATCCTTTGTCGTTTGGATATCGTTTGCAAGACCACCTTTCCAAAATCATGACGAAATTAGCACAACCAACAGGAATTCAACATAAGAAATTTATGCTAAAATGCACTGGAAGTTTATATGCTAAATCTACCTGAAGAAATTTAAGTACATGTAAAACCTTTACGTTCGACATGTCTAGAGGAAGCAATGGGCTATGTTCAAGATGCCATGAATTTTAAATTAAGATCAAATGCAATTAAAGGAAATAAAGCCCTACATCAACAGCAACGAAGACCACCTTTACCTGCACAGTACATTCCTTTGCAAAATTTTCCTGCTTACTCACAACCCTTATCTCAAACATCAAACACTTTCGTATAAAATCCACCCCAAAGTATTAATGTATTTCCTAGAGGACCAATACCGAATTATCCAAAACCTATACACCAAGAAGACCATTTAAACAACTTCACATAGACTTGCTATTCAATCAATTATGAATCATTTTTCAAAATATGCCCAAGCGTATACTATCGCAGACAAGAATAACGAAACGGTATTGAATGGGATATTACACTTTACAAGTCATCATGGGCTACCAGAGAGAATAATAATGCATGCTGGTGCTGAATTTAACAATGTACTGGTGAAAGAATAGTATGCATTACATAAAAGAGAACTACATATTACCTCCACCCGCCATTCACAAAAATGAAATAGGTGGAAGATTCCACAACACATTAACGGAAGCCATGAGATGTAAACGAATTAATCAAAGAGGACATTTCGAAAATCAACGATTGGAAGCAGTATTAACTTACAATAATAGTTTACATAGTAGCACCAAATACACACCCTTTGAAATTGTAAATGGTCATAATGAATGTGAATTACCGTATGATTTGTATGAACAACATGGTTTCCGAAAAGGCCGATCTACTAATACTGCTTTGCTCCAGTTTATTGATCAACTTTATCAAAATTTGGATGCAAATAATAAAACAATTGAATTTATGGACCTTAGTAAAGCTTTTGATTTAGTAGATCATTCACTTCTTCTTGAAAAACTATTTGGTTACGGCATGAGAGGGGTCATTCACAAATGGTTCTCCTCGTATCTTGAAAATCGACTGCAAGTGGTGGAGATAGCCGGTGCAATATCTTCTCCGTTGCAGGTTTGTATTGGTGTACCCCAGGGATCGATCCTTGGCCCTTTGCTTTTTTTAATTTTTATCAATGATCTGCCAAACGTATATGACAGTGGTAGTTTAGTGCTATTTCCTGACGACGTTTCTTATTTGTGCGCAAAGAACAACATTGCGGATACGTTGAATTTAGCCAGCATTATGTTAGCTAGGTTCAGCATTTGGTTCTCAGCAAATAAGTTATCTTTGAATCAAGATAAAACTGTTTTTATTAACTTCACACCGAAAACTAAATATACCGATAGTAGCTATCTATTAAGAGTCAACTCACAATCAATTAAACAAGAATCATCGACCAGGTTTCTGGGACTTCATATTGATTGTGATTTGGGCTGGGATACACACATACAGGCTTTGTGTTCTTCGTTGTCTTCAGTTTGCTATGCGTTGTATTCCTTGTCGTTTTTGGTAGATAGAGACGTCTTACTATCATATTATCATGTTTGCTTCCAATCTAGAGCGATATACGCAATTTCTTTCTGGGGAGCAGATTCGAAGCAGCAGTTAATCTTTCGTATTCAAAAACGTGCTCTACGTAATTTCGCGGGTGTTTCCTCTAGAACTTCTTGTCTCCCTTTATTCAGGAAATTCAAAATACTTACAGTGCCATGTCTATATATTTTACAGATATTATGTACTGTTAAAGCAAATATTGATAAACTTCCACGCAATAACTTTAATCATTCATACCCCACCAGACATGGCACTGACCTGCGAATACCTAGCCATAGAATGGTATTATATGAAAATAACCCCACTTACGCCGGTATTCACTTATATAATAGGCTTCCCAGTGATATTAAGGAAATAAGTAATATTAGAACTTACAAATACAAACTAAAAGAGTACCTCGTTCTCAATAGCTTTTATAGTATTGACGAATACATGACTTAGTGATAAATATGTTTTATGGTGCTGATACCGATATCTCTTTATGCCATAAAATTATAAATTAAGTTCTATTTTATTTTAATCTATTTTTATTATATACAGTTTTTAACTATTAAGTATTTTACAATTATACTATAGTTTTACTTATATTTTATATTTTTGTATTCTACACGACTCTGTCTTATATCATGTTCATGATCAAAGGGAACGAAATATATTATTATTATTATTTAAATGCAGACAGAATAACTCAGCAGTTTATTCAAGATAGAGCAGACCAAGTTAAAGAAATTAGACAAAAAGTATTTAATCAATTGGAACAGACAAAAGAGAAGACATGTGAAAGAAAAATCAGGACCAACTTAACGAACAACAAAAATGGAGCATCTCTATGTTAAAATCCCTGTCAAAGAAAATAGCGGTGACATTCCAAAAATTGAAACGTTCCAGGAGTCAGTAACTGCAAAGATTAATAAACTATCAGCTTATATTGATAAAGTTGAATTTTTCCAAAAGTTACAAAATATAAATTTACAGATTGGAAACAATAATATTATAGTATTTAACATGTTGGAGGTAATAGAAAATACAATAACGTTCTTCAATTTAGGAAAAGTTCATCCAGCCGTTATAACCATACAACAAATAGAAGAAATAAGTCAAATGCTAACCAAATTGTATTATCTCAATCAGTTGTTATCCTTTAAAACTATACAAAATTACTATTCCTGCCTCAAAATCCAGCATTATATCGATACTAAAGAAATCCTATTCACAATTTCTGTACCGATCATGTTTCCACAGAAATATATGTATATCAATTATATTCTGTACCACACAGTAATTATTTAATCTTATTTGTTAAGCCGTATTTATCGTTAGGAAAGGGTACATATGCTATGGGTGATAAATTGTGTGAAAAAATTAAAGACTTGTATATTTGTAAGGAAACTTTTTTGCCAATCGATGAAAATTATGTACTAAATTTATTCAATAATAGCGAAAAGAATTGCCAGGGAGTTAAAATTGATTTTACTAAACCAAGTGTGGATCAGATAGGCTCAGGTAATTTGCTAGTAATTGTATCAAAAACATTAATTTTGCTTACGATTGCAGAGAACCAGGTTTACAGAAAATAGAAGTGTCTAGTTTAATTAGACCCGACCAAAATTGTTCTATAAATATTAATGATCGAAAATGTTATTATACAAAAAAAGACCGGTTAATTTACCTATAACAGTTATATCAGAAGCAAATAATGAGGATATTCCGATTAAATTAGATAAACTAAATATTCAAAGTTTTGATGTAATTAAATTCTTTAAAAATTCTGTTATACTAATAATTGTATTATTTATTATAATTTGTGTTGCTTTGTATAAATGTAAACTATATATATTTAAGAAATGTGATACAAAGACACCTCCGAAAAGAGAAGAATTGCATCTTGAATCTTCGCAACAAGATCTATTCTAACAGGGGAGGAGTAATATAAAACGATAGACGGGATAACCTGGATACACATGTACCGGAATGCGGCGTAGGTTGTAGTGGATATCAGTTGTAATTACAAAGCAGAATAAAGTACTCGGTTTTGTTCGTTTAAGAGTGTGTTTTATTTCTCACAAAATAAAAAACTCCGCTCGAAATCTAATTCTCGTTCCTGTGTAAATAATCTATCTACCTGCCATTCAAAAACAAATTAGGACAAAAAAAGGATTCATCCGATAGCCGACGCTTCGTCAATGGAATCTAAGCGGATGACTAAGCCGAAACATGGCGAACTCTTGGCGCGTTAGATCCATATATATAATACTTTAGATCACACTAATCTCTCAATATCGCACACATATTTATCTCGGGAATCCCGAGCTAGCTCGTTCGATACACTGACTTGTGGTGTATCGGGATATTCCCGAGGTCTCTGCCTCATCCGTTAAACCCTATTACAGACATTCTATAGATGTCTCTTACCACTGGCGGCTCGTGACTTATGAAAAAGGGTGGGCACAAAATAAAAATAGATAAATAAATTAAATTCGAAAGTGTACTTTCTAATTCTTTGATTAATATACTATAGGATCAAATTGTTTTGGCTACTAGTTTCTACATATGGTAGTAATTGTCTTTTTCGGGCATCAGCATGATTCTATTATCCATATTATATGAGTGATACTTACCTGTAGTGTAATATAAACAAAGCTGTGGTGAAGCCTATCTTTTCGGCACACCAATGTAACTACAAATGCATACAGCGCAACGGCCCTATTTAACTTGTATACCGATTCTCGAGGTCACATATACGATTGAGTATAAACATGGTACTTTCAGCATATGCTTAGTACAGATATTCAATTTTACTTAATATTCATACCAGTAATAAATCCAACCGTCTTTTTTAGAAACAACGTAAATTCTATAACGAATCTAAAATTTTACATTATTGTAAAATCTATAACATCGGATAGATCTCCACAAGATATCTGATACAAAGTTTACGTACTGCCAAACAGGCAAATTGTGCTTGTTTTGGTATTAATTTCTACTTTAAAGTTGCGATAATAATATTTCTATTAATTTTATAAACAATTGTAATAACTCCAAAACGAATATCCCATGGATATATATCCAATATCTGTAATGGAAATGGACATGTTTTGGATGATTGGGACATCAAATGGATATCTGTCGGGCGAAGTGTGCTGGGAAACTACGCTTAATTGTCGAGATGCATTAATTTAATGCATTTTAATAATAAAAGATTAAATAAACTTTTAATATAGAGGAACTGTGTATCACATTAGAATAAAATTTGTTTAGCAATTGTCTCTCATTTTCTAGAGCAACTATTGGATAATTGCCGAATATTTCGTCAATCGATTTAGTAGATGCACGTTTCTATCTACTTAAGCGTTGTTGCCACTCTGTTCCCTACGATAATTATTTCGAGCGAGCGTCATAGTGCCGATGAGTACTCAAAAATAGATCTTCTCAATATCACTCGACACTTTCTTGCGACATTTGTCGTACGCGACAAATATCATTCGAGATTCAAGAGAAGGACTAGAACACAATACTAGGAGTGTCAGATTTTTACAGGTTGTCGGTTATTCAGTTTATTTTACAGTCAGTTTAAATATAATACTTATATATAATAATATAACCTTCAGGTTATAATCGAATAAAATAACCGGTTTTTAACTGCCTATTTTTGAACTCACTTTGCAAAGCAAAAATTCTCAAAATAATGAACCTTTTTTTACTATATAGCTTTTGCCTCTGACGGAGGTATAAGGTAATAAGGTAAATAAGTTTAAAACAGTTAACAGTAAAGTATATTTTATTTATTTTGACAGAATTTGTAAATTCAAAAAATAAAAATTATTATTGCAGAAATATTTTATACTATATGTATTTATCAATAACTGAACCCAATACTTTTAGTCGCGTCATGACATAAACCCGTCCGTGATGTGTGAAGTGGATGGGAACTTATAGCTTACAAAGTACCGCTTGCTCTGTATTATCAATTTATGATCTAAAAAAATTCTCACCTCGAACGAAAACCCATTTATTTACATTTTATCCTGTTTAGTTTTGTATTCTCCTTATTCTTTTTTCGGTTATTAGACTTTAATTTTTTTTTTATTTTATTTAAGGCAATAATCACCGCAAATAACCGGTTAATGGAAAAAAGAAACCTGTTTTGGTTAAAACCGATTATTGACATCCCTGCATAGAACACAAGATTTGTGTCTAGCTGACGAAAATAATTAATATAAATAAGGAGAAGAATGCAGTGTCTTGTTTTACATAGTTGGTACTGTGCTAATAAATGAGGATGTTAGTATCGGTCTAGTTTTTTGTTTACCTATTAAAAAACTGCAAAGCGAACAAAGAATAACAAATAAGGAGGAAGTGGATTTTTAGGAGGAGGTATATTGCAAAGCCGTATATTCATATATTTTTAGTGTTTGAAAATTTGTTTCATTTAATGCTTTTGCAATATTTTAATTTTGGACTTTAAAAAAAAAAAAATTAATATTATAAACTATAAATATTTTGTTAATACATATACATAATTTTGTAATATTCTATTATGGATATTGTTCTTCTTTCTTCTATTATTATCAAAACCTCTTCAACCTAAGCAAACATTCTTTATATTTTTGCATAATACCTGGCATGTACGTACATAACAACTAAATGTTCACAACCGTGTGTCATATATTACGAATACATACAACCTTTCAATATGCTTCTGCACATACAGGAAATAATTGAACATGAGTAACGACACTAACACGGCATTCAAATTTCTGTCGGCTATGCAACTTTACATACACAAGGTTAACACGTACTGTAAATTAGTAAATTCATTTCTACAACAGCGTTTGCAAAATTTATGGTTTCCATTGCAATTTCATTAACCAGGAACGCAGTCACACATACATAGGAAATTCGTGAATATCTAATAGAATAGTCGACAAATAGAAATCAATTTATATATATAATCCCAATCGGTAATTATTATACAAAGCACGTTTTAGGTCACATATATCCGTTGCAAGTTTATATAATTATTTAGATAGCAATGAATAAAATTTGCTTTATTACATATTTTACAGCAATATGGCTTGGTTAGGTAGGTATAACTATAATAGCGTGGCGTCTAGATTTATTTTCTAATAATAATAATAATAAGAATAATAATAATAATAATAATGATAATAATAATAACAATGAGAGTTTATTGCCGGTCCCTAGGAACATAGACATTGTCAAAAAGTTACACAATTGTTAATAAATATAAAAAGAAAACTTAGAATTAAACCAGTCCATAATATAAAAAATAATATATGTTACATATAAAATTACATATTTAAGTACTCATCGAAAGTGTAAAATGAATGATTATTTAAAAATCACTTAGGTTTAACTTTGAATTGAGATAAAGTTGACGGGGTTTTCAAATTTACTGATAACTTGTTGTACAGTCCTATAGCCTTATATGTTGGACTAGCCTCAAACAACTTTATGTTGGTGTATATTAAGATTATGCGCCTGACGTGTTTCCATTTTATTCTAGATATCACTATTTTTGTAAAGGTTAATTCGTTTGTTTTGTAAAAAAATATTATTTCATAAATGTATAGAGCTGTTAATGTTAAAATATTTAATCCTTTGAATAAAGGACGATATGAATCAGAAAATGATGCCCCAACCATAGATCTAATAATTTTCTTTTGCAAAAGAAACAATCGCCTGGCATTAGGTGAGTTGCCCCAGAAAATAATTCCATACCTAAGACGCATCTCCACATATGCAAAATAAAATAATTTTAAGCAATGTATGCCCACTTGATTTTTTAAAGAACGTGTAGCATATATTGCTGACGATATCCTACCTTTCAACTCATGACAGTAAAGTAGAATCCATCGTTATTCCTAAAAATCCTACTTGACTACATTCCGGTTTCACTTCCCCATCGATGTGCAAAGCCATTGATTCAGTTGTATCAAATACAGTTCTGAATCTCATAATGCTAGTTTTTCCACCATTCAAGACAAGACCGTTTTTCCTACACCAGTTAAAGAAGCAACTATATCAACTAAGACAGATAGGCCGTCTCGGGTAGAGTGGGATATGATACAGCTTGTATCATCAGCGTATTGTGACAATGTACAGAATGACAAACGAGCAAACAAATGTTTTACGTAAATCAAAAACAACCTGGACCCTAGAACGGAGCCTTGTGGTACTCCGCATGTTATATTGATATTAGATAACTCAAAAACTTGCACTATGCTGTCCTTCTCAAATTTCATTGATACTCTAGCCTCCCTTTCCGACAAATACTATTGAAATAAACTATAAGCAGCTTTTTTAAAATTATAAATACCCTAACATCGCAGAAAATGTTGCATTGAAATGCATAACTATCAATTAAGAATTATAAATATATAGTATGTTTGAGAAAAATTTTTAATTGTATTTAAATTGAAAATGTATGCGCTTTTCCGCACCGATGTGACATTTGTCCACCATTTGTCATAATACTTAGGCCAAAAAACAAAAGTGGACCGCCTTCAAAAGGTCGGGCAAATATAGTGAAATAGCCTCTAAAACGGATTTTTGAAACAGTTTATGCATGTTTATTGGCAAGTCATGAGAAGGTAATATGCTAAACTGCTCTTGAAATAATTAGAAAAATTAAATTTTTGTTTCTCAAAAACTATTCTATGTAGAAAAAACGAGGTTATCGCCATCGAGTAATAGAACATTATGTATTTTTTTTCATTCATAATATCCAAAAGAAAAATAATTTTGAAATATTTGAAATTATGCGTTTTATGATTTCTTGAGAGTCACAATCAGCAAAAAATCGTGAAATATTACTAATTATATCTACTATAAGCTCCTCTAAGTTGGAGTAAAAAGTAATGGGTGCAACACACTGGAAAATAAATAAAATTCTATTATGGCCACTAGTATAACCGCTACATGTGTTTTTATAATGGTCCATTTGTGCTTATTATTTAAAATAAATAAATAAATAAATGAATTTTATTTATCCCGGTGATTACAAAATATGGGACAAGTCAAAACAAAATACATAAGTATTACAAAGGGAAAAAAAGAAGTATACTTAATTAGTAGTAAAAAAACCGCAATTATTATTCAATAAAACTTCTATTTCTATTATAATTAAATAATATTACACTGTAATTCCTATAGAAGCAATGAGTAAGCTACAACAATGCGATAAACATTCCATCAGAGAATTCCATTACAAAAACATAAAAGCATAAGTATTTCAGTGGCTTTAAGCCATTCATGGGCAAGGTATCAAACACGAATCATTAACAGAATATGTTTTTTGTTTATTTCTTTTTTAAATCATTTTTGTAGAGCGAAATTGTACACCTCATTAATAGTTTTAAATTGGTTGTAATTTATATATTCTACCAAAGTATCATCAACGAACCATCATTATTCATGTAAACAATGAAAATTATGCTTATTATATTTTGGTATTTTTTTCTTATTTTTATCGAAAATAAAGCATACATAGCTATATTTGTTTAACAAAATTATTATTGATGTGCATCTATGTCACGAATGCCAAACTAAAGTAACATCCGTTGCAGCAGATATTGTAAAATTCTGTTCTGTGTATCTCAATTTCGTTTTTCAAGTTGTTTATCATAATTAGATTGTTTAATTAGCTACTCTTATGTTTATTTTATTTCTACAACAATTCCCGAGGCAAGCCATGCAATTTTATCTATATTTACAGCTTCACACTGAAATTTTTGTTAATTTTCTACATCGCCTATTCATTCATGTTTCACTTTCTGTTTTTAAGCAATATATTTTAAGTATGCAATTAAAAATGTATCGTTTCACTCCGTATATTCATGTAGAGTGTGTAAATGCCCTTGTTTTCCAGAAAAACCGCCTATGTTGCGCAAATAACTTGAACAAAGTAACCCATGTTATACTGCCATTATGTTGGCGCGAAAGAGGTTTGTAAACGCCCCCTTAAATATCTCACACGTAATCATTCATGTACTCAGCGACCGAATAATAAGCTGTATCTGCAAGGAATGCTTTTAGCTTTTTACGTAAATATGCTACTGCTAGATATGTAGGTGCTCTCTAACATACATGATACATTTAAAAAAGTAAACTGATGGAATGGTTAAGTAATTTGATTGTTTAAAAACAATTCTGCATGATTCTAGGAAATGCAGTCCAAACATGTTATGCACCGCTCTTTTCTGAATCAGAAATATTCTCTGTGCTGCTATAGCACTACCCCAACAAATTATACCATATGTAGCTTTCGACAGAAATTGACCAACTCAAAAACGCTTTTAATTTTGCCCGCCACACCGTAATCGTTAGAGAGTTGCAGAGCAGAAAGTTTTCCGAGTATCTGATTAGATTTGTATCTAACTATTTTAAAGGTCGAAAAATCACGTTTGGAGACGATGAAACGGCTGATGTGAGCGTGGGTGTGCCGCAGGGATTGGTGCTGGGGCCACTTCTTTTAAAACGTTCTCTATGACATGTTGAGCTTGGATTTGACCAGTGATGCGATGTGTGTTGCGTTTGGCGTTGGTGGTTGGGGACAGTGATGAACAAACGCTGATCAAAAACACAAACGTCTGCTTGCAAGAAATAAGTACGTGGATGAAGGCACATGGACTAGCGCTATCGGTCAAGTATTTAGGAGTGCTACTAGATGAGAGAGGGTCTTTCGGTACGCATGTAGAGATGGTAGCAAATAATGCAGTCTAACTAGACTGATACCTATGTAAGAGGTCCAAAGAGCAGTAGAGCAGTTTTGTGTAGCACGGTGCATAATGTTCTGCTATATGGAGCACCGTGTGGCAGTGGGTTCCACATAACAAGAAATACAGACAAATCCTGGAAAGAATCCAAAGAAATATCCTCATGTGTCATCTTACAGAACCGTATCACTGTGGTCCTACAGATGGTTACTGGCACAGCACCGATCGATCTCGTGGTTATTGATAGGCACCTACAATCAAGCAGATGAAGACGCAAGCGGGGCTAGATATGTAGTGAAAGAAAGTAACTTGACGAAATGGCAGGATAGATGGTAAAAGGAAGAGGTAAACACCCAATGAACGAAACACCTGTTTCCAGATCTCAGAACCTGGATAAAACGCAAACACCGTAATGTTGATTACTACCTGACCCAGGCTACCGAGGGTTGGCCAAAAGAATAGCAAAAGAGGTTGAAGATGACATGTATTAATATATTGCAATAAAGTACGTACACAAGTACAGCCAAACATACGGTGTTCGAGTGCGACAGATGGAATAAAACAAGAACGTTAACATATATAAAGATTGGAGGCGAAAAAACGCCTGACGCTAATTCCATTAATAATAGAATCCACTGACGACTGGAAATGATAAAAAAAAATTATGCAACATGAGAGCTCGACAAACGGAATAGGCAAACAGCAGAAGTAGGGTAGGAATGAACGAAACATGTAGTTTTAAGATATTTTAATATACAAGCTATATTTTTTCAAATATACATTAAACTTTTAAAAATATTATTTAAGTATTCTTAAGGATGTTCTAAGAATACTTATGAATTTCTAAACATATTATAAGAACATTTTCTTAATTCATCCCAGGGTATTTCTCATTCTACAAATATTTTGGAAGGGTTTGAAATGTTCTGAGATCCATCTAGGAATAATCCAATATTGTTATTGAAACTTTACATCCGCCTTTCAAACACCATGTGCAAATTTTATGTAATGGGAATAGTCCATGTATCACCACGTAACAGGCCCAGAACGTAATGTGTGTAAACTCTTCCCGACTGAAGTTATACCTGGCATCTACGGCTATTTTGGGGGCCTCTCAACGTATTTCACTTTAGAAACAAAATACTACAATAGAAGTTAAAATTTAAGATATTTATATATTGTTGATTTCGTTCTTGTATCTCCACAATGAATACCGAATTAATGTGTGATTTTGACTTCAAAGACTGAACAGTTGTCCGCATTAGTTGACTCTCAGAGGTATTCGGGAAGAAAAATAAAAATTGAAAGTTTTTATTAGATTGTATTTGGTAACTCTTAATTAATTGTTTTTCATTTCTAGATCGTTTAATTTTTACATATAAAGTAAGAAGTTTTACAACTTTACATTAAAAATAATAATAGTTTTATTTGAATAAAATGATTTTTACATGGTGAAAAATGTACATTTTATATTAGAGAAGCTGTTGTACAAAAAAAAATTACATAACTCATTCTTTTTCATATTTTACAAAAGCTATGTAAATAACTTCATCGTTAACTAATATAGTTCTTTAGCGATGACACTACTACTATCAAATCGTAATTAAACTAGTTTTTTATGGTTTCTCGTTCAGAGGAATGCTTTCAGGTGAGTTGGACTTTTTTGGTTCTTCTTTAGTAAATACAAATCTATACAAGGCGCCTCCTACTATAGCACCTAGGATAGGTCCTACCCAATACGCCTAAATAAAATAAAATTAGAATTTTTACAAAAGATTATGTGCTTTTAAAACTTACCCAGTGATGCTTCCAGTGGCCATTTAACAATGCTGGCGCGAAACTCCTGGCAGGGTTTATGTTACAACCGGAAAATGTACCCTAATGAGGACATATACATTAAAGCAATATTATCGTACACATTAATGACCACTTGCAAACTTACGCCAGCCATTGCAAGGGCAGCGACAGCCAATCCGAGACGTATTGTCACTGAATCATGCTTATCCAAATTCTTCCAATCCCAAATTGCGCCACATATATAGACTAGCATGAAGGAAAGGAAAAATTCCATTGCCATTAACTCGACGCCAGTTTGCAGCGAACCTCCTGGCGAACAAACTCCAGTACCGTTGTTCATGTACTCGGGAGGCATAATTGCCTAATAAAAATTACTAATTAGTTAATCTGGAAAATTTGTTTAGCAAAACTACAAATGCAAACAAATATTGTTCATTCCATTATTAATTATTAAAATCTATGAAAGGCTACATGTTTCGGGCGAAACTGGCCATCTTCAGACCCTTTACAAGTTAAAAATAATTACAATAAGTGAAATATTAAGCTATGAGAAAAGTTTTATGAAGTGTATGAAGTTTACAAAAGAAATGTATATTACTGAATTTATATAGATGGTTATTATAGTATTAAAAATGAAATGCAATACTTATTGTAACGTCAACGAAAAAACAAATTAAAATGTCATTAATTAAGAAATAAAATGCAAAGAAATATGTCATTTAAAAATAAAATTAGTTTATCAAATTCATAGTTATAGTAATTATTTCACTTCACTTTTAACACTGTAATAACTGCCTATATAAATTCAGTAATATAATATTTCTTTTATAAACTGCATATATTTCATAAAACTTTTTTCACGACTTACTATTTTATTGCTTGTAATTACTTTTAATTTATAGAGAGCCTGAGGATGACCAATTTCGGCCGAAACATGTAGCCTTTTAGAGATTTTAATAATTAAGACTTTGAGCAAACAATGTTTATTTGTTTACATCCATTCAAGTAGAAACATCCAACAACACCACAAATATTGAAATTAACAATGGGTATATGATTTTATGAATGAATACTAATGATATTTTTAAAAGTTTTTTTTAAAATATTTAATTAAAACAATTCAAGTCACTTTCTCTCGTAAACGTCTAAATTAAACAAAAAATACGAAATTACTAGAAAATTAATTTAAGATTATCTTAGGTCTAACTTCGACGGATAAAAGTTTAATCCAGATACTAAATAGGCCAAACTAATGCCTTAATAACAAGCTAAACAAAACATGATATGATTTTTTTGTGAAAGCTCACCCGAAAGGGTTGTTCTAAAACTTCGAAACTGTTTTTTGCTAATAGGGTCTATATAATATTAAAAAAGAAATAATTCTTTTGTTTCGTAAATTTAATTTTTAACCCACATTCTCATATGGTCTGTTGAAGCATACACAGTAAGTAACAATATAAAACACGAAATCTACCACTCTCTAGTAGACGGCGTTAAGTCTACTCATCCTCCATTATATTTTGACGTAGGTACATACTTAGTTGTTTCAATATTTAAAACACACATACGTACTACTAAGTTGTTTTGTGAAATTTGTAGTAGAAAAGAGAACTGAAAAAAGTTTCTCAGAAGTATCTAGTTTAACGTGGTGGTTTTAATCATATCACATTTTTGGAAACTTTCAAGCGGCCAGGAAGGTATTTTGAATTACCGGAAATATAATTTTCCGGGGGAAATCAATTCCTCATCATTTCTTTTTCAACTTATAACATTATATTCTTGAATGTGTGAGAAACATAGTAGAAAAAGATTTCCTACTATTTCTCTCAGTTTATTTTGTTTGTTGCTAATCTTATCTTTTGTAAGCAATAGAAAGAATGCAACCGGCACGGTTGAACAATGAATAAATGAACCACACCAGATTATTTTTATACTAATTTGATTAGAAGCTAGGTCAGGTTAAGAGAAATTACAGGAGAGTTCAATTCTCTGACATGGAAGGAATTCTAATTCAGAAACATCTATTTAAAACTGGAGCGAATTCTGGCATTTAATTGCTTATTTCCATCCCCGGTAGCTCGAGAATAACCATGTCTTAAAGAAATCCGTTCTAGACAAAAATTGAAATGTGAGAAATACTTGTAATGAAATTATTATCTGTTTGCGTGCAAATTAATAACTAGAACTGTGTAAAATTAATCTCCAAGTTTCTCTGACTAATGCAACCAATATTACAAACCTACGATTTAGGCTGCATATTTCATTATTATGAAATATCTATACACAACGCATTTTCAGTAAAATATACTTATATTCCGATCTATTTCGTAGCACATCGAAACACTTTAGTGATTATTATGGTAATGGATTTTTTTTTATTTTTGTGAAGATTGCGAGAGTACGTGGCTACAACGGCTAAATTAGAAGAATATGTTAACAGCGTGGAGAACTCCAGAAAAAAAAAAATAGCAGACACGAAAAATGTAATGAAGACATTCATATTATTTTGTTATTTCTATTTGATTAATTTAGCAAACCCACTAAACTTCAACAATAAGCCCTTATTGTTCAGTTAACAAAGTGAGCAAAGAAATTTGGTTTAGACTAATTAAAATTACAATTAATTATGAACTACGTAGCAAGTCACAAAATACCATTACAGTAGGTAACAATATTATTACCTTCAAAATTTTGTACTTAACTACTAGAACAAAGTTAGGGAAATCCGAAAAATTGTGGTTCTTTTAGGTAAATCAAAAACTAAAAAAAAATGCAAGAAGAGCTACATAGGTGTATTAAAATATATATGTTTCGTTAATAATACGTTATACACTTTTTTAGACAATTTTAAACTCGTATTTAATTTTTAATTTTCAAGATCGTTGTATTCTAAAATATGTATCGTTTATAGTATGCACCTTTTATTTAGCTACTATTGTTCTTTTTTATAAAAGTCTGTTATACTTATGTACCCTGCCCGACAAAATTAATATCGTCGTTGACAGCGTATTTTCCTATCTGACTTTTATAATTACTATGTGTTTTACATGTAGGTACCATAGTACAAAGTTAAACCTGTACGAATGGCAAGCGAGAAGATCGTATCGGCGGACTCATTGCAAGCGAAATTGAACCTTATACGCATTTATATCTTTCCTTTGATATAAACAAGCGAGCCGGTAGGAAGATAAAAAAAAGCACGTGTTCATTTATGAGCGATGTTTATAAGAGAAACCTTCCTTTTATAAACAATAAATTTTGTGCTAGATTTTCGCCTAAAATATAAATCATTTCGAAAAAGATTTTGAAATATTTATTACTTCCCAACATTAGTGCTATTTTATCAATACGTTTACTAAATTTACTAAAATTTCCGAATGTCGCGCGGTAATTACCGCTAATGTATGATATTCAAACAAATGCAGCAACAGATTTTGGAAAAGCCTATTTAATCTACAGTTACAACTCCCTTGGCAAAATTTAAATTTTCCATAATTATTCTTAGTAACTTCAACATTGAAACACGAAATTACCAATGGTTTTGTATTAGTGTACTAGTTATTTTGATGTCATTCTGATGAAATTACTAAAAATAATTGTGGGAAATTTAAATTTTACCAAGAGAGAAACGTTCAGTTGTGTGTATGCTGAAATGATTTGTCGAAATTGAAAGGATTATGCTAAGAATACTGAAAATTGAGAAAATTTTGCAGTGTCAGCTAGAACTTGAACGATCTATAGTTATATTTATTGGCTTAATGAAGATTATTACGAAAGAATGATATTTTCAGTTGTCGGTAATAATTTACTCAGCAAAGATATTGAACATCAATTTCCCTGTTTGAGAATATATATTTTTTTGGTATTAAATACATATAAACAAAGAGATTAGAATCTACCTATTTTCCCTCATTTTATGTGCAAAACTAATGAATAAGTAGGGCTGAGGAAATGTAAGCAACGAAAATAAATTTTCTATTATCCCAATACTATATTATAGCTACCCCAATTTCAAAATTTCAAAGTATGATTAAAAGAATACGTTGCGTCGGTACGATGTCAAAGACCGATGCTTATGTATACGCCTTTGATGTGTGTTTAGTTTATTCTATTTTATAAAATGAATGTTTTTCTGTGTTTGCTTAAAATGTCGGCAAAAGGAAAACCTTTAAGAAGACGCATTTGTGCATACGGGCGAAATATCTTTTGTAAACAACGCCACTTTCCAGGAAGTTTATTGGGAATCGTCCAGGTTTAGCTTTGTACCACTGTACCTCAATTAACTTTTTACCTGCTCTAGCCGTTGGCAGCCGAACGTGCGCCTGTTCAATTAATGGGCAGTTTTGCTAGTCACTGCGCTATAGACGACGACATTAATTTTGACGAACAGTGTACAATCCTGCAAGAAAGTAGACAAATATTCGAACAAGCCATGTAGCGGCACATCGGACTAAGCTTAAATAACTGGTTTTGTTAAAATATTGCCGGAATTTCCTTTGATTTGGCCAAAATTCCGACAACAGCTGGAACGTGTTCAAACTGCTACACACTATCAAGCGTTCAACATTGGAATAACTATTGACTGTCGCCTGACAAAATTATAGTTAAATATGTTCTCACAGTTAAGAAAGTCGTTCTTGGAGATATCTGTTATCTTGTTATCTAGCATTATGTGTGATAGAGTGAAATTGGCTTAATATGGTTTTTATTAATTATGTTTATAAGTATTTATTTTCAAAAGTTTTGTATTAATTTAATTGGGCTTCACTAGACCTTGCTACGGTTACTTCTTTAGTACAAATAGACTTATTTAATTTTAACTTTCTCAGATAGCGCATATGCACAAATTATAAAATCTACCTTAACAGAAATATTTTAAACATGAACTATTGACATCCATGCTGTATTTATTTATTTTAACAAGTTCTTTCATTGCCTTGAAATTCTTGCGTTTATGAATTAAATTAATGCTTCCATTTTATTCACTTATTTGAATTGCTAACTACTGCTTATGTTTTACTATTGTGAAAGAAAACTCCAGATTTATTACGAATACTTTTTATCTTTTATGTTTTATTTATGCAACCTACCACATAACTTTACGATATACGCTTCACGTGTGCGTTGTGCGACGTGCACTAGAGTTCATTTAGAAGCTCTAATTATTCCCATGCGATAGTGCAATAAATGTTTATTTATTGAATACTTTGATGATAAAATAAATAAATTCTAAAAAAGTTATTGTTGTTATTATCTTTATCTACCAAAAAAAGAATAATAGTGATGATTGATGTAGTAATAGATGTCCTCTTACCTTGACTGTACCATATCCTGCAAGTGCCCCCAACATTTGGGCGGCAAAATATACGGGTAATTGAATTAACGCTATATGTCCTAAAATTGCGGCGGCAATCGTTAGTATTGGGTTGATATGTCCTCCGGATATGTGGGCAGTACACTAAAAAAACATTTTCAAAATTATATATATTATTAATTATTTGCCGCAACGTTAATTGATGAAGGTTTTCGATAACGTAAAACATTTTTTAGTGTTGGTTACTTAGTTTAGGTAAACATTGTAAATAATAATTGTAGCACATATTTATTATATGTGCGGTATATATTTCATAAATTACAATGATATACCACCTACATATATTTGTTGGATCGGTCTTTATCTCTACTGATTTACAGTGTTTATTTTGTGTTATGAGGATTTTGTTGCGTCAATAAAGAAATATGTTACTTTATTTATTGATTTTAGCAAAATTGTACGTTTTCTCAAAATTAGGAGGAGCAACGGAAATAGACCGGTTTACACTAAAAAAGTTCCCAGACGCGTCATCAGTATACGTAATTGACGTAGTTATTTGCGCCATTTAAACTTGTTTATGTGGTTTAACTTGTACGTAAATAAATCGTGAAAACAAAATAACTGTATTGTTTAAAATTCTGCATTGAATTAAATACTCTCTTATTTTCTCGTGTAATTTTTATGTCGGTATTATTTTAGCTAGCAATAAAGGACGTAATGAATTACTGCAAGCTGAACTAAACTGATTCAATACTTTGCAAAGTTAATATAATTGGGAAGAGGCAGTGTTGACCCGAGATTGGCCCCACCACTCATTAGCGAGCCGCCACTGTTACAGATTGGAGCCTCATCATCCCGCCACTGCATTTAGTTTCTATATTTCAACAAACATTTTAATATAACGTATACTAACACAAAAGATGAACATTACCTCAAAACTAATATATGCAATAAAAAATAAAATATCCTTTCTTAATTAGTTACGTACAACAGTAGCAATTTGTAAGTTCAAAGAACTAATTAACTTCAGTAATGGGTGTGACGAAAGAGATAGTAAGAGTATTTATTTTAAACGCCTACGCATGCATATTATTAGAACTACATCGAGATTACTTTCGAACTCTTTAAAATGCCTTTCTTTTTTTGATAACAAAGTTGACAAAAATATTTTTGAGAAAAAATAAACAGAAACAGTGTTTTATGTACGGATCAAGACTATTCTACATAATAAAATGTTTCAGGCTACTGTTAAACCTCTTTCAGATGAGGCGGTTTGCTTGTTTCAACTTAGTTGCCTGGTTGATTCTCAACTAGTTGGGTGTCATGTGAAGACTTACTGAAGCAGTGGGTTAATTAATGCAATCTGACTGATCAAATTCAATAAATTTAATTTTCCGTTTTTAGCAAAACCAATTCCTTTCATGATCCAACATCTGGAAGGTGAAGCAATTAAAGGTCCAAACCCAAAGTCCGTATAATTGTTTAGTAAACAAACAAAAGGTTCCAAAAACAACTGTTTCAATCTATTATATATCGATTCTGACTGAAAGAGAACATGAGAACAGAAATAATGCCAAAACAGTTATTATTATAACGGTCTGATGTAATGTTGGTTTCGGTTACAGTTGTATATCAGTCTTGATATCGGTTCTTTTGGGTTCTATATCAGTTTTCATATTGGTTCTTTGCGATTCTATGTCAATTCTATTTTTGATGTATACTCGGTTATGGTTATACTGATTTTTATTATTACGTAGTGTTAGAAGTAACAAGGTTTGTTGTTTTTTTAAGTTAAGGAAAAGTACTCTTTCTGTATTAATAGTAAAATTAAAATAAATTTATGGTTTGATGAATGACGGAACAGCAAACTCGTTTATTGTGCGATATATTTTTTTTAAAATTTAGGATATAATTTACCTATTTACATTTACTTACTTATACCGCAGAAGAAAAAAACAAACAAGGAAAAGGCATTGCATATTCCGTCATCAAACACACAAGTTTGTTTCAATTACAGAAAAAAAAACATGAGGAGTCGCCAATGATCGCCAAAAATAACAGAAGTGAATAAAAAAGTGCCTGGTTTAAATTCGATAATCCTACTAACAGAGATAATATGAGACGTGTGTAACCAGTCCTACAAAAAGGTTCGGAATATCCAAAAAAATATTGTGTTTGGTGTCTTTGTTCACTATATAAATTTTTATATATTGCTAACTTTGTTTTTTAGGCGGCAAAGTCTAGTAAGAGGGCGCTACGATCATTTAGAGTTTCATCATTTGGATTTATTGCAGTCCGTGGATTGCTGCTCTTGAAAAATTACAGAGAAATCACAATTACATGTTACTGAATCGGTGATATCGATGTGAGTTGTCACTGTTATCAGTTGAAGGTGTGATCACAGGTCACAATCAGTTAAATTCGTGCTCATTGGACTCCATTTCTATGCAGAGCTTCTTCGAAGTGATTTTTGGTTATGTTTGGCTTGTCGCGATAGATGTTTCATTTTACGTTTATTATCAAATATTCCATTTACGAACCCGATCACATGATAGTAACAAAGTTTTAAGGTTAAAAATGCAGGAGTGCGTGCAATACAACTCTTGCATTTTAACTTTCAAACTGTACATGCAAATAATACTTAACATTGAAAATTCTAAATTATAACGTAAAATACACATGTATATGTAAAATGTAATCCACTGAAAAAGGCAATCAAAGCCGAAACATGTATGGAATTTATAATTATAAACAAAATTGTTATTTTAATAATAAAAAAGAATTTAAGGATTATGTAAAATAAAATATGGAATCCAGATCATATTAAAGAATTAAATTTGCAGGTTAACATAAACTTTTCAATCGCCAAAAGAAAATAAACAAACATAAATTAAACGACCAATTAAAAATAACCGCAAAAGCCGATATATCTCCGAAAAGGAATTGATGTTAACGTTAACACCCTAATTGAAACAATATCTTCATGAATTTCGGTTCTAAATAATTGTTATGGAAAATAACGGTTCTTCATAACTGTTTTGAGAACCGAAATCGTTATTATAACCCCAATGAGAACAAGTGGTTATATTTACGTGAATTTAACGTTGTATTGGTTGAAATAACCTTAAATTCACGTAAATGTAACCACTTGTTCTCATTGCGACTGTTTTCAACCACTGAAACAAACCAATCACTCCTTTTCGGTTCGTGCAGTTTTATTTGCTAAGGGATTTTCGTCAGTGTAAGTTCACATTGTTTGTGGAAATGAATATACATGTACATATATATAAATAAAGTTTCTGAATGGACTCAGTGACAATCAAAACATTACTTTTGCAAAATTTGTCACGGAAACTATTATGTGTTGACATACTTTTTTTGAGTAGTCTGAGTCACTTTGCGTTTACATTTTTTTAATACTTTCATAAAGTATTAACTAAAATACTTAACATTTTTTGCGAATACACGTGAATGTGTTGTTTGTTTTTTGTGTAGAATTTTTAATATTAGGTAAACTTAGGTTGCAGATTGGTGAGAATAGAGAGACATGAGCTTGGTTAAGAGATACCAATCCGTCCCTCTCTGGTATGACGGAACCCTCGAACATTCTTCTCAACACATTTAAAATTGTGTGCAAACAGTCTGATCGCGACAAAGATTTTTTATTATCTGATTTCGCATTTTATCCCATAAATTTAATGATTGATGAGCGAAAAATAATAAATCTATACAAATAAGTGTCAGTACAAAAAAATTAGTAATTTTGATTAGCTAGATTCTAATTTTGTCCTATTGTGCGCCGGAACAGACAAGTTGACTCCATGCGAAAGGGTTCAGGCGGTTTCCAATCATTTTTCACATCACTATGCTCCTTGACAACCGTCTGTTCAACTAGTTGAATCAACTAAGGTAAAGTCAGGTAAGTGTGTAGTAAAAATTGCATAGTGCGAAGAAAATGTAACACTGTTCACATAATAAGACATTTTGATAAATTTTACACATAGAAGTACGTAATATATGCTCAGTTGAAAGCCTTCAATAGATACACCCTTTATAATTATCAACGGTTTACTAGAAAAGAAAGAAATTTTAAACACTGTCAATACTACACACTTACCCAGCAAAATGGGGCAAGTGTGTAATCGTTCCGCATTTTATATATTAATAGCATTATCCTTTAGTTCGGCCAAGAGTGAAATACTAAACTGATGCCTGTTTAATAAGGTGATATATTCACAAGATATTCAAGTTATTACACGTTAGGAGATGCGAACTTTTGTTTGTAAAACTAGTATGAAGTTTAGTACATTAGTATTATAACAAGAGGACGTCCGTATTTCAATTTTAATAATAAATATAGGCAAACTACACACTTGCCCTGGTTACACACTTACCTGACTTTACCTTAATCGCTTTGTCTGAAAGAGGCCTTAAGCTAAAAATTTGTTAAGGATTCTGGAATTATCCATGCAGGGTCGTTCGTGCTATCACGTAAATATATAAATTGCGAAACACAAATGAGCCCATCACTTGTGAATGGCCTATTTCAGCTTAAACGCGAGCATTAGTGTATATTTTCAGTATTTACATATTTATGTAAGTACTGAAAATATGGGTTATTTAACCCAGGATCATAACGTCATATTTTTTACTTCAAATCTCGTTTTTATTCATTCTGTGTTTTTGTTGTTAATTATCGCCTACTAAACTATAAATTGAACTGTGAGAGCTTTATATTGTTGTGCTTTCGTAAATTCCAGATCTGAAATATGAAGAGTGTTCCCGCGACTACTTTATAAACTTGCACATTAGTCATCATTTTTTTCTGATCAGGCCAAATTTTCGAAATATTTTGTTATTAAGAATGAGCAGCTAATCTCATTTCTAGATAATGTTCCATTAAGAGTTTTACACATTGGCTTAAACACGTGTTTCAAGAGCATTGGAATAAGAAAAAGTGAACACTCAGTATAATGTTCACTTATTTTCTATTGTTGTTATTACCAAACTAATTCTATAATGATATGCTAGTGATATGCAAGTTTTAACAAAAAAAATTAGTATAATGTTTCCTTATTTAGTTTCTATAACTGAACAGTTCAGTTATCCTGAAGAAGCTGTCAGTATGAACAGCGAAACGTCGAGCGAAAGTTTTGACACACGGCGAAACCCGCAAGAAGCTGTTAGTTATAGTTACACCGGCCGTGAAAGCCTACGCAGTGTTAATTTTAAGGGCAATTCTAAAATATAAAAATATACAAGGTGTTGCATTTAAAATAAGAAAATTGATGTCACACACTGCATAACCGAAAGTGCTAGAGACTTGTACGTATTTTGTTCGATTAGGCCACATCCATATTTGTCTGCACTAAAATTTGCATTTTTTTCTGGTAAATAGTTTTTATATATGGATCGTTGACGTTCGTAGAGCGACACCTGTATAGAGAATACGTACTAGAAAATAAGCGAAACACAGTTTAGCTTCTAAACTATCATTATTTCATTTATTTCAGTTTACTTATTATTAGAGTAGAGTAAAAATATAAGTGACATAACGCTATGCGGAATTTCAAACCCTTTGTTATGGCGCTTAAATCTGTTCTAAAGTATATTCTGCCAAATGCACCTTAACCGGGAAGTCGAAATGTTTCTGAATTTGAGCCAAAAGTATTTGCAGGAAAGTAACACTTACCAAAACAATGTGTCCGCACATAAATAAATAACAGAGATGTGTTTGAATTCACGTAATTCGTTGAGAAAATGTCAAGATTTAGGAAAGATAGTTTTACATGGATGCGCGTAATTTTATTATGTCTACATTCCAGAAAACTGTGATTTATAGATGTATACTTATATACGTACTTATGTATTAGTATTAATTGTATGTGCAAAATCAACGAGGTTGAACGCACAACTTACGGAACACAAAGCTTTAAGTTTAATGTGGGATAGAAACTAAATAAGGAAACATTATACTAATTTTTTTTGTTAAAACTTGCATATCACTAGCATATCATTATAGAATTAGTTTGGTAATAACAACAATAGAAAATAAGTGAACATTATACTGAGTGTTCACTTTTTCTTATTCCAATGCTCTTGAAACACGTGTTTAAGCCAATGTGTAAAACTCTTAATGGAACATTATCTAGAAATGAGATTAGCTGCTCATTCTTAATAACAAAATATTTCGAAAATTTGGCCTGATCAGAAAAAAATGATGACTAATGTGCAAGTTTATAAAGTAGTCGCGGGAACACTCTTCATATTTCAGATCTGGAATTTACGAAAGCACAACAATATAAAGCTCTCACAGTTCAATTTATAGTTTAGTAGGCGATAATTAACAACAAAAACACAGAATGAATAAAAACGAGATTTGAAGTAAAAAATATGACGTTATGATCCTGGGTTAAATAACCCATATTTTCAGTACTTACATAAATATGTAAATACTGAAAATATACACTAATGCTCGCGTTTAAGCTGAAATAGGCCATTCACAAGTGATGGGCTCATTTGTGTTTCGCAATTTATATATTACGTGATAGCACGAACGACCTGCATGGATAATTCCAGAATCCTTAACAAATTTTAGCTTAAGGCCTCTTTCAGACAAAGCGATTAAGGTAAAGTCAGGTAAGTGTGTAACCAGGGCAAGTGTGTAGTTTGCCTATATTTATTATTAAATTGAAATACGGACGTCCTCTTGTTATAATACTAATGTACTAACTTCATACTAGTTTTACAAACAAAAGTTCGCATCTCCTAACGTGTAATAACTTGAATATCTTGTGAATATATCACCTTATTAAACAGGCATCAGTTTAGTATTTCACTCTTGGCCGAACTAAAGGATAATGCTATTAATATATAAAATGCGGAACGATTACACACTTGCCCCATTTTGCTGGGTAAGTGTGTAGTATTGACAGTGTTTAAAATTTCTTTCTTTTCTAGTAAACCGTTGATAATTATAAAGGGTGTATCTATTGAAGGCTTTCAACTGAGCATATATTACGTACTTCTATGTGTAAATTTATCAAAATGTCTTATTATGTGAACAGTGTTACATTTTCTTCGCACTATGCAATTTTTACTACACACTTACCTGACTTTACCTTAGTTGATTCAACTAGTTGAACAGACGGTTGTCAAGGAGCATAGTGATGTGAAAAATGATTGGAAACCGCCTGAACCCTTTCGCATGGAGTCAACTTGCCTGTTCCGGCGCACAATAGGACAAAATTAGAATCTAGCTAATCAAAATTACTAATTTTTTTGTACTGACACTTATTTGTATAGATTTATTATTTTTCGCTCATCAATCATTAAATTTATGGGATAAAATGCGAAATCAGATAATAAAAAATCTTTGTCGCGATCAGACTGTTTGCACACAATTTTAAATGTGTTGAGAAGAATGTTCGAGGGTTCCGTCATACCAGAGAGGGACGGATTGGTATCTCTTAACCAAGCTCATGTCTCTCTATTCTCACCAATCTGCAACCTAAATTTACCTAATATTAACCAAAAAACAAACAACACATTCACGTGTATTCGCAAAAAATGTTAAGTATTTTAGTTAATACTTTATGAAAGTATTAAAAAAATGTAAACGCAAAGTGACTCAGAGTACTCAAAAAAAGTATGTCAACACATAATAGTTTCCGTGACAAATTTTGCAAAAGTAATGTTTTGATTGTCACTGAGTCCATTCAGAAACTTTATTTATATATATGTACATGTATATTCATTTCCACAAACAATGTGAACTTACACTGACGAAAATCCCTTAGCAAATAAAACTGCACGAACCGAAAAGGGAGTGATTGGTTTGTTTCAGTGGTTGAAAACAGTCGCAATGAGAACAAGTGGTTACATTTACGTGAATTTAAGGTTATTTCAACCAATACAACGTTAAATTCACGTAAATATAACCACTTGTTCTCATTGGGGTTATAATAACGATTTCGGTTCTCAAAACAGTTATGAAGAACCGTTATTTTCCATAACAATTATTTAGAACCGAAATTCATGAAGATATTGGTTTCAATTAGGGTGTTAACGTTAACATCAATTCCTTTTCGGAGATATATCGGCTTTTGCGGTTATTTTTAATTGGTTGTTTAATTTATGTTTGTTTATTTTCTTTTGGCGATTGAAAAGTTTATGTTAACCTGCAAATTTAATTCTTTAATATGATCTGGATTCCATATTTTATTTTACATAATCCTTAAATTCTTTTTTTATTATTAAAATAACAATTTTTGTTATTTTAATAATAAAAAACTTTCGCTCGACGTTTCGCCGTTCATACTGACAGCGTCTTCAGGATAACTGAACAGTTCAGTTATCCTGAAGAAGCTGTCAGTATGAACAGCGAAACGTCGAGCGAAAGTTTTGACACACGGCGAAACCCGCAAGAAGCTGTTAGTTATTGCCCTTAAAATTCTAGTTAAAATTTATGTAAGGATCCCTATACCCAAAATTCATTTGTTTTCGAGATATTTCGCTTCTTTGCAGAAAAGTGACATTTGCAACCCCTTACAGAAACGTTAATATCTTATATGCGCTTCCAGTTTCCTTCAGTCCATTTGGCATAGTTATGGACTGAAGGTAAAAGCATCAAGATGATGGCGTATAACAATTATTATATCTCATACAAGGCGTGCATGAACGTTGTTAAAACATTAGTTCCGAAAGATGTAGAAAAGTTAAAAATTTCAAATGGAATATCCTATTTTTCTATCTTATGATTATTTAATGCAAAAACATCTGCAGTTGAACTGTCAATATTGTGCAAACCAAAATGTCAGCGTGTCTTAACTACATAAAGGCACAAAGGCAGACTATTTGAATTTATTTATTACCTATGGAGCATGTGAGACTTTCGTTCTACGGTATCCAGAGAAAGAGAAACCGTCCATAACTGCTTTAAAACGTATAATTGACAATTTTAAAAACAGTGACACAGTCAGAGTTACAATCCGAAAAAGAAAACCTATTGTCAATAACTATAAATACAATAATTTAACATTATGGCTTATTTTCGAGCATTTCCGATGGCATCGTTGAGACAAGCTTCTTTGGAAACAGGAATCTCAAAGGATTCAATACACAGAATTTTGAAAGACCATAAAATGAAGCTGTATTTGTTCCACTTGGTTCAAAATTTGAAAGAACAAAATTACAGGAAGAGAGAATAGTTTTGCGAATTTATTTTAACGAGGCACCACGATGATAATAGCTTTTTAGAAAATATTACGAAGTTAAATTTACAAAGAATGAACTTTTTAATCGCTACAATTCCTATTACTGGAATGACATAAATCCAAATGTCTACAAAGAACGAAATTTTCAAGAAAATTGCCATTTTAATGTTTACACGGCAGTGAATAATGATAGGGTGGTGACACTATATTAAAATAAGAAAATTAATGTCACACCCTGTATAAGCGAAAATGCTAGAGACTTGTGCATATTTTGCTGGACTAGGTCAAATCCATATTAGTATATACTAAAATTTTCTTATTTTTCTGGTGAATAGTTTTCCATATATAGGTCGCTAACATTAGTCGTGTGATACCCATACGATTTAACTACATAAGTAACAAGCTACGTAATAAATTGCTTTAAAAAATATATAGGTGCTATTCAAATCATACTTACTTGAATTGCCAGCATAACAGCAAAACCAAAGGTCAAAGCTATTTGTTCGTGGGGTGGAGGAACACCTTGTAGATTACCTACGCAACCCAGGCACCCAACAAAGACTAGAATCCATGTTCCGAAAAATTCTGATGCAAAAAGTACGCACTTGTCTACTGGCGTTGTGTTGTCAAATAGTGTAATTTTCTTTGCTAAAACAAAAGAAATATACGAGTTACATGAGTTTCAGCTAATGTTAGTTAAATTATAATTACTAACGATACTAACTGTAAGTTGGTAAAATTTTAATTTTAATAAGTAGGTAATAAAATGTACCCAAAAGTTTATTATTTAACTGTTTTAAATACTGTTCATATTTATAATTAGCATAAAGAAGGGCAGAAGGATATAGCTCCTTAAAATTTGTTGTTATAATTTTCTACTTTGTGTTTTAAGAATTTATTATAAAACAGAGATACATCACTTGTGATTCCTGTGTAATATTTTTGTATTTCGCTGCAATAACAATTTTTGTTTCTTTTTTAAAGCATAGCCCTGGTGTTCCTATCCACTTTTATTATTTAAATGTAATTTCTTATGTATTTTATCTATCTGTTGTTATAACGAAAATAAAGACAGATAAAATTGAAAAAAGAAAACTGACTGCCTTAAAATGGCAATCTATGTTAGAGAATTCGAAAACATTTTAAATGGCTACATTGCTGTGTCATGAACTGAAAAAGAATCAAGGAATAATAATTAAGGAATTAGGAAATAATTATAGGCAGAGCTAGGCAAAACTCGAGTACCTATTGTCGTCGAATCAAGGATTTAAGTATATAATGTACTCAGAGCCATGTACCTATCTTACCTATCTTCAACAAATTAAATGCGAATTGAAGCGCCACAAATCTTCGATTATTTATGAAACCAAAATACAAGTACTGCGTACCAAGCAATGCATTCAGATTTGTTTGCAAATCATTTTTAATTACTATTTCAGTGTGCTGTAGCTTCGATTGCATTAATAATCGAAGATTTGTGGAGCTTAGATTCTCATTTAATTTAATATGCTAAAAATGGTATATTTCTGTACTCGAACACCTGCACTCGAAAAAATTGGAATGTTCTCGAAATATGCCTGAAATGTATTTATATAATTTTTCTCTAAAATACAAATATGTATGTGGTTCAAGAAATACATGCACAAATTGTGATAGAATCACACTGTGTTTACTAATTTTACAGTTCTATCATTTTAACGCTTGAAAATTCAATTAGTTATATAACAAAATGTGCAGACTTTGACACTTCAAGTGGGAACTGTCTTACTGTTTTTTATTCAAAAACTTTCGACAAAAATACAAAAAAAAAGTACCCAATTTTTAACAAAGAGAAAATAATTTATATTTATTGTTACAAAATAAAATAGTATTCAGTGTCTTTACAATATTATTAAATGTCAGAGAAGTAGAGAGATTGACCGAATTAGACAAAAGTGCCTCCTTGGCCTAGGTTCTTAGCCACACAGGCAATAAAAGAAACGAGACGCCGGACAATCTGGCCAGACAAGGTTCCTTAAGATCATTCGTTAGAGCTCGCTCTACATTCGGCATTACCAAATCACAAATTAAAATTCCGTTAATGAGTGGACACATATTAAGTCCATGAACGAGTGGCTAAAAAATTAGAACAGATACAGGCAGAAGAGTTCTTAAAAGAACAGAGGCCTGAATTTACTAAAGACCTGCTGACGATAAGAAAAGGCAGGACGACTGTCAAAATGAGTGTGGATCTGTTAATCGATAATTGTAGACTAAGCAGGTAATATAAATTAACATAGGCCTGGCATGTCCACGTGCTGTCCCACTGCGAAGACCTGGCGAGGCCAAGGGCGTAAAGAACCCCACAACTAATAGCTATATAAAGGAGTCGTTTTCAAAGATGATGCCTAATTAAGAAGACAAAGTTAGAGAGCATTTTCTAGAACAAAGGAGATCGCAATATATTTTAAAAGGTTGTAGTGCAATAGGTCCGTATGGTCACCTCAACATATCTAATATTATTAAATATATCAATAAATGTAGCATAAGATTATTAGCATTCCTCAATAGATTTACACACTGCTTATTATTAATGTATGAATTAGCATCCGGTATATTTCTATAAGCTCATTTGGAGTACTTTATTTATGGAAAGGGTTAAATATACCCTTATTCAGTTTCTTATGCTTTTGATACCAAAATTAACAAACCCCCGCGCTTTTTTCAATGCGACACGCGGCCCGTTCGGTCCGTTAAGCCCGTTTAACAAAGTCCGTACAGCTCTTGAATTGAAACATAATAAATCAAGTATATAAATATCATAAAAAGTTAGTAGAGTATTAGCTTTAAAATATTCTGTACAAGAATTTCTATAGCCGAGATAATAATTCGCAAACCTTTCTTCTGAATTAAGAAAACTGCGGTGATAATCCCCAGTGAATTATCCCACACCGTATACAAAAAAAAATAAAATTAAATTAATTAAATAAACTGACAAAAAGTCAATAGACAACTAATGTCACATTTTTTCTTGAGTTGTTTCAAGGCATAACAAATTTTTGATAACGTACTACTACAAAGATTATCAATATGACTAAAATTTTTAAAGACACGATCATTGATTGGAATCGTATCAATAAATAGACTTAGTTTTATTGTGAAAATATACAAATTTAGTTTTCTGTTTATTAGTTATTAAGTTATTTCAATTCATCCATTTATTAATTGCGTTTGCCATGCTGAGGCCATGTCAATTAATTGCATTAATGTATGAAATTATTATCTATATTAGTGATACATTTTGTATATATTAACTGTTATTCTTTAATCAAATGTACTTTGATGCTCCTTAAAGTCTTTGTGCGAAGCTGAATCAGATTCAACATTACACATTTTCATTCTTCAAATCTCGCCTGAAATAATGTAGGATACGAGTTGATGTAATGCATGATGTTTTAAACTTTAAGGATAAATTAATTCTATTAATTAATTAATTCTAAGTATCCAATGAACGATTTAAATTGAAATGTTGGATAAGAGTTCTTTCGTTCATACAGCAATTTAATATCTGATATTAAGGATAAAGTTGGTAGTTCATTAAAGTTTTGTAAAATTATCGGAGAATTTAAAGTATATCTTGTTGTCAAAAATTGTTATCCCATTTCATTTTATTTTCTAATTCTGATCCAAAGTTCCTAACGTATACTTCATTTTATCAAACTTTAGTTTTTGGTTTTCACAATAAATATAAGTCAAACGCACAAAAACCCAACACTCTAAATTACAATAGTTTTTCTAATGAAAGAAATCCTTTCCTGAAGGACAAAATTTCCTTCCACCTGACGGGCTGCGAGCTGACGAACTGACAGGCGGGTTTCGGCGAGTTGGACTGGCAAATGCAATGAAACCGGACCGAGATAATTGCCAAATTGGGCACGTCTATGTGTGTATTTAACAATACCTAGATTTCTATTTAGCAAAAAAGAAATTTTCTTTTAATAACAACTGAAAATATGTTATTCTATGCACGCATTAAAACTACTGAAATTGAATGTCTTTTCTAAATTACAAGTTATATAGCTTTTATATAAAAATTACTTCTACAAAATGTACTAGATATATTTTGTCGATGTACAGATGTCCCATCTAATACTGGATCTTTGATTACAGCTCTATTTTTGAATTTATGAAAAACTGTTTTATACAAAAGTTTTATAGAATTGAATGCTGCATAACCTAAAAATATTTCTGACTATACAGGGTGTTCCAAAAGTAGGAAAACAGATCCTTACTCCGTTAGTTTAAATGGAACACATATATTATTCCATTCAAATCCTACGAAGAAAAATAACATCATTTTATATAAGCTATGTGTGTATATGTTATTTACGCTTTTGTAAAGAAAAGTCCCTCTGAGAGCTTTCGGTTAAGGCGGCGTAGTTTGTATATGCATTTGTTTTAGACATTAATATTTTAAATATCATACATACATACTTAGAGTGAAATTAAAATCTATATGATTATATACAGTTGCTTAACTTTAGCCCAAGGCAACTTGATTTTTTGAAATAGTAGCCTATATCCTTGCTTATGTTAAATCAACCCTTACACAAAACCCTTTTAATTCATACTGAACATTTATGATACCCCATACAGAATTTTGTAGACAATTAATGATCTTCAATAAATCTAAATAAAATATTACATTAATTTTCATGTTTGTTCATATATAATTATATTAGTTTTAGTTTCACTATTGTATCAAACTAAGTATGTGTGTATGGTATTTAAAATATGAATATCTAAAACAAATGCATATACAAACTACGCCGCCTTAATGAAAGCTTGCAGCAGAGCCATTTTTTACAAAAGCGTAAATAACAATGTTGTTATTATATAGACATATAGTATCTTATATAAAGTGATATTATTTTTTTAAGTGGATTTTAATAATAGATTGATATATAGGGTGTTTCATTTATAATAACGGAGTACGTATGAGTTTTCCTACTTTTGGAAATGTTTTTAGGTTATGCAGCATTGACTTCTGTAAAACGTTTGTAGAAAAGATATAACATCACTAAAATAATGAAAACTACTTTTTTTGTACAAAAAGATTATGCATGTTTTAACATGAAAACAAGTATAACAAAATAATTACAACATTACAATTTCTGGAACAGTAAAATTTAGAATTGAAACAAAGGTAATCGATTTCTTCATGTAGGTCACTCGATACAATTTAGGAACAATGATAAGGCTATTATGTTAATAAAGTTCATTGACATAATACATTCAATACATGTATCAATCTGAATATTCTCATTATCACATTAAACCTCTCTATCAATAGTTTTAGTTTGTTTGAATGAATGCATTGCTATAAATAAATATGCTGGTTACAAATCGCATCACTTAACTTAATGTAACACAATATGGCAATACCTGTGAGCGCTGAATAAAGTTTGATTAATTATTGATTTAACATATTGATCTACATCTAATATAATAAACGTCAAAATAAATAGTATTTCAACCTTTTAAACGTGGAATATCTCACTCTTTATTAGACTATTCGGAATAAACCACGATCAAACGTTTATATTCAACGTTTATGGCACGGTAATGCTTACTCACACCTCATAATTCAAACTTGATATGTAAAATGACTATTTTCGAAACAAAAATTCTGTTCATTAATGTTGTTAGATATTACCAAATCAAATAAGCTGGCATTGCTTTACTACAACAATTACGTACTACATTTTGGTTAATGTATTCGTGCAAAAAAAAAAACATAAATTTTAGAAAAATGATCATCCAGAGAAGATCAAACTAATGTATGATATTTACCATTAACAAAAGCAAACTCAGGAGTAAGATACATGTTATACAAAAGCAGAAAAATTATGAAAATTGTGAGTTTCATCACTACAATGTTAAACGCCATGTACCAATGACCATCATGAAAATAAAAACGCGGTTTATTTTAAACATTATATGCTGGATTTTCACAATTACACGTTTCACCAGTGCAACATAATAATGATTATATTAGCAATGCTAAGAAGGTATTAAGAACAGGCGAGTTGAGTAAAATTTATCTTGTGTATCAAAAACTACAATCAAATATTTCAGGGGAAGTTTAGGGCAATATACACAAACATGTTATTAAGCCGGATATAATGGATTAACTTTTGTAAAACAAGAACGCCTTTTACAAAAGTTTTGTAAAAGATAAATTGCCTATTAAGATAAAAGCTACAAAACTTCCATTTGTATCATCATGTAAACCTGCATTAGTCATAAACAAAATACTGCGCTTAAGTGTACATCACTAATAATGTTTAAAATTAAAATAATTACAATCTCACAACATGCGCATACAAACGTAATTTTGAAACCTTGAGATATAGAATGAAAACAATTTATGCATGTATATCTTCTGATGCATTTATATTTTTTTAATTCAGCGCATTATACCAGTTCCGTTTGAATCCTAACAGTTAAGCATTATGTGGTTAACTAATCCGTATATAATAACTTCTAGGAAAGGCGTTTATGATCTGCATATAATTCTCCTTGAATTAGTACACACAGTTGCATGCAACACGTGCAAATACGATTACCATTCGATAAAATCACAACGCATGCAGCAGAAATGATATATTCAGTTATGTAAGAAATATCCAAGCCATGTTTGGAATCTGCCGCCATTACAAATAATTTGTGATCTTGAACTGTAAAAAACAACATGCTTCGGCTGGGTTTAAACATAACGCTGTATTTGAAGTATAGAAAGCAAATAAATAGAAGCTCTATATCCAATCCTTAAAAAGATATTATTGTATTTACGACCGGTTTCCGATTAGGCCATCATCAGGTGTAAAACGTCTGTATAGAATTTTGAAGCTATGTCACTCATAATTTAATTTGCTAATAAAGCTGTATGCTAAAGTAAACAATTTTGTTTGAATTAAAAGTACTATAAAAGTGCTGAAAGCTGTAAAAATGGGTGGCTGTAAGGATTACGCCGGAAACACTTCTCAGTTGTGTGCAATTATTCCATTTGCGAATAAATAAATGTATTGAAGTGGAAGGACACATTTTCGAACACATTTTCTGAAATTGGTATGATAAAGTAAAGTTCTTCGTTGTTGAATGGCTTTTTGAAATGTTATTTAATGTTAAAATAAAACCGAGTTCGGCACCATTCAGTGAGCCCCCTACATTATAACAAATCTTATTAAGATCATTTTTTTGATTTGATGCAGTGTTTTAGAGATATTCCGTTGTCTCAAGATGAAAAACTCACCCTATATATCCTTTTCTGCTTTTCTAAAGGTTTTAAATTTTTATTTTTATATCCTATTATATCTGGACGTACACAATGAAAACAAATTTACAAGTAAATTCTTCCCTTTTATTAAAATAACGTCTGTAATTGGACATGCATGTCTTTAACATTGTTTACTTTATTTGAAATTGCATTAGTGGGCAGTGCTGATGGAATGCAACTTTTACGGTAATTTATTATTAATGGACAATCTATAATTACTAAAAGTATCACGTTACCTCATAATTTAATAACAACCTTTTTAATACAACAGCCCAACAATCAGTTATATATGTATATATACAAGTTACAGCTATTAACCTGTTATATATAGAATAATAAATATATAAAATTTGTTAGTACTAGCAAATAACAACGTGATTAACCCCCCAGAACACGCGCTTCAAATTCTCAATCGCAATCGACCGCATTGCATAGTAGTGAGCAAAACTTGCGATTAAAACTATGTGAAATGCAAAACTTTTTTTTTGTTGGTATAAAGAAATATAACACCTACACAAATAAACAAAACAAATAGTTTCAACAATACATTTGGCATTTTCAAAGATGTTAATCTTTGTTTATATATTAATATATATTATATATTAATGTGTAAGTAAAAATTGTACATTTAGTTTTAACTTCTAAACCAAACTGTATAACACCTCGATCGCTAATTTATGATTTACAAGGAAAGAGTACATCATTTCCTTGTTATTTCATAATAGGGTTGATAAAGATTTAAAAACAAAACGAGCGAATGTGTTAAAAATTTAAAAAAAGCGAGGGGGAAGCAGAGAAAACACAAAGTCGGTTACAATCATATTTTAAGTTTTATCGCAGGAAATTTTCCACTAGAACATATTGTAACAGCATATCAACAAAAAGTTTTTAGAGCATTTGATTGATGAATTATATGTATTGATTGATTTTCTGAAGTAAATCCATCATAAGGAATTTAGCTGCAACAAAGGAAACAAACCCTTTGAAGATGTAAAAAAGTTTAATGACATTTGGAAATAAAGTGTTAAATTTACATTGGATTATAAGATGCAACTGCTAAAGATTATAGACAGAAATACGTTATGTTACAAGGAACACTGGATGTGTGTTTCCTTTATTGCATTAATAATATTATATTAAACACTGGTCATCCAAGGATACCCGAAAAATAGCGAACATCCTCGTTGGATACTGAATCAACTGTACGCTTGAACCCTATTCTGATATTCTTGAATGAAATGGGTCATTTTAATATGTGTTATTTTTTAAGTAGCAGAATTTATAATAATTTACCATATTTATTAACTTAAAACAAGATGTACGGTCACCGACATTATTATTTAGCACTCGAACGAATTGCTCCACGCTTTGATGGTACTAAATATGTATTAATGCCGGTGACTGTACTTAACAAAATATCAGTATCTTCTTAAGGGTTTCCACAAAAAGAGAATATAATGACCGAATGACATATTTTGGTTTTAAAATTATTTGAATAGTTTATTTTTTCACTCTGAAATAATTCCAATACACATTTAAACATAACGTACAGAAACTGTGAGTATTTACTTACTTTTAGTGTAATTGCAATAGACTCATGGCATATTTTCGGAAAAAACGATATCAAAAGGTTGCTTACAGATACATAATAGCTTTAGCTCAATAAAAGTTGAAACTTGAAAATTTCTCTCGGTAACCACTTTCCATTTTTCTCCAATCTTTAATTTTCCTAATTGTAGTTCCTTTATCTCTTTTTACGATTTGTCCAACACATTGTATTCTTTGTACTCCTATGAAATTCACTAGGTTTCTCCATGTAGTAGTTCATCTATATCATAATTCATCGATCACCTTCGGGGCCAATAGTTTCCTCATTATATTTCTTTCAAATACACGTAGACTCTCTATGATTAAACATTTTGCACATAATCTAATCTAAAAGGCTCGGCTATTGGTGATTATTTACTTATTGATCCAAATAGATTTTCCAAACTCTTGCTATCCCTTGCTATTATTACATCAATCAACCAATTTACCTTATGCTGTTTTCTATTTTACTTTGTTGGTTAATCTTTCGCTGGTTACTATTTTTTGCTTTAGATCATCCAATACGTTAGAAACAATTGTATACGGAAAATAATGCACATTTACTTTACATACAAATTAGATAGGTTCCTCCTTCAGCCTTGAATTATCCAAATTTTTATAATTTTAAGCCAAAAAGGCAATTTATTACATTTTGCTCATTCAATTTCTTCCAATACTTCTAAAATTAGGATAAGCCCACAAACTAACGTCGAACAACATAAAACATCCGCAGAATAAAACGTTGAAATACAGTCTATCATATAGAAGTTATTGAACTGTTATAGCATTATTTTTAACTTATATTCATATTATATGTCTCATGTTTGCAAATTTTAAATATACCTTTTAATAGTAAAAATAAGTAAATACTTTTGTATCATTTCATTTACATGTAAATATCAATTCAACAATGGCATCTCCTCAATGAAGGAACGTAAAAGAAAGTTGAAGTCTTTTTTTTATAAATCCTAATTAGAATTTAAAGGGAATTTAAATAAGAATGCATAATAAGCAAACATATAACATTTCATAGTAAGGCCAACTCAAATATTACCAAGGCCGTCATTACTACTTCACAGAAGTTATGTTAATAGTATTTAAATACCATACGACATATAAAGTAAACACAATTATACCACATACATGCACTCTCCAAGTCGTACGACAACCAGTAGATATTTAATTATATACGCGTAATTCAAATATTAAGTAACAGCAATGCTTTGCTTTGCTGCGTTGGTATGTTGACGCATTATCATTTAAAAATAGCTAGACAAGCCCCCAGATCTACGTGCAAGAGTAAATATGAGAACTAGCATTGCTCTGGCTTAATGTGATATACCAATATGCCACACTAAAGCTAAAAATAAAGTGGAAGAAAGTGAAAAGGTTGTTTTAGCCGAATTTACGACCTGCACACGCTAATCTTGCGCAATGTTAGATTTACAACAACAGGTGGAAAACTGTGATAAAATGAATAAAAAGTAAAAAGCCTAAACTTGCTTTACCTGTTTGACTTCACAGTTTTGGGTATAGGCGACCGTAACTGCATAAAAAAGTAGAAACCTAGTCGAAAAATTGAATCACCATCTTGTACTATGACGTTGAAATGACGTAGTTGAAATAGAATAATAGAATGAGTACTATAGGTAGAAATGTTTAGATTTTGTACGGTTTACTTATACATTTAGATATGTTAAGGTAATGCATGTATAATCTATAAAGCAATTGAAATAAAATTATTAGATATGAACGAACAGGCCTTTAAATAGAAAAGTGATGTTATATCTTCAACAGTTGTCCATACGTTAATACCACACAGGGGCCATTTAAACTACCAAGATCAAACCATGATTAGTTTCTTGAAATCCGATAGTTGGCGCTGGAGGCGATCGGTTAGGGTAGGCCATTTCGGAACGCATGGCGCTATGTAAAAATGACACATTCTGCACATTCCAATCTCCATTCTCTATTTTATGTGTAGTAGTTTTTTTCTGTTTATTTAATCTTATTTAACGTAGTATTTAGTTTGGTTTTGGCTTTATATATTTTATTTTAAATATTACAGCATCAAGCGCGTGCTGATGGTTATTTATTTCACTAGAGTAGAGAACAGGTAGTACAGGAATAATTCTAGACTTTCCATTGCGTTATTGTGTCACACAAACAAAGTTCAGGTATGAGGATTTTAGTTATAAAAATATTTTTCAACGTGTAATCAGTTAGGTAAGTTCACTATTTTATTCCATTTTATATGTTTTCTTCAATAAACATATTTTAAGTGATAGTAAAATGGTTGAAATATACAGTGCAGTAGAAAGATGTTGGACCAGCACCTTAAGTAAGTATTTGTAATCGATTCATAGGAACAACATTTCCATCTATAGATGTGTCATTTTAGTCAGATATGCATATAAGCAAGCTTGTGTAAAGTTATAACTACTTTAATTTTCTTTGAGTTATATGAATACATTAGCAAATGCTCTACTGAATGTAAAAAAAATTAATCAATTTTAGACCATTTGGGCAGAGAACAGAGGCCAGTACTGTCTGCAAATGTGCGAAGGCTGAAGGAACAACATGTAAATGTGACAATTCTTTTGGGATCGTCTGGATTTTTTCCAGAATTGGACAGAAAGGTGAACGATACATAAATGTCGCATATTCTTCATTCACACCTTTTTTATTTAAGTCTGTTGGTGAAGGGTTACGTAGTCGTTCTCTCGGATCCAGTCATCATGGGTCTTCAGTGTCCTTCCGGAGTTAGCAGATGGCCATTGTCCTCTCGTGAGACGGTATTCTTTTGGCTTCGTGTAATAAGTGTAATTATTTACACTTTTTTTTACACATGTTTTCACGTTGCCTCCGCCAAACCACTCGTTCAAAAGTTTTGGTTTCAACTAAACGGGCTAATCTTAAAATGATTTTTTGAGAACCATTATAAAATTAAGTGAATGTTTATGCTATTTCACTCAAATCTGAACTAATTACGTAAATAGATGTTTCCAATAGATCTTTAAGATGTTGAAATTTTTTATGCACACTGGAATTAACGTTTAATAACACAAGGTTACACTTTGCAGGCCAGTACACGTTTGGTGGTTTGTTTGTATATGTTAATACGCAGAAACAAACCCGAAAACAGATACACGAGCAATGCACGTGGTGCGTATAATGCAATACCGTATTAGATTAGGTGGGGTTTCTATATTTCTATCCGAGGGAAAAATTTTGATTGGTTGACGCTTCTGAATGTCTAGAAAAATAGTAAAGCTTCATATCTGAACAAAGAATTCACACGAAATTCTAGTAACTTCCTGTTCTATTATACACATGTAGTCAACTCGTCTGGCAAAGTTTGTAAAAATCAACACTAAAATATTTGACTAGCCCAAAATTAAGGCCAACACCGATAATATTTTCAACAGTGTACCTTCTCAAGGAACCTTGAACCACCTACAAATATTGCGAATATGCAACCCATATTTTAGAGAAGCAAGGGCCAATAGCAGGTCACGAATTTATATTTCTGAAAAATACAGCAACAGTACTTTAAAATATATTATAGATTGGAGGAATGGAAGGTTTTTAGCGAGGAAGGCTACTAGGAGAGTCTCATTTGACTTAATAATATTTATTTTATAAACAATCTAATCATGGTAGCTTAAAAGAGAATGGATGAATGAATAAAATATAGAACTATGAATTTTAAACTTATGAAATTAGCATCTATGAATGAAGAATTTCATAGTTTCAAAATTAAAACATTTTTTGAAATATTATTCTAATTGAAAGTGAAGATTAATCCCCAATCAGTCAGTATATTATAAATTTCTGTGGATTGTACGGTCCTATCTGTGGATAACCTAGATGTTGTTAAAAATAGTGCTATAAGACTTGCTTGAAAGTAATGAATTCTACCCCCGTAGAAGCTATGCATGTTAATATTAGAGAGTCTCCGTTAGCACTTAGATGTAAATACTTAAGTGCCAAATTTATTCTCCAGAACAGCGCCATAGAGAACAAAATTATTACCAAGCGCGCCAGACTTAATGTGCAAAACCGTATGGGTACTTATTAGTTACATAAACCTACCCTACTCTTTGCGATGGCATTTGCAGATACTTCCATCTGGGATGTCTATCTAATAGTTACTTCATTTATAGTACGCCATTAAAATAATGCAATTCTATGCATATCTGTAGCGCCTGTAAGATTATTTGCAAATCTGTAAGCATCTGAAATACATACTTACAGAATTACATATAACGTCACAAGTACTACAGATCTGCATAGAATCCCACCATAAATCTGTGATTCTACCCAAATTTTATTCGCAGCCCACATTCAAATATTTTTTTTAGGTAATGAAATTATTAACCGATATTCTTTTTTTACACATGTTTTCACTGATGGTGTTAAAGATGATTTGGGCACTGGTTGGACATTTTTTGTCTGTCAAAATGGGTTTAGAAAAAAAAATACACTTCCTAAAGAACTTATTATTTTTACCGCGCAAACTATTGTTATTAAAAGAGTTCTGGAATATATTCAACTCTTGTTTTACCATTTTTACCGATGCCAAAAGTATTCTCACAAGTCTGCAGAATTTTAATCACAATTCTTCTATTCTCATTGAAAGACTGAAAGAAACTCGTGAATTATCTGTTGAAAGAACAAAAGCCGCGTCGCTTACGTGCGAATCAAAGGGCATTCGCAAATCTTTCCAAATTAAATAGTGGATACCTTGGCGAAGATGCGCCTCGTGAAACTATTATTGAGGATATAAAAATACTACATACAGTTTTTTTTTAATGTTCATCAAGAGAGAATTCCGAGAGAATTGGTAAACACGTTATTTATACTCACTAGATAGATAGATTATTACATGTTGTTACCGACCATCAAATTTTACCGCTAGTATGATAAAGTCCTTGTAAAGAAAAGCCTATTATCCTAAATTCATACGATTGCTTTTTCTCTTTTTTTTTTATGTGAGAGATGAAATCTCCAGAAACACTGCAGCCTCTTGGCCTTTTGTATTTGCTTTTTGTGTTTATAAAATTAAAATATACGCGTCTGCGAGAAAGAGCACGGAGATTTGAACCACATGATGTTGCTGTAAAGTTGGAACAGAGATTTCTGTTTTGATTTAATTTTTGATTAATATGGAAATAGAACTACCAGTATGCATGAATTACTTAATAGCTCTTGAAAATACAAATATAAACTTTCAAATATACTCGATCGACTCCGAGTGTGAAGCATGTTCTTGTTCTTCTTATCGTCCATTCGGGAAGTTTAATTAAAGTGTATATATTATGGAAAAGCATATGTGGTGATGATTATGCATCAAAGCCAATAATAATAATTATAAATATTATACTGTGCTCTGGTGTAATATTCTCTGATGTATGCTGTAAATTAAACCTATACAATTGTATTGTAAAGTAAACAAAATCTTTTTTTTGCCATTGCTGATAAGAGTTCCAGAAAATACTAACAAGGAAACACAAGTAAGTGCATCTCAGCGATTTACATTAAACTTGGTGGGTTTGTAGACTGATGTAGTGTAGAAACAACGGTAAAACATTTCTTAGTTGCTAAATCAAAATTAAAGAACATCAAAAAAGTTAAGATAAATATTTAATTGTTTTATAGTACTAGACAATAGCGATCAAAATTTTCCTCTCACAATTATTGCTTACCGGTAACAACCCCCACTTCCACACTTTTTTTTCAAATTCAAAATTTTTTATTTTCTAAAAAAATACAAGAAGTTATGTACAATTCATCCATATATACCAAATATGCGACAAAATAACTGAATTTATAGAAAAAAGCATAACTGATCAGTTATTAAACAATCTACTTAAATACGCGGGTTCTACAACGATGCCAGTTGTTGCTTTCGGCTACCGAAAGCCCAACTGTTAAACCAGATCCCGAAAGGGATGGAGAGGCCTTGGTTTAACTGCACGGACCGAGAGGAGACTACCTCAACAAAACCTAAATCCTAAGGTGGCGGACTAGGCTGATGGAATGCGTGGTTGGATAGAAGGCCAGTCTGCTAGTCCAACCTTGGGGCACTTGGCGCACCCCATTGTATTTAGCCTTACCTCTGCATGCAGAGCTCTGTGAAGGTGGGCATTTTCTTCCCTAGCTCTTCGTGGGATCAACCATTGAGGAAGGAAATATATTTAACCCACCTCAGCGGACGACACCGCTAAGAAACAAGAACTGGAGCAGGACCTCCATAAAAAGCCTTCCACTTCCAAAGTGAGAATACCTCGCAAGGAAGGAACAAATTGCGTAGCACTGTGCAACTCAAGGGTATTGCACCTGGGAGTATATGAAATCGTAGAGGGAGACATACCTCACCTGGGGCCTTCTGATATCCTATACCTTTTGAAAGGAATAGGGTTGGAAGGTCAGCTGTAAAACAGCAAGAGTAGGGGACACAATAGATCTTGTAGGTCGCAGTGTAACATCACTTCGAAAAAAAAGAGGGTTTTCACCCACAAATGCGTTGTAAGCAACTTTTAATTCAGATGTACTCGAATTAAATGTTACAGCGTAATTGTGAAAACCCTTTTTTTGGTAATATTGATTTGAATAATGTTAATTTATTAATGTATTTATAACACCCCAGCATTCGGCGAAGAAATTTATTTATTTTTAATATAAATCATTAACATTAATCATTCATGTTGTAAATACTTATAAAGACGTCTTACATTTCTAATCAAAATATTTTAAATGTTCATAATTCATAGAATCGCAACTCAACATAGATCCAATCAAATACTTGAAATGTCGGTATCTTTCACAAGTAGTTTATGGCTAAATATTAAATACACAATATTTCTTAAGGTACGGTGGCATACTAACACCCACTGCATACACTGGGTAAACAGTTAACCTCTATTTGTAAATGCCTACAAGAGATTACAAATTACGAGTTACGGAAATATTATTTCTAAACCAGCCTACTAATCAGTGGCTTAAGATACATCTCCGTAACCTCTGCATGACAAGGACGGCCAGCCATCTGAGGAACCTTCAGATATTATGTTGGCAATATTTTAGAATCATATAGCAGTAGGCAAGAGGGCGCAGACAAAATTTTGCGGGGCGTCCCAGGATTTTGCACTACGCCACACCTACTAACCTATAATTCTAAAGGACTTTTTGTATCTCTTCAAATTATTAAAGTTTATAAAATGTAAAATAATAACACTAAACTAACAATAGAGAAAATAAAAAAAAAATAAGAGAAAGCAAGACATTACTAAAACTAAAAGAAAAATTCTTAAATATGAAACGCACAAAGAAATAACAGCGAAAATCGTTTATTAAACTAAAAGGGTGCGCAATAATAGTAAATAGCAGCAATTCGAGGATCCCCCTGACATCAGTCTATAAACCTACCAAGTTTCATTTAAATCGGTGAGACACACTTACCTGTGTTCCTTTGTAAGTTGTTTCAGCAGGAAGGAATGCATTACGTCCCCAAAATTTACTCGACGTAAAGAATAGTCATGTGATATCAAGTTGCCATTGGTTGTTGCCTGATAGCAAAGTAGTATTAGGCAAGTTAGGGGAAACTATTAAATTTCTATAGAGATTAGACATATTCCTGTTTTGTCAGCTCTCGGAAAATCGCTGGTCAACACCACTCCCCACTCATGACACAAATAAACAAGAGTATATGTAATCGCTGTAGAAATTTAATCGCTTCTCCTATTTTGTCCAATACTGTAACAAAGAGTACGTTAACAATTTTTGTTGGCTCAACATGTGAGGTGATGAGCTCTTTACTATTAAAATAGACTATTTTCCCTACACTCGAGTGAAAGTAATCTAACAGAAGCAGCAAAAACAGTAAACAATTTCGTGTCATATTTAAATATTTTATAAAACAATGATGGCATCCTATCCTCGAACATTCCCAGCTAGAAATGGATTGACCTAGAAGAGCGAAAATCTATCCGAGGACTGAGGCTAGAGGAAGAACACTGATACAGTCTTCTCGACAATGCATTTCGACTGTAGTTGTTAATAACTAGTATCATTATTTTTAAGTAATGTATAATATGTAAAATGGATTAAAATATTTGACCTTATTTAATATCGGAAAAAAATTGGGGTCATGTAATTCAAGATATATAAATATTATATATTTTGAAGGCAGTACGAACAAATAAAGCGACGGATATGATACGTTGTAAAGATATTTTGTTCGCTGTTATCATCGACAAAGACATTGCCGCCTCAATCTGAACAAGTAAAGGAGCAGCAGAATTACATATGAATGAAGTATGCAACTAAAAATAGATTCCATATTATCACTTAGATCGATATACAGTGGAATAATCTGGGTATTTATTTTCATTTTACTTTAGCGTAATAAATATATTTTTGCTTTATATTTTACGTTCGTATAATAAAACATATTTACATTCGTTGAACTTAGGGCAATTAGATTATCGTATTGATAAAAACTACAGAATTTAATGAACCTTAATAATATTTAAGATTCTTAGTTCTACTGATGGACACCTGTATATCGTACTGGTAAATCTGGGTCCTGGGTCAGGCTTTAGACGTATGTCGTATGGATAGTTGCCAGATCATACATATGTGTCATATGTATTAGCTAGCTCTAAACACGTGAAAACTACATAAAATCGTAGGTTTCCTCGACATCCAAACAAAAATATTGCCAGCTCTCTGTTCTCACATCTATTCTCAAAAACAACTAAACAATGTTATAAATGAAGAGGCGAAATCTAAATTAAACTTTTAACGCATACAGGCTTATTCATTTGATTTTTGTTAATAGCAAGTTGCCAAATTCCTCATAATGAGAAGAATTCCGACTGAGTCATTATCAATAAAAGAAATATATTTGCTGTAATTTTGCAGCTGCAAAGACATGTGGAAGGTACTGATTAATTTAGAACTAAACAACGTACCAATTTTGCTATCTTCAGAGTCAAGTTTTTTAATAGAGAACTCCTTCCGATACAGATATCATATGTCGCAACTAATTACCGTTGTAATCTAAAGATGCAATTTCCGTAAAGCAGAGTTTTTGATGTGAGGACGAAAAACTGATTATGTAAAAGCTCTGTTTTATTTAGGTATATTTAGTTACGCGTCTATTGTCTATGGATTCTGTTTGGAAGCACGTAATTAAGTGGCATCAAAAGATTCAAAATAGTTAGGTAAGCTACATATGCAAAGTAAAAAAGTAGACTGGATTTCGTGCAGACTAGCGGAGGCAGCATGGTTGAAAATAAGAAATCGCAGGAGAGTCCAAGCACTAAAACTCTACTATAAACCATGTCTCTTTATCGGTGTTCGATTCCGCACTGATGTACGCTCAACTCAAAAAATAATATCGTAGGGAAAATAAGCCATAAGAAAAGATGCATCTCCTTTAATCTAACGGATTGCATATATGCAAATTCTAATAATTATTTTTAGAAAATAAGCCATAAGAAAAGATGCATCTCCTTTAATCTAACGGATTGCATATATGCAAATTCTAATAATTATTTTTAAAACTAATCCTTTGGCTGAAACTGCGAAATTCAAATCCTGGGAATGTAAATCTCGAGCTAAAAATATTACGGCATCACATACCGTACAGGGTATTGACTTTCGAGATGATTGTCGGCATGTATGCTCTCTTTTTGTTCGTTATTTCAGCCATCGATCATTGATGGGTGTTCAAACAATAAAAATTGCAAATAGCTAATGTGTTCTGCATTTAGTAAGAAATTATATATATAATATTTAAATGAATTATTGTTTCCATAACTACTAAGACGAATGTGATTAAACCACCCAACTAAAGTCTATGATTATTAAAATATTATAATAATATATAATAAATAAACCAGAACAGTTGAACAGTTGATTTAAATAAAATATTGACGGAAACAAGGGAATTAAAAATCAAAATTGTTTTTGTATTTAACCCTTTAGCGAAAATTACAAAGGTGAAATTCTACGAATTTCTAATGCAAATGGAAAAGATTGCGGAATCTTTATCGCATACGGCAGAGGATATTATCTTTCGGAACTATAACCCGCTTTGTCACGAATTACGAATTCGATTACGATTCGTTTTACTTATCTTAGTCATTATTTTTGAGTTGATTGTACATACATAATTCAATATTCATAGTAGGAGACTGATATCATTACCACTCCATAAAACTTTTATTTATGAAAGTTCACACAACGTAGTCGTTGTATAATTTTTTATAATTATCTTTCGCAGCTTAAGGCCTCGAGTGTGCCAACATTTGGGCTCACTATAAATAACTATGCGCATCAGTAGCAGCAGTATAGTTAACTGTTGTAGGAAATCTAATTCAATTTATTGGTATCGTGCTACCTTTAGTTATATCTGTTTATTTTGTTAAAACTAGGTATGTTGGAATTAGATTAAGTTGTTTTTTAAGAATACATTTGGTTTACTCTTTACATAAATATATTAACCTAAGTAAGGACATGGTTTAAAAACAAGGGATGTTTTGTTACCCAGCTGAATCACTTCTTGGGGTATTTTGTGCCTCTATATTTTATATTAATTTATCGTAACGTACTTGATGGTGTTTATGTTTACTTTGAACTTACGAATCATTATTATTATATTATATAGTATTTCCTAATCTAGTTCCAATATATTTAATTATACCTATCAATAGTTAAAATTTACATATCCTACGTTTTTTCTTTAATACCTATGTTTACTTTTATTATTATAAAGAGAAATTATCACCTATCAAGAACATGACATATTAACATATGTATAAACGTACAGTATGAAAACATAACGTAGATCACACTCTCAGTTAAGTAAAATCGATCCTAAAAATTCAATCCACTATTTTAGAGAATAAAGTTACATCTCCACATACGAATTAATCAGTAACTTCTAATATCAGAACAGGAATCGATGAAAAATTTAGATTAGAGTATTGATCGCTAAATTTTAATGAAAGCAAGTAAAAGAACAAAAAAATATATTTGACTTAGGAATTAAAAGTATATAAAGCATCTTTATAATGTTCTAGCTATGCTTGAATCTCAACCTGTTGCTATTTAGAGCATTGATTTCGCTTAAGTGCAAATACAACAAGTATACAAATTATATATAAGTTCTGGATTAGTGGATTTAATTTGGACGATTAAAAGCCAAAAAAGTACTGTTCTGTATCCAATCCTTACATTTTCATTATATTTACGACCGGTTTCGGACTATGCCATCTTCAGGTACATAAAACGTCAGTAGAAATATAAAGCTACGTCATTAATATCAAAATTTAAATTTTCATGTTGTATAAAGTAACACTATGGATTAATAGATAAAACATTACGTAAACAGTAATAAATCACATGTTTAAAGTCAAAACTTTTAATTTTATTAAATTTAAAACATGTATTGTACTATTGTAATACCGAAAAATATTTTTCGGTATTACAATTTAAGGATTGGATAAAGCGTTTGTTTGCTCTTAGTTTTCCAAAATTCAACTAGTCAAGCAAAGAAGTAAGCATTTTACGTTAGTAAGAAATAAAGTGCCAGCACTTATTTGTGTATATATATTTTCATTCTGTTGTAAAGACATTATATATGGCTTAAACAATGCACTTAAATTCTTTGTCAATTATAAGTTTGTTCATTTATTTAAAAAAAATAGTCTTTAAGCGCCATTTATGTAATAGATCACAATTAATATGTCAAATTTAATGATAAAAACAAGGTGTTGCATGATATTTAAAAAATAAATTAACAAACAATGAAGTAATATGCCGCAAGAAACACGACCCATCATTTTATTGTTGAATGTAATTAATCTAATCACCTTTTTAACCCTCATCCAATCAACTTGTTGTGTTTTCAAAATATTAAATAAAATTTGTATTCTACACATAATTCGCTTGAGAATGTTTGCAATCTCTAACAAAAATATTGCAGGAGAAAATATAACAAAAATATAAGAGGAAATTTATGATTTCTCTATACACTCCTGACCTATATTTCTAATAAAACTAGTAATATGACTAGCATGAAATAATAACAAAATACATAGGTGTAGTTTGTTCATAGATATAACGATTGAGCATTACCGGGGATTATCTACTACCTGCTGCGGTAGGTACTCAGAAATTATTTAGAAATTATGCAAATGAGGTAATGGCCGTGTTAGGCGAAATTGGACTTTTCTTAAGTACAGAATAATTATGTTTCATTTAATATAATCCACAGCTTACAATTTTAATCTCATTATCTGAAGTAAACAACTAAATTTTAACAGATCAATTGTAAGTACATGTAATTATATTAAAGAATGTTGTATAATAGTATTTTAAATATTAACACCCCTTTTCGCTCAATTAACTAATTTGTACAAATCAACATATACAAGAAGGTATTAAATAAGAAAATATACTTGAAAGACAGTTGTCACAAAGTGCAAAAATAACAAAAATATGTGAATCACGGTGAACTACATGAATGACGTATTCGCGGATAGAAATATTTCGGTAAGTGAAAGTGTGGTAGAAGACGATGTTGATAGTGCAAGAAATCATTGAAGCACTGAAACACAGCAGATAATCCTGAATGCATACAATAATTTGAAGGGTGAGAATTATGGAACTAAAACAGAGACAATTGTTAGAACATCAAATTAACGAGAGTGTCTTAAGGAGCAGTGAAAAAAATCATTTACAACGGTGTATTTAAAAGAAAAACAACGAATGACAAGGGACAATCGAAGAAAATTAGTATGTGTGATTTTGATATTGTGAGAAAATATACACGTGAAAGGCTCTAATAACCTATTGAACCTAAGCGTGCTCCTCTTCGCTATTCCGTGTTGCCAGATGAAAAATGAGAAATATATATCTTCCGATAATGTACAACATTCCTTCTACTTAATATCTTATGCTAAAAGCGCTAAATGATTCCGTATGTGGAATCATTTAGCGCACATTTTGTTCCTAATTAAGATTTATCACGGTTCATTTTATTTATCATTGAAGTTACCTTATCTGTTAATGCGCGAATCGATATTTTTACGCTTGTTTGATGAAAACTTGAAAGATCAACAGTTTTTGAGTACGCACCTCCCTCCAAGAATTTTCCCGATCTATAACAGATGTTTTCTTTTATTTAAAAGGCAATTAGAAGTATATTACATAGTTTCAAGAATCACTTTTAAAAAAGTAATAACGAAAGACTAGGTAACCTATAGTTTTTAGAATTAATTTTTCTTTGTATCTAAAACAAAGTATATAAGAAAATACAGGAACGTCTCACAAATCTGTTTATTAAAAGGTATAAACTACTGGTTTCGTGCCTTAGCTTGTTGTCAGAATTATGTAAATTGACATATCAATACATAAATATCTTGTTGTTATAGTTCAAATTTCAATTTTACATTTTCGAAATGAAGGTCTTAAATTAAATAATTTAGAAATTATGAGATAACAATCATTTAATAAATAAAATTCATCAAATTCACCAATTATACTTAATTCATCACCAATTTTCCAAATATTTCACCATATTCAGAAGTCGCTAACCTGTCATACAACAACAACCGTGATTAATTTGATATTACTATATTAAGTTTTCTCTCAATTTTTTCTAAATCTGGTTTTTTGATAACCATAATAACAAAATTATTTATCAATATGATATTTTACATAATTTTGACAACTTTTTAAAAGTTTTAATTCACTATTTATATAATGATATACGTGCATACATAATTACTTGTATTCTAATACTTTTTATTTATCTATATAGCCTAACGATGTGCTAGTCCAGGAAATCAGAAGTTTATACCTCTTAATGAAGAGATTTGCGATAAATTCCTGAATTTTCGTATTTATGTGAACTCACATTAAGTCTTGGACGATTTAAGGCCGCTTTACATTTTGCAATTTTTTTGCGTGCTATGAAAATATCACGTGATCTATTCCGTATAATGCAGTTAAAATTGCACTCACCTGATCTAAATCCATTGAATACGCATGCGCGCAATTTTATTACAGGCAAGAAAAATTTCGAACTGTAAAGCGGCCTTTAAAATTACGTATATCGCATTGGTCCAAACACACCACAAGTATTGACTAAAAGATGTTCTTTCCAAACTTTTATGTGATTTATTATCTACTACGACATGTTTCGGTCTATATTCCGACCATCATCAGGCAGTAATAACGTCAGTGTTCCTGGCTGGCAAACTCAAACGTCTTTAGGTTTTGTGTTGTAATGTAGGATTAATATTTAATTTTGATTAGGAAATTGTTAAAATTGATACAACCAATTATGGACTCACACCCGAACATCACAAATGATTTTAACTCACAACGATTTTCTAGACCTAGACCTTTGCTGAGATAGTGTTGACAAAGAATATTTTTAGATTGAATTCATTGTCATAGGCATTGTATACGTTGCTTGCGCCGATACCAGTGAAATGCCAGGTTTACATTTGCTGTTTGGCTCGGCCGATATGCGTTTCCGGCTGAGTTCTCGCAACTGTCAACATCTGTGTGCTTTCAAAGCGGTAGAATCATCTGCTAATCGATTCGGCTTTGGCTCTCCTTTTTAGGCCGACTACTATAATCCCACGAGTATTACTATTGAAAAGTTTACCAAATCGCAAGTGTACTGTAAACAGAAAAGTATCAGAACTATTAGTTAGCATGTTGTTAAATAGTTGACTAGCAAATGTTAACCTGGCAGTAGTTTGTAATATCTAAAAGTGGTAGTTGTGTCAATATCCGTATGTTCATACAAAGGATTTGGAAAATAGATTAATTTAGAAAGAATATTTTTAAGGTTGCCATTATTGCCAAAAAAAAAATCAAATAACTTCTTTAAGTTATCGTTCAGAAATCTTATGTTATTAATCTGTGTAACTCTCTTTTTCATAGCCATAACAGTGTTATTTTTTTGATTATCGGATAGTCAATAAAAGTTAATGAATCTACCAGAAGATGGGTTTGTGATACCAATCTAACATAATAATGTTATTTTTTGATCTTATAACTTTGGTATCTAGTTATCTTTTTCGATTCAGTAGTGAATTGTGAGTATTATAAGAATTAAATAAATTTAATGTAATGTCTACCATATCCTTAGACATGATGTAAATAATGTCATCAACAAATTCAAAAATGAACGAAAATTTGAATGGTAATTTAGATATAACATTATCAAGTAAATAATTCATAACAATCATTGCTAAAATTGGACTAATTGGAGGCCCCATTGGTGTACCAAAAATTTATAAATTTTGTGGATGTCCGAGAATTACAAATAACCAAACTTATTCTTGTTTCTATATTAATACAGAAACGTATATAAATGTAAACAAGAAAAAGTGCCACTAACAACTAACTAACAACGTGCTAACTACTACCTTTCCCGTCTCTCTTTCTCTCAACTGTCACGGTGGTGGGTAAGGGAAAAGGCGCGAAATTAAAATTTGAAATTATATTACTACATAAATAATATTTATTCATAAAATAAAATAGTAATTGCGAACAAGCAATTATATTTAATTCATCACCAATTTTCCAAATTCTGTTTCAACATATTCAAAAGTCACTATCCTGTCATCTGGGTTTCTATTTATATTATTATATAATTAACTAAATCTTTTTAAAACTTATTCATACATTCATACTTTTATACTCTAATACATTATATATGTCTAGTCTTTATACATAGCGATGTGCTTATAAGGAACAAAATCAGAAGCTTTTACGTTTTAATGAAGAGATTTGCGATAAATTCCTGAATTTTCGTATTTAATGCGAATTCAGATTAAGTCTTGGACTATTTAAGGCCGCTTTTCACTTTAGAATTTTTCTTACGCGCAATGAAAATATCACATGTTTTATTCCGTATATTGCAGGTAAAAAAAAAGAGCTTGAACATGACCAGTTTCGGCCGAAATATGTAGCCTTTTACAGATTCTAATAATTAAGAATGGAATGTACAATATTTGTTTGCAGTTGTAAGAGGTGTTATCAGAGAAGGCCAAAGAAAGTATGTTTGATAAAAATTTTGGTAAATTGGTATTAGCAACATTTAAAAGCAATTCTGAGGCTGGTCTTTTAAAAAGTTTCCTGTTTTTCCAAATGTTTGTCTAGTAGATGTAGTTGGAATGAATTTAGATTTTAATAAATGATTTGTGACATTATTAGTTATTCTTGCTCTTATTAAATTTCTGTTTGTTTCTGATAGATCATCAATTAAAGATTCAATATCAAGTAAAAATCTTTTTAACATGAAATTGTTTTCTATTAACGGGAACACTAAATTTAGGGCGTAAAGATAAAAAGAGAGATATTTCTTTGGGTATATTAACACCAGACACATTCATAAACTATTTGCTGTTATCAAGAAAAAAATTGTTTCTCTACAATTTGCTAATTTGTAATTTTATTTATGTAGTATGTAGTTTCGCCTTATTAAATCTATTTAATATTTTATATTTCAAACTATATTTATTTAATATTTTTATTCAGAAAATGTTAGCAATAACAGAACATATATGTAATTACTTTATGTTTTTTTTCAGTTTACTTTATCTTAGATATTAGTACATGCAATAAGCTAAGTTATTTTGAGAAACTGTGTCGTCTTGAGCGAAGCAATTCTTTTATTTTAAAATAGCTATAAATAAATCTTCACTAGGATGCTGTAAGGTGCCATTAGAGCTAATCAAAAGATCAATGTAATATTGCAACAATTCAAAATCTGTTTTTATTTTAAATAAAACTAACTCAAACTAAGTACAAGGAAGCGATTGTAATAAAAGTTCAAATTTCAAGGTATTTGGCACCTAACTTTAGTTGAGAGTTTTGCGCACACTTTCCAAAAATACATTGCTATAGTAAAAATATCGCTGCTCAATGACTCTTTTGTAAATACAAATATTTTCTTTTTTAAGTACATTCTTTAAAGTATTTTGTAAATCTTTCTACAATGACACTTCAATCCTGTATTACTATGGTTGCAATGATGTGTATGAATTAATACGTTGTTTGTTCTTTTTCAACCGCTAGCAATGTTCAGCAAATAATTTAAAAAAATGAAGTAAAATTGAATTATTGACTAACTAAATAATATTAATGCTGAAATAATGTTGTAGCGCACTTAGCAAAACGGGTAGCGTAGTTAATCTTAACTGGAAACAACAATATCAATTACAGTATCAGAAACAGAACCTTATACGCCATCACGCATACAGTGCGTTCGAACAAGTCGATAAAGAGATGACTTTTCCTTTTATTTTTCGCTTCTGGGAGAAATTTTACTCCTGTTATTGTTTCAAATTGTGAATTTAAAATCTTATTAAATCAACAGAAAGAAATATGTTACCACTATCACTAAAGGTTAAAATGTAATCTTGTAATGTAACGTAATAAGTGGCTCCGGTCAAGAAAAAACTGATTTATTTTTTAAATTATTGGAGAAAATTTTAAAATTGTACAAGTATTTATTAAAAAAAAATAGATGGATATGCACAGGCGTGCAGTGATGTTTTTTTAATTTTATTTCTTACGAACGCAATATAAGGGTAATATAGTTATGAATAATTTTGAACTTTGAGAATAAAAACAATTATTTCTTATTGGTGATTATGTGATTTCAAATAAATGTGCCATAAAAATCAGCAAAAATAGGTGAAAACATTCGTATTGAAAATATTTTTAAATTTACGCAATAGTGTATTAAATAATTAGTTTCACAAGAGCAGTTTCATCTGACAAGTCCAAGCTTTGCGACGCATTTTTCAAAGAACGAGTCCAAAGAGACTCTATGAAACGAGTTCTGAATTGAACATTAATCGCTCCTTTTTTAACTTAAGATACTCCGCTAAATGTTCTTTATAAATCTATTAAGGCACTAGTGCGTTTCTAGCTCATAAACACACTTCGTCCAGTGTATTTATAGCTTTATTGTAACATCAAATTAGAAAAAAAATATTGTAGTGTTCTTTGAGAAATTTCCAAATTTATATTTGCTCTTGATTATATTGTTCAGTCCCTAATAAATAAAAGTTTACAAATCTAAAGTTACGCATAATTAGAGAATCGGTGAACAATTTCATTATCATATAAGGTGTAAAGTAAATGAAATATAAAAACGAAATCACATCGGGAATACGCAACAGTTCTTTTACTTTTGGATTATAGATTTGATTGCAAAAATGTTTCAATAACATTTGGTAATAAAATAATTGTGAATTAGTGTAGTTCTTTCTTACGTCGTATGCACAAATATCGACTTTCCCTTTATAGCTATATTTTTAAAATATAATATTGATTATTATTGAATTTTGAACTCTCGATGAAAAAAAATGAAATATTTTTATCATCGGAAGTTCAATTTTTTTTAAGAAATGTGTAATAAAGAATTTACCCCATTTATAGAGAAGCATTTAAGCCATACTCTATGAAAATATATGCCGATAAGCAGTTGCGGCGCTAACGCTCTTGGCGCTCCCCTGCAAATGTCTAGCATGGCGCTCCCTTATCTTTAAAGTTAGAGAGTCAGAAGATAAAAACCAAAATGTGGGATTTTTAAGCAATTTTAATTCTTAAATGTTCTATGTATAATAATAGAGTATAAAATTATATGAGTTATGCGGCCTATTTAATAAAACTACTTTTTTATGACCTCAAAATTTGTGACTTCTTATATGAAATTAATGACTTCTTCAGGAGGTAATCTACATTATACAACATTATAACAAGATATGAAAGAATAATAATGAAACTATATCAATAATGGATATTAGTTATAAACCAGAAAATATGTTCTTTCGAATCCTGAATCCTTTCCATCCCAAATATTTTCTGGTTTATTATCTAATATCCATCACACCCACAAATCCAAAACTTCCAATAACTATATATCAATAATACTTACAATTTGAATACAATAATATAAATTATATTGTTTTAAATTAGAAATGTTGAATAATAAAAAAAAAAAATTATTGTGATTTTTATCTTGTAACTATATCTTATTGACAAAAAAGTTATTTGACTATTTTACTTTTCTAAAATGAAATAATTTAATTTATATTATTATATTCAAATTGCAAGTATTATTGATATATTTTCATTATTATTCTTTCATATTCTGTTATAATGTTGTAGATTACCTCCTGAAAAAATCATTAATAAATAACGAAATATAGAAGTCATAAAAAAGTAGTTTTATTGAATAGAGCGCATTACCTATAATAATCTGTCCAAATGTAATCCAATGCACCTGCGAATCGGATTAAACTAAACTAAAAAAAATGTAAAAAGTGAAAAATGTTATTTATATAAGAAACAACAAAGAGTTGTACTGCTTTTCATTTGTGTAGAATTTGATTAAAAAATGTCGGTAGATTTCTGAAAAAAATCAGTAGGTTTGAAAAATTGAGGCAAAATTGTTACAGAAAAAAATTATTGATTAAAAAAAACAAGTGCAAAAAATAAAAGAAGTAAAAAATAAAAGACATGAATGGGGTACTGTACTATTCTATCTGTATCGGTTTTAAAACGCAATACGTAATACATGTTATTCATCTTAAATGTTAAAACTGAATTAACTCTATGTTGGTGTGGAATTTCCAACAATACCCTACGCAAATACGGTATAGTTTACCCATTAGTTTAAATAAGTGTTTAATAATTATTTAATCAATTAAAATAATTATTTAATCAATTCCTTTAATGGTATCAGGGTTATTCAAAAGATATGCATAAAAAAATTATCTTCACCCACAAAATAATTACTGACCTACCAAACTAAGCTTTAGAACTACTGATAAAGAGCGTTAATATTTAGACATCAGCACGTTCTCGACAAATATGAAAAGTAACCGTCACATTCTGCGTTCTTGCATCGGAGGCGTTTATGTAATGGTACATATCAATAAATATTAAAGGTATACATCGTCACACACAGGTTTTCTTAATTACACGTACGTATTGATGTAGCATATGTGACGGAAATGAAAAAAAAAAACCCTAAAAAACGGTATAATGATTTTCAAAATTGGCAGAACTATATCGATAAATTGATAAGGTGGACAACGCTGTTAGCAAAGCTTTTCAAAACCGTTAGGCCTCTTTCACACGATACGGATTCTATCCGGCCCGATTTTATTGCTTTTTCCCTGTAGTCTGGTAAACATTCTTGCAATGCTAATTAACACAATACAACCGAAAAAATTCGTAACGGTTGTCGTATATCAGTCGGATGGTTCGCTGGGTTTTATGTAATGTTGACCAAACTCAACGAAAAGTAATAATACCCGGACCGCAATAAACCGATGTGTGAAAGCGGCCTTAATGATTTGCTTGCTCTTAATGAAATCCTACTGCAGCGCCCTTAACGTGATGCGCTCCCCTGCGGCGCTTACCTCGCTTACCGCCTAGCGCCGCGCCGCCACTGCCGATAAGTTTCTGCTCTTATCAATCGCGATGGTTTTGGTGTATATTTATACTGAAAGAAGGTTTATATTGCATGACGCAAAAATAATATAACATTACCTCAGTATAATTTAGCGATATATCCAAATATCTAATGATACCATCATCCATTGTTTGAACAAAAATTAATGCGGATGATACAATGCATGGGATAAATTTAGCTTTGCACAATGCAATAGGAATACGCATTCAGTTTTTCCCAAATGGATGACGGTGACACCAGGCATCCTCCTAAAAAGGCGTCTAAGCAGGTTTAAATAAGTCTCACTGTTGTGTGGGTTAGTATTAACGCAATAATTTAAATATTATTTAAAACAGAAACACTTCGATTATAAGCGATAATCGCAAAACTATGTTGCAAACTATCAAGGTTACATAAACGTCGATAAGCGATTAAATTTGCATGTCTACCCAGGCAAAAATCTTAAAGGAAGTCTAAGCAATTAATTTTTAAATCGTTTTTTTTTTGTTTTTATAAATATCTAATGCCAAAGGTGAAAGTTGTTTGAAATGTATTATCTTTTAATAATTTTACGGTAATACGTAAGTACTCTGCATATAGTTGTAAGTAGGTTATTTTCGGTAATTGTATTTCTAAAAATACATTGATTTCTGCATTACTTGAATTTGATGTCAAGCATAGAAAAAGTCAGGAACATATTTTATTTTTTTTTTTATTGGGCAAGAAAAGAAAAACCAGATAAGAAAGTGTATTTTTTTACAAGATTACATATTGAAGAGAGATGGAATATTACATTATATGGGAAATCGTATCGTTAGTTTTAGTTGCATGGGAATATATTTATAGGAAACTTTTAACTTCATACATAGTATAACTAAAGTCCTGTGGAGATATGAATGCAAATTTACTCCAGTATAGGGAAATGTATCGCGGGAAAAGTTAATACCTGCTCAGGCTAACTGCAGGTTCGGCAAATAATTTTGCTTACACACCTTACCTAATTTATAATGTTCATTTCTCAAACTCTAGGAAAATATTAAGATATGTAAGTAATAAAGTAGTAAAAAACAGTGTAAATTAAGCAATATTCACATCTGTGAGCGTATGAAATTTGATGAATTCAATGCCACATACATCAAAATGAAGTAATATCTATTATGAAGAAAATCGATAATTGCGAGTTGATTTCAAGATATCATAATGAAGTTAAAATTTAACCAATAAAACTTCCATTATGCTAAGCTTATATTTTATTCTGCTTATAGTAAAATCAATGTTTTTATTATTCTCATTTGACAAAAAGCCTCCTTCATATAATTTAGTTAGTATTAGAAACAAAACAGACTAATATTTTGTAATATAATTACTAAATAATACAAATTAAATGTAGCAAATATTATGTATCCTTTGAAGCAGCATATCGAATAATTATTCCCCATTTTAATCGCAAACACGCAATAGGAACGTAACCATCGCATTCCAGCGACTGGAGGCATGAACTTTATGTTCCTGTAATAGTAGGCGCTACGTTTTAACGACTAAAAATGTTAGTTGGATACATATCGATTTCTTCTCAAAGATCCGTATTCTATGTACATCTACTTTTTTAGCCAACCGTTTCCTGTTAATATACTTGTTAGCTCTCCCAGCTACAGACAGCACATCAACCGTTTGCTGTGTATTTGTCCTACAATTCTCTTCCAGGAAGCCTGATGTTTCATTTAGATCGTCCCAGTCACTGCGCCAAATATCGCAGTCTTGGTTAGTATCAAACGCGGGCTAGATCCAGTGTCTTTAGGTTTTTACAGACAATCCCAAATTAATTCAATCCCAATAGGACTAATTTCACGTTATTTTTAGGACCGTTTAACTATCCGATAATTAATCAGTCGGCGCACAGTGGGTTAATTAATGCAATCTGACTGATCAAAATTTCAAATAAATTTAATTTCCCGTTCTCTGCAAAATCCAGTTCCAGTTCCAACATCTGGAAGACTAATGAATTAAACGCCCAAAGTCCAGAGTCAGTGTGATTGTTTAGAAAACAAACCAATTACTCCCTTCGGCTGCGTGCAGTTTGTTTTTGCTAAGTTGTGATTTTTGTCAATATAAGTTTACATTGTTTGTGGAAATGAATACACGTATGTATAAATAAAGATTCTGAATGAACTCGAGGACAATCAAAACATTAAGTTTACAAAATTCACCACGGCAAGTATTATATCTGTTGGCGAATACTTTGAACCACTCTGAATTACTTTTCGTTTACATTTTTTAGTACTTTTATAAAGTATTAACTAAAATACTTAACATTTTTTTGCGAATACGCGCGAATGGTGTTGTTACGGGAATTTTTAATATTAGCATTTAGGTTGCAGACTGGTAAGAATAAGGAGACATGAGCTTCTGCAACAGTTGTAACGAAAAGCTCGAACATTGTTCTCAACAAATTTAAAACCGTGTGTAAGTCGTCTGATGTTAGCGTTCGCGACACAAATTTTCTATATCCTAATCTCGCATTTTATCCTAAAATTTTAATGGCTAATTAACGAAAAATAACAAATCTAAACGAATAAATGTCACTACAAAAACTTTGTAATTTTGACCAGCTAGATCCCACTGTGCGGGGTTTGGGTTGTTTTTCTAACGTCTTTAGGAGCACATAGCACTTCCGTTTGGATATATTGCCCAGTGCCATATGTTTTATATGGTTCTGATGGGTTTTTCAATATTTGCGATCCATCCGCATACCAGCAGGTTCGCAGGATCCATGATTTCTGTTTTGTTCTACACCCATCCTAGTCTAGGAAACTTCCAAAACACCCAAATAAAAATTTTAAATAAATTTCTACTTAAAATAGATTTCTAAGATCGTAAGTAATGTTTCGGGAAAATTAATGAACATACTAATTAATTTTTTAAAGTTCTCTTTAGGTGATAAAAATGTCGTTTTTACAATGGCCTTAGAAAAGCTATGATGACTTTTATTTTTTAATTGCTATATATAATTTGAATTTGATTTTTGTATAGGCCTTTCGATTCTATAAATGACAGTTAAAGGAAAATTATGTATTGCTTAAGAGAATGTTTGAAAATGAAATGTCAAAATGTTAAATGAACGTTAAGTAAATTGTTTTAAATAAACTAACATAAACATAAACAACGAATGGCTATAAAAAGAGGCCGTTAATTACGAAGAAGGATAAAATAAATATTACCAAGAGCTACAAAAGATTGTTTCTATAAACATAGATGTATCCTAGGTAACAAAAAATAAAAATGAAATTACAGAACTATCATCATCAATCTAAATATTTGTAATTAAGCGGGCCTAAGTATTCAATAGTTAGTTTGTATGTTTTTCATATAAATGATTTCCCACATGTTTAGACGGGTATATGTAAATTGCCTCCCCACAGCTACACTGTAAAAAAAGTTGCCTACAATTTTACCGGTAAATTTGTTTCATAAGGTAAAATTTCTACCATCTAGTAAAATCACATGCTGATGTATTTTTCAAAGATTGTACTGTAAAATTCGTATGTAATATTTATATGAACTGTATATTTGCCGAACGCCTACAGTTGAATAATCTAATAACCAATCACATTACTGCGTATTCAAGTATAAATATAAAACATCCTCAAATTTTTACCCAAAGGCTGGTAAAGCGCTCGCCCGGCAAACGAGGGGATGTGGGTTCGAATCCTACGTGAGGAGAAATTTTTTTCTTGGAAAAATTCCTCCTAATTATTACAGCTAAAAGCAGAAATTCATTAATTTGTTAATTTCTTACTGTAAAAAACTTGCAATATTTGCCGTACTGCCGGCCTTTTCAAAGATCTAATATCGACGTATGTTCGTTTAAACGCTCGAATCGGCATCCTATAGTAGCTTAATTGCTAAAGCGCTCGTCCGACAAACGAGGAAATGTAGGTTCGAATCCTGCGTGAGGAGAAATTTTTTTCTTGGAAAAATTCCTCCAAATTATTACAGTTAAAAGCAGAAATTCATTAATTTGTTAATACAAAGTATTGTTACTATTCCAACATTTATCAACGGAGACCCAATTTACACATGTATATCAGGTAGCTAAAAATTGTGGGAGGCAATTTAACAATTGTTAGTAGTTGCTCTTTATCTCGGGAGACAATTTACATATACCCGTTTAGACCCTACGATTTGAAACGTTAATTACTTCTAAATCATCTATGAAAAGAAAAATATCCTGTGTTTATTGTATTGTATCGACCTTGTGGTTATTATTATATTTATCTAAAATTAGATTTAAGAAAGTTTTATATCATACTAATAACAACAGTGTTAATAAATTGCTTTAGCATGACATTTCGTTAATATAGGACATACTTTTTCCATAAATGATTTAGAAGTAATTAAGATTTCAAATTGTAGGGATCTAAACAAGTTGGAACCCATTTATATGAAAAACCATAATAAGTATGTATTGAATACAGACCTAAGACCGACTAATTACAAATATGTACTTAGAGTATATACATAATATTGTGACAGGTAAATTTAATTTATACACCTGAAAATGGTAACATAGCTATCTAACTGTACATAGTGTAAAATAAACCTACTATGAGATTTTTTTTCAAGTGGTATTTTAATTATAATAATAATAATAATATCGATTTGTTGGGACCATACAAAATATATATATAATTAGTTATGTTGTTATTTAAATGTTGGCAGATTCTTTAAAGGGAGGGAAGCAAATAATTATATTATCTTCAGCATCACATATACCGAATTACTTAATATAATGACCATAATTACTAAGAATTTCCATTCTAATTACAGCGCATGCTGAGTTTGTAAATACAAATGAAAATGGAAAAATGATAATATCAGGCTCATATGCTACTATCAGTATTTAAATATAGTAGATATCGTTTGTCGCAAAAATAGTATCATTCAGTTCATTAGTAGTATTTTTTTTGGACAACTACTGTGCTATTCAAAGCGTTGATAACAAGAATTTTGTAACTGAATACATACAATATAAATTTTGCTTTTCATTGAGACAACAAGGTTATATAACCAAATGATAACTGGAAAGAATCTTATGGAGCATTAATGTTAGAATTAGTTAAAACATGAAACCTACTCATAGATAATCATAAGGCTATTAGATTCTTAGTTAGAATGTAAGTATAGTCTGTTTGCACCTTAGAAAGCGGTATAGCTCATATGGAAAGTACTTGCATTGCTGTCAAATAGCATTGAAATAACAGAATTAAACAAACAACTTTATAAAAAAAATTAGTACATGTAATATCTTGACAACTGCGCCTGTGTCAAAAATAGTCCATAAGGCATATACTGTTTTTTAACATACAAATAGACTATGGTGTACCTATGGTCATATTTGATATCTTGATCCAAACTGTTTGCTATGCTTACAATGGCACGGGTATATTTCTATTTTGGATAAAATGTATTTACTAAGACATTTTGGTTACTATTAATTCATTCCGTTTATTAAGAATGAATAGGCATTTCAATTACAAGCCCTTCGTACCTATACATGTTACAAATAAAAAGAGATATAAATGATAATGGGTGACAGAGATTTTCAATATAATCAATAACCACTAACAATAAATTTGAGATAAAAGTCACCAATTAAGGCTACAGCCTTTTATTTTCTCTGGAATTTACGAGTTTTCGTTTAATTGTTAGGGTAGCCAAATATACATACATGAGTAGGTGATTATTCTGGAAGCAGCATATCTTTAATAAACATAGTATGGAATAATTAGAAGTACATATGTACTTATATCATGTATACAAATTGCAAACAAATCTCAAGTACGCATTACTTAATTATAAATATAATATGTGATACAAAATATTTATAGTTGAAATATGTATGTAATACTGAGATAATGCAATAAGAAACGATATTAATATCACCAAAGTGTGATTTACGTAAAAAAGTTCAAATGTCAACTTTTGTTTGCAAATCCTTCCTTACGCTTATCAACAATTCTGATATCTTCTTTCCTCCTAACTGTAAACATGCAATTAAGGAACCCAGAAAAGATAAAACTGAATATGTATTAAACAAATTCTAGTAATTGAAATTATAAGAAAAATAAATTATAAGGAAGGCAGAATTCTTTACACACTAGGTAAGATATATAAGCTGTGTAGTAAATATATTATTTACTAGTACTGATTTACTGAAAATTTTCCAATTTTAAATTTGAACAATACTTTAATATATACAAGATAATCTTTTAAATACATTAATGCTGAGAAATACTAGACTAATAAATAGAAATGTGGAGCATTGTTGAAACTAAATATATTGCACAAATGAAGTTAAAAATGAAAGTGCATAAATGTTGCAAAGTATTTACTACTTGTATATCTATAGTTATCCTTGAATGCAAATTCTTTCTAAGTTATCAACACGCTTGATAATTTATTTCCTTCTATCGATTAAAGAACTAGAAATAAACTTAATTTAAATAAAGTACGTCACATAAAAGTGAGAATCATAAATTTTAAAGGTTTTAAAGTAAGCTCTACATAGTGGCTTAAGCGGTATTAAAAATTTTGACAGTAAATTATACACTTGCACAGAATATCGCCAAAAATTGAGTGTAGTCACAATCCGATTCCCTTAAAACACACATAACGACTAATCGTAAAAATAAAATAGATCGTAAACTCGAATGCGAATCAAAGTTATACTCCATAAAACTGTCAACTCGCTTATAAACAAATATTAATGTTAGTAAAACAAAAATTGTCTTACCTCCAGGCATTGTTCACTGAATCTGAATGGCGATCGAACTTCAAAATTTTTATTTCAGATGAACATTTAACCGAGGTGTGGGTGAAACACAGACTAATGTAACATTCTTTGAAAATCGCGTACTGCCAAGTCCGCGGACTTGAACTCTGAACGATTCAAATGACTGGCCGAAAAGTTGTGCGGCATTGACTGTAGCGCCTTTATGAATGAAGTGAAGCGGCACTACGTATAAAAATTCGAGTTTCTCAGGTGTGAATACCTGCTGCCTCTAGGATATAAATTCACAAACTAGTTATCTATGAACTAGTAAGTTTATATTTGAAACGTTTAATATATGTATAAAGCGGCAAAAGCGCAAACTAGACTGTCACTTTCTAACTAAGTATGTAATATGTGCAAAATAATTCCCGAAGTATTGGGACGAATTATTAACATAAATTTGCAACTTTAAAATTGATGTCTAACCGATTCATTAAAAAAAGATATGTTTTCAGGGCTACATCAATTCACAATAAACTTCAATTTTTTTATAAACTACCTATTAAAGAATTAAATTGCCTTGAATTTAAAACATTATAAATATGAGCCGTACTAAACTGACGAGAGCCCTCTTCCTTGTCATTAACATTGTACTCACTTTTGAATTATTATTTATTGTAATTATATATACGGGGTGTTATAACCTTTTTATTTATAGATATTCTTTGATAAAATTGATCTTTTTTTATTTCTTCAAATCGATCACAAATGGCATCAAATTCTAAATTTTAATAAATAATTTTTAATATATACCTGGATTCTGCGTTAATTTTTGATTGTGAACAGATGATTTGTTGGTTATTTGCAAAAATTTATTTCCTTATTTTTAAATTCATCGGCCGATAATATAAAAGAATACTAAAAAGAATACAAAAAGGGTTATTGAAGCCGTAAACGATGTAGTAGTAGAAATAAAGAAAGCCATGATTTGATGAACAATGTGTGATGGAGTTGGCAAAATGAAATAATTTCAAATTAACAGCATGAAGGAAAAACAGAAGATATAAAAAGAATGTATTCTGCACAATGAAGAATTGTTAAGAAAATATTAAACTGGAACACAAGGCAGTATTGTGAAGGTAAACTAAGGAAGATTGCAGAAATCAAAAATAAAAACGGTGAAATAATCAAAATTTATAAATACTCAGGAGTAAAAAGTGAAATAAAGAATACGAATCCAGTATAACCTATTTTATTGAAAATCTCTTTCCAATGGCATAGATTTCATCCTGAAAAATCGTTGTGAGTTGTCCAATGTTTGTAGTGTATTTTGCTCTTGTAGTTACAAAACACTACAACCTTATACAACACATAACGATCTTTCATCTATATCATTGAGACATGTGCTGAGAAATTTTGAATACAAATATCAGCACAAATGAATAAAAATTTACAGTGGTAGACACGCGGTGATGAAAGCATTAGTGGCGAGTAAATGCAACACAAAGCTTATCTGGAGCTGTAAAAACACTCTAACTATATTGAAGACGGCTAATAACCTATACCTAGTCTGGGTACTTAGGTATTCGCTCATTCAAGGAAGCAAGGAAGCGAACACCTTTCAGGGACCGGCACCTACGGTAGCTAATCAACAAATCAATTTCTGGGTAAAACCTGTGGTAAAACAGAAACAGGTCCAGTATTGGAGTAATTGGCCGGGATTGGTGCATGCGAAGGAGTGCATGTCACCTAACCATGTCAGAATCTAGGAACTATACTTAAAGATGCTAACCTACTCTAAGGGCCTTGTTTTGTTAGATTAACCTTAAGATAACATTCGATTCATGCTAAATCCTAGTTCTAATACTATTATACAAAGCTGATAATATAACTGCTGGAAAAAATACTTCTCTGAGCTTTTAAACATAATAAATGGGCAAGGGGAGGAAGAAATGAAGGTGATAGACTGCAGTCATGAGGAGAAAGACTTCCAATCTCCTACAATAGAAGGAAATACAAAACAAAAATAAATAAAACTGTAAGGAGTGTCTGGAGGATCGGAATCGCCGAAATATGAAGGAACAAAGCAAGAAAATGAATCAGTAGTGTATGGATAAATGAACGGCTCTACCAAAAGAATAAAACAAGACGATAAAAAGTTGAGTGAAGCTGAGCATCCATTAGGTCGGTGAAGTTCGGCGCTCCGGCGCAGTATGACCCCTAAATTACATACATCTAAACCATTCGAGATGCACCAATTAGGGCACACACTAAAAAAATTAGGTAATTTCTTGGTAAAAATTGATAATTTTCTGCATTGAATGGGGATAACTATACAGAGTTTAAGGAAAATTTCGAAATATTAGAAATTTTCCCATAGTACATGTATTTTGCCTGAATATTAATGGGAAATGTCTTTTTCTTAGAAAAAAAAAATGTCTAACATTGTAATATTACTAAGAAAAATATTAACATTTCTCGGGAAAAATTTAAAATTTCTTACAGTTTGGAAAAGTACAGTTAAAAATAAAGCAATTTTCAAGTGGTAAGGAATTAAGTAAGGTGCGCATACGTAAACTTATAACGATTCAAGCCAGATGTAGGTAGAGCTGCATGGTATTCGGCTCACACCGGGTTCTATTTTCTTGTTATTTTGGAACTATTAATTTATATTAAAAAATCTGTTGTTGCTCTTTTAAAGTCTGTTACTACTTTCTTTGAAGCGATGAAACTATTTCTGTGAAACAATATCTTTTATTCTAATAAATTACCTTAATACCAAAAACAAAAAAGTTGAATATATAATACCAAAAACGGTTTTCTTAAAGAAATTATCTATTTTATACAAAGTCGGTACAGTTACAAACAAAGTAGTAATAGATTTAAGTCAAAATTGTGTTACTTAGATCATCAAGTCATGATGTTCTAAACATATAATAGCAAAGTTTTCTGGCCTATAGTGGCAAATGCATTAAACATATTCTACGGGTACAGAAATTATGATGAAGAGTGCGGTTCTCCTATTTTATATATATAAATTTTCTGCATGGCAAACATAGCTATGAAATATTTATCTATTATTTTCCAGATAAATAAAATATTTCTTAGGAACTGTTATCACAACAGCTTTCCCATTGCATATGGTGGCCCTTGATTGCATATGGTGGCCCTTGATTTTTGCGAATTAAGGCAGGCGTTCACTATTAAGTATCGTACGGACGGCACGCATCGTACGAATCGGACTTATTTGTTATATATTACCGAAATGCTATGCGTACGATGCGGATAGATGAACGCAGTTCCATTAAAAACAATACAACTAATAGTAAAATGTGATCCTTGCGATGCGTGCCGTCCGTCCGATACGTACAAGTGAACGCCTGCCTTTAATCGCCAATGTGAATGGGCAACGAGCAACTGGCGTGTGTGCTTTGGAGTAGAAATTTTCATATTTTATGCATTAAATTCCAATTAAATAGTGCTTCACCAGGACACTTTTATTTCGACGATTTTTGTTGGTAAAAAAATCAGAAATACTGATTTTTCCTATATAATTTTACTTTTAAACAAGTAAAAAACTTCTATAGAAATTATCACTACCTTAGAAATTCCACTTGTGAGTATTCCAAACCACATGAATAAATCTTGGAAAAGTTATCCACTTGTCGAAATTTCACTATGAGTATTCCAAAATTATGAAATTATGTTTTCAGATTCAATTATTAACATAGCGAACATATACATAATCTTATTTTAGGTAAAACATATGCATAAGCTACGCAATATTTGACGTCATTAGTGTAATGCCCATTACAATTGAGTCTTTGTGTTATCCTATACTATTAAACCTACTGTAGTTATATTTGCACACTACCTATAATTCATTAGAGTTTATGGCACCCTTTAATCTTTAATTGGTGTGAATCAATAATTGCCACCTAAAGAGTTCCAGGTAAATATCTATTCGCTAGACCTTTTAATGGATTGGTTACTTTAACGGTAATATTTCAAACATTGTCAATTTAATTGAAGTGTATAAGCCTTTGCGACCAAATACTAATAATGATTTTGAATGAATTTTCTTCGGATTTAAAGCCGAATAGTATTGAAATTTCTTTCAGGCGGCAACTACGTTATCAGTGAAGCACCAAGAATTTGCTTTCAAATAATATGTCAATTATATGAAATTTTATTGGCAACCAACAGGTGTCAAATGTTCGTTGATTCACTATCCACAACTTCCACATCTAACGTCATTTTTAAATACAAGGCATACACAGATCTAAAAAGCAAAGCCAAATATCAAACGTTATTCAAAATGAAGTAGTCTTATAATTTTCTTTGCAATGCCTTTGCAAGTGCCAAAGAGCTGTTTCACACACACTACTAATATGGTATTATAAGTGTACATAAAAATTAGAAAATCTAAGGCGAAGCTATATGTCATTTGTAAACACACAAAGAGATTTTAAGATTTGTATTTCTTCACAGCAAGTTCATCTTTTTGAGTGATGGTAACGTAAGGTGATAAATGCCGTCTTTATTTATTCTAATTATTTTATCCTAACCCTTGTGCTCCACAGAAAGGTACCACACAAGCTACCTATTCTAAGTACTATATGGATTCCATAACAATTGAAATGTTTCTACTCTAATAATATCCTTAGGATAATTTATTAATTCAGCTTCTAGCATTCGTCAAGGAGAAGGGAAAACCATAGAAAAATTTACTGGAAAGCAGCCCCATGCCTTGTTACTGATAGTTAGTAAATTATTTTTATTATCCTTCTGGTTTTGGAAGAGGCAGCCTCCACATCCTTTTAATTCCTATAGCTGTGCCATCTCCAGATAGCTCCTCGGTTCTTCGCATAACATTGAGTTGTATTTTCCAGCAGTAGAAGGATGAACCAACGTAATCGACTAAAAGCAACACAACAGCAGTACACATTCTAATATTTAACAATAATTTAATCCTAATTACTCTAATCAATACTAATTAATTACATTGAAGTTTTGTACTATAAATGTTTATTTATAACACCCGTACTGTGCTAATAATTTAAGACCAATTCAGGCCACTAAAGAGATCTAAATATCCTAATATCGTGCCGTAATCTAATAGTACTACTAAGGTGGATGCTACACCGTCCTACACAGTGATGCAACCGCAACACGACATGTACGTGTAAATTTAGGCAGTATGCGCACCGGAGGAATACGACACGCAATATAACAAGCCACACAACCAGTAACACATGGACAATTAAATTAAATTTACATGGCACGTACCGTTAAATTAAATTTACACGTTACTGGTTGTGTTGTTTGCGGTATTCGTGTCGTATCTGTGTCGTATCACTCCGGTGTGAACTCTGCCTAAAACATTCCCACCATTCCGTAGGAGACTACCACTCATCAGTGAGTGGGTATTAAAATAAAATATGTCCAGCTGTACCTATCCCACCACATTTGCAATACAAATCATTAACCTTCCCAATTCTACATAAATATGATTTACAAAAGGAACCGTGAGCCATTATTAACTCTACGGTAACAGAGGTCTTATATACTTGGAAATAATTGTAACGTTTTTTTTTTTCAAGGGTTAACAATCGTTTGAGATTATATCTAAAGGTGAAATACTAGGAATAAAACAAACTTTTTTGTTATTGAGTAAGATATTTAATTTGAAAGTTGAGGATTACTTTTTTTGCTAATTTTATTTGATAAAAATTTGTAGTTTTTAAATAAAAAATATTAAATTCCCTTCAAAATTTATTATTGCTTAAGATTTTTAGCTTGGTTTATTATTATTATTGTGTAATTTAAAATTTAAAAAGGATTGTATTCTAGTTAAGTTTAAAATTTTATTCTTATTGAATATCAGTTTTAGAATTTTTTATTATTTATGTTTTATGTTATTTATAAAGCTGTGATGAATTAATATTAAAGAGAAAATAATCACTACTGTATTTAAAAAAAATGCACTATATTATCCATTTGAAAACGCCGCATATAATGAACATATTAGATATTTAATTTATAAGTACTGACCTAATCTTTATTTAAAAACTGCAAATTTTTATCAAATGCACTCGCAAAAAACACAAACCACAACTTTCAAAGTAGATATTCCACTCAATAACTAAAAAGTTTGTTTTACTCCTTTAGACCTAATCTAAAACGATTTTTTATACATGGAAAAACTGTGTAATTATTTTCGAATACCGAAGGCCATCTGCATGAGATCTCTGTTATACATTAATTTTATTCACTTAAAGATAAATTTTATATGAAGAAAAGGGCCGAAACAAATCAAATATACATTTATCAGTGGCAAAATATACCGAGGCACGTTTCTATAATTTTAAGAGTTTCATAAGAAAATTACACCGAAAATATTTTCATTGTTTTGAAAATAAACTGTTAATCGAACCATGTGGATGCTATCCCTCAACTAAACTAAACTAACTAAATCATCTGTTAACATAAATTGCACAAAACTTAAAAGTATTTCATAAAAACTACTTTTCACGCATATTTCCAGGAACGCAATCTTCAATAAGAGAAATGACAATAGCAGTATTTTCTTATGAAAAAATGGAAATACCATGATGCATTAAATATTACTTACTGGTAAATTATTCATATAATTACGGAACTATCCATTAACATGAATCATATTAATTGCAAATTACATTAACTAAAGCTATGTTTTGCAAGTAAATTAACATTCCAATTCACGCAGCAACGTGAGAAGAAGCGATCTAATCTACTCAAAAGATATGTCATATTACTATTATGGCATAGCCCACATACGTGGAATGTAAGATTTATATACCAAGGACGCAAACAATTGGAATAATTACGGGGTTTCCAGAGAAGAAATATTTTTTTGCGTCTCCGTTCAGAAACACTCATTTTGCAGTACTGCAAACTACTGTTTTCCTGCCCCGCCGGGCAAAAATGTCTCTAAAGGTTGGCCACACTAGATTCCACTTGACAGATGTGTAATAAATTGTCATGAAGCTACTGTTCAACCATGCTAATATGAACTGGTGTCTTCATTGCACTTATTATTGATAAATAGATATTAAACTATAAAGAAATTACATAAAAGATTTTATTCTCGGAAACGTCAAAATACTAAGTGTATGTACACGTTGGTGCCAACTTGTACCGTCAACTCCCTAGTGTCAAAATTTCTGTTCTATTTTCAATTCAAAATTAATATTTGTCGGCCCAAAAAACATTGTGTATCACACGGTCAGAAACTCTTCTGTTAGTATTCGTACTTGTACGTACTCACAAAACTGTAGTTTCTAGCCTAGTGATACAAATAACCTTATAACTATTCTAGGAGGTCGTATTATTGCAATAAAGAACTAAAACTAAACTCTGTAGGTATTGAAAGACGTATTCAGCCTTGTCATAGACTTCATACGAGTGACTTAAACCAAGGAAAAATAAATTTACTGTGGTATTTTGAAAAATGTATCATAGCCATGTAAATATATATTAATACTAAACACTACTAATGACAGTGAGAGTCGTGAAAACTTATACTTTGACTAATTCTGGTATATAGATGTTAATATTTGCACTGCTAATGACATTTCGAAAAGAATTTATGGTCCTAATAAAACTATTATCAATAACATACAAAATATACATTACTACATTGGCATTATGCATTTGCTATATAATGCAGGAAAAACCCAGTTACAGACTTTCAGTACCTCCTTCGATTTCATGTATGAAGTTTGTGTGTGATGATGTCGTATTCAGTTGTTTGCGAACAAAGCGCGTTTAAAGTTTTTAATTTAATTAAATTAATTAAGTTAGATAGTGTAATACTAAAATTCAAATGGTTTAATGAACTTAATGTTATTAAAAGAACTATATTGGGCCTTTTACAATTAGCCCACTAAAACGCGGTTAACAGAGCAAGCGAGATTTTACACAAAAAAGCAAATTAAGGATACTCTAACTGGGCTCATTGTGCGAAAGCGATTGGGAGTAATAAATATAAACCAAAATCCTGAAGGAACTAAAATGACTCGAAGGAGGGGAAACAAATTCTGTCAGGTTGAGAAAACAAACGATTTGAATAGTAAATTGTAGCAGTTAAATGTGCAGAACAACTAAAGGCTATCAATCCTCACGGTCACATACTCCGAAATAAACCGTAAGTACTAAACCAAAGTGCTTGGAAGTCAATGGATGAAGTGAGTCATAGAATATGTGCTTGAAAATTCAATTAGTTTAATGTTACTTTTTCTAATAAACTTAATATCAAAGCACGTTCCTTTGCTACATTAGATAGTTCTTAAGAACAATTATAATTATATAACTTGACAATTATTTTATTAATAAGTTTATTATTTTTGCTTTCACTTATTACGGCTTTTTGGACAGCCAGGGGGTTAATGTGGTGTCTTAGAGGAGAATACTGCGAAGAATGCTTCATACTCATGCCCATGATGGTGGCAGCGTCATGGTATTACATTAATGTTGACGTTAAGAATCGGCGAAATTTGTTGTTGCACAGACTTTTAAAAGACAACCGCATAGAGATGCTGGGGCAGGTTCTGAAGGTGCCGCTTCCAAAAATCTTCTAAGATGTTCAGATTTTTATAAAACTGTAGAGACCGAAAGAGTATGTTGGTATAGGAATAAAATATATTTTTTAATTGAATTGCCGGCCTCAACTGTGTAGAAATTATTTCTCATTCTTTGAAAACATCTTGATTTTTTTTTTTTATTTTCTCCGTCAAAAATAAATACTAATTTTATAGTTTCATAACATAAATCGTTTTGGAAAAAAGTAAATAAAGGGAGATCAATTAATTCCAAAAACTCCATATTTCTTCAAATATAAAATACCTAGTTTCAATGAACATACAAATTGTTTTCGTAATCAATTAATAACCAGTTTTATTTTTTTTTTGTATATTAAAACCGAAATCGTAAATCTACGTAGAAAACGGAGACGTTTAAAAATTTATGTGGTTATTATTGGTTATAGATAATAATAATAATTAAGCATTGAGAGCAAATAAACGTGCCTACCTTCCAATAAAAGTCCATATAGCAGGAAAAAAAATATGCCGGAAGAATAATATACAGGGTGCGGCAACAGTCTGTAATCGGTCAGTTACGGTTACCTGTTAACTTAATTTAAAACTGTTTTTAGTAAAAGTTCTCTGGGAAAGCAAAAGAGATTATTTTGATTTATACAGGGTGTTTATTTTTTACGATACGCTATGTAAGTTTCTTAAAAAAATATATATCTCTTGCATTTGTAATTATTTTGCAATAATTCTTTGATATCATTGTGGCAATATTTTAAGATACTCAACCAATAGGAAAAAATCTTCATTTTATAATACTGGGTGTTTCGAAAGGCAGCATGAACTTGAACATTTTAAAATCATTTTCTTTCAAATGCAGCCCTCTATATTTATACACCATTCGATGCAGATTAGAGATCCCTTTCGTTTCCATATAACAGTTTCTATACGCAAAGTTAATAGTTTTTGAGTTATATTGTGTTTAGTGTTGAGCACAGGAATTCTAAAATAAGTGTAGTAGGATGTGACGAATAACAAAAAAAAATGAGAATCTAGTTTAATGTTACAAATCGTAAAGAACCAATTATTTTACTCCATTTATTATTTAAAAAAATAATTATGTTTCCCATATTATTCTCTGTATCCGTTATTTATTGTTTGTTATTAATCTCGTGTTTTTTGCAGTTTGAATTTAAGTTTGCTAGTTTCTCGAAATGAGTTTTTCTAGAGAAGAGTTGGTCGATATGATATTTATTATTGGAGAAGTTTATTGGCAAGGTTGTATATATAAAATAAAATACCCTAATTGTAGATGTCCTCAAATATCAGCATTTGAGAGACTAAAAGCAAGATTCGTTGCCGATGAATGTGTAAAATATAATTCCAGTTTTCATTTAAAAATTGTGATAAAAATAGGAAAGTTGTAAATAAGTTCTACAAGCAGTTGTAGAAAATCCCCATGTTAGTGTACGAAATATTTGTAAAAATCTTAATATTAATGAAAGATTCATATCAAGAATATTACAGAAACACAAATTTCATCCGTGTAAAGTACAATTACATCAGAAGTTGCTACCAGTGGATCACTACAATTGTATGCAGTTTTGTCAAAGGATATTAGACAATATAGACCAAAATCGAGGTTTTTTTAAATATTCTTTGGACAGATATTATACACATTCCACAACAATGGCTATGTAAAATAGGCATAATTACCATTACTACGGGCACGTAAATCCGTACCTAGTGTATGAAACTCATCGTCAAAATAGCTCAATGTTTGGGGAGGTATTATTGGTACTACTGTAGTTGGACCACGTTTTTTTTATGGCCACTTATATGGCGCTATATGCCAGAACTGTCTTGTCAATGAACTGGCAGGTTTACTAGAAGATGTACCACTCGATGTAAGAGTGAATGTGTGGTATCAGCATAATGGAGCCCAAGTCACAACAATGCGGCAACAAACCAATTCCTCGACGAAATATATTGAGACAGACGGATTGGAAATGGGGGCCAATACGATTGGCTAGCTAGATCGCCTGGCCTTTACATTTTTTCTACGGGATCGCGTTAAGAAGATTGTCTATAAGGATATACTGACAATTCGGGATAATATGAGGAACCGAATTAGTTCAGCTTTCACAAAATAAAGCGTGAACACACCTTTGCAAGTAAGGGAGTCGGCTCATCGAAGATTACGTCTTTGTGTAAATAATGAAGGTGGTCATTTTGAACAGCTTTTGTAACTTTGTAGTGCACTTTTGTCTTCTTTTTAATCTTTTATATACGGGATAAAGCTACTTGTTTTTTTTTAATAGGATATAAATAAAATTAATTAAAACAATAACACAGTATGCTTTTAGCACAATAAAGCTAATGTCGTTATTGTAGCATAACTCAAAAACTATTAACTTTAAATATAGGCAGCGTTATATGGAAATGAAAGGGTCTTTATCTGCATTGAATGGCGCAGAAATATATAGGGTGTTACATTTGAAAATGACTCAACTGAGCATCATAAAATATTGCCACAGTGATATCAAAGAATTATTGCAAAATAATGACATGCAAGAGATATATTTTTTCAAGATATTATTGCAAATGCACTTTTTTCCCTTTAATACTGAATATTTCGAAAACCATTAATTTAAACCAGATGATGTGTTAAAGAAATTCACTTCACATTGCGCTCAGGAATCAAAAAAATTTAACAATATATAGGGTGTAGTTAAAAATTTATATAGCGTACCGAAGAAACTAAACACTCTGTATACATCAGAACAATTTTAGGTAATAGTTCATGCCTTTCCCTAACAACTTTTACTTAAAATATTTTTAAATTAAGGTAATAGGTATACTATAACTGACCGATTACAAACTGTTGCAGCATCCTGTATATCTACACAAGGTGTTAGATAAACATGCGGCAAAAATTCAAGGGGTTAATCCTTTGCCTATTCTAAGAATATGTTGTCCTATGATGATTTTTGAAAAATCCTTTTGTTTCAAAGATACAGGGCGAACAAGATTTGCGACAATAACAACATTTTATTATCAAAAAGTACATGTAAAGTTCAATCTACCATAAATGTTTGAAATGGCTTCCTCCAGCCTGGATACAAGCATTCAATCTTCTCGTTATTGACTGTCGAACTATTTCAAACACACCAGGGTCGCTTCTAATTGAGTTACACCCAGCAATTATCCGATTTCGCAAATCGTCCAAATTCTCCACTGGAGTAGCGTAAACTATTGACTTCAGAGATTCCCAGAAGAAATAATCTAGGGCGTTTAAGTCTGGGGATCGAGCAGGCCATGCATGTGCCCACCTCGACCAATCCAGCGATATCCGTATGTTGCTGTTTAAAAATTACGAGCAAGCAAAGTGAAATGTGGTAGTGCACCATCGTGCATAAACCACATTGCAATTCTTGTCGCATATGGTACATTCTCCAGAAACTTAGGCGGCGTTGCTTCCAAAAAGTTGCGGCACAGTAAATCTTCCTGGTAGAAATACCGGTCCAATTAGATAGTCTCCCACAATTCCAACCCAAACATTCAAAGAGAACTGATGTTGAACGCGATCTTCAAATACCTCATGCGGATTTTCATCTGGCCATGGCTATTATGAAAATTCCTTATTGCGTTTCTTGAGAAACTGGCTTCATCGGTAAAAAGAATCTGTGTCAGGAATAGAGGGATGAGAACTAATGTTTGCAATATGCATTGACATAATGCAATAGGTGGAGAAAAATCAGCAGGTAGTAGTGCCTGAAGGCGTTGAATGTGGTATGAATACAACAAATTGTCCTTAAGAATTTTCCAAACTGTCCAGTGACTTACATTCAAAGTATTTGCATTTTTTCCCGTAGAACTACTAGGATATTCCTATATCATCTCCAGCACATTCTGTTCCAATTGTACCGTTCTTACAGTCATTGATCTTCCTGGCCCTCCGCTTCATTTCATTGAGCCTGAGACATCGATGAATGTTTTCCAAAATTTTTCGGTCGGGGACATTACGGGCAGGAAATCGTTCAATGTACAATCGTCTGGCTTCTAATGAGTTGCCATCAGCAAGTCTATACATGAAATACATGTCAGTCATCTCGGTGTTCGTATACATTATGATAGAGGATTTCACTAACTATTATCATACGTCAAACAGCCAAACGTCACTCAATCTAAACAAATGCGACTGATGAGACGTATTCAAATGAAATCCAGTACTAGATAAAACAGCTGTTTCATATGATCGAGATCTAAAAATAAAAACGTATTGTAAACAATTTTTTGTGCTTGATAAACTCGTTGACGTATACCATACTTTTATTTACATTAATAATTTCAACGAATATCGAATACGGTTGTCGCAAATTTTGTGCGCCCTGTATCTTCACCCTGTATATATACTTGTGATTTGCGTACATAGAGAAACATATGGTGCAGGTAACCACTTAGCAGTTATGTATGTTTCTTCCTAAACAATGCGTTTTACTATCCATGCATAATATAAATTTACACCTAAAATGTGATTTTAGTGTTACAGGTGTCCAGTATTTTGCTGCAATCATTTGACCATTTCGTGGTTAGATTCAAATCATTAAAAAAAATTGAAATAACCTTTTTATATCTCTCACAAGGAAAGGCACCCAAGTGTACTTCTCCGTTTGTCATAAATTTTTGGTAGGAATGTAGAAAACCAAAAAATATTTGATACTTATTTTTTCGGCATCTCGTTTTTGGTTTTAGGGGGGGTAATGAGAGCTCAAAGTTATCCCCAAAATTTTTTTACAATATTTTAGAAACAAAAAGAGATATCGAGATCGGCTTAACACCAGACGTTCCTTATTAGCAGCCGTACATTGGAGAAAGAACAGTGGCGCACCTATGCCTCATTAGGGGGTTATAAAATTGTATATTATAAATTTAACTTTTTTTCTCAATTTAATACATATCCGGATCTCAAAAGTTTCATCCGCTAAAAAGAAATAATGTACAATTTCATGGAAATTTAAATCTATCCATTGCCATACTTTTTTAGTTATGAAGAAATTTCTAATATATTTAAAACCATCCAAAATGACATTTATGATTTATTTGCACAGATATCATTTTATTTATGTATAGGTTTCCGATTTTCCTTTAAATAGAAAAAAAAAATCGAAAAATCTTCTCAATAAATGTTGGATATTTGTAAGAAGAATAAAAAAAAGAAATAAGAGGAAGTTATTAGAAATAAACAAAAAAATCTTACAATAGAGCTGTCTAACATTTGTCAACATATTGTATAAAATCCTTAAAACTACTTTCTAGGACTCAAAAGTTAAAGACTATAAATAATATGCCGTTCATAATTACGAAAACTCAGTATATATCTGAAATAATACAAGGGCATAAATAACAATTATTAATGCCCATTTGGAAATATAAATGTACCTACTACTCTTATTGATCTGCTGTTAAAGTATTTTTTTTCACGGTCATTGCTATTAGTGCCTATTAGTTCATTTGTTGTAATTTTTGACGCGCTACCTTCAGTTAGTCAAATTTGGTTTCGTCTCACAATTTATGCTAACAGATAAAGAAAAATAAGCACACCTTATTTGTTTAATTATATAGCTGTTCAGAATATTCGGTTACCATAGCAACGAAATAAAAAAGAACGCCAAACAGATTGCGTGCTTGAAATATACTAAAATAAGGTTCTATCTATATTTAACATTTCCTTATTAAGTGTTTAAATTAGGGAATTATAACATTTCTTTAATATATTTAGAACATCCTGTATTCTATTATTTCTACAAACAATATTTCGGGCCGCTATTGCTGACATAGTTTCCAGGGTGTTTAACGCTGATTACAGGGCAATTAAGGAAAAAAAAAGCATGTGAAGGAAGCGTTTCTGAGATACAGTGGGCGAGCCTAGAACCAAGGGATTTACGGAACTCACTGGTTAAACTGGAAATATATTATTTACGTCTGCTTCCTGAAAATGGGTACTTCTCCTACTAAGTGTTGAATTATGCTATTTACATGGCGCATTATTTGAGTTATTGGTTAATCCGATGCCGATTCGATATTCTTCGAAAAAAAAATTGTCGTCGGCATAGGATAATGATTTGTTAATAAAACTACAGTCTACTGAATAGCGACGTTTTGATTATTGCACATAATCTTTATCAAGCTAAAAAAAACAATTTACATATTAAACGATGCAATTGATGAAAAAAGAAGATAAAATAACATACCTAAAGTAGATGAAAACTACATATTAAATGTAAATGAAACTGTATAACAATACATTACAATTTTAAACATTCTAGTGAATCTTTTTAAATTTAAGAAACGTACCAAAGGTACGTATTGAATGGAGTGTATGTATGTTCTAGTCCAAGCGATAACGTTATAATGTGGCAAAAATTTATAGATGCAAAGTGTACAGGTAAAAACGCGCTATGAAAATAAAAACACAAATACACAAAACTATATATTAAAATGTACAGTCGAAATCAAAATATATAGACAAAAAAAATTATTAAAACAACAGTCAAAAGGTAAAATACAAGAAATTGCAAATCCATTACAACGAACAAAAATTATTTGTAATGATATTGGTGTAAGCCAACTGTTCATTCGTGCTCGATACATCCCTAACGTAACACTATTCTTTTCTGAACAAATGTAAATTTTATCTAAAAATAATCATTTCTGGAAATTACTCTCAGAATGTAAACTCTTAAATCCGTCAAAATCAAAAACATGGTTCAAATCGAAATGGTGTGAGGCTAAAGCTGTTTTTGCTATTAGACATTTTGTTTGGAAAACAATCTTGTTTATCACATATGCACCATCGCAATCAAAACATTTAATTCTATAAATTACATTAGATTTCAGTTCTTTTGGAATTTTATCTTTTAATTTTGTGGAGAGATGACTAAGTGATTTTGTATTGTAAGGTACCAACTTTAAACTGTCACTATTCAGTAATCCAGTCAATCTATTTGTTAAACCTATGATGTGAGGTATTTTAAAATATTTAATATCTCTGACCACGTTATCAACTACGGTTTGTTTCGCATTGTACACTACCGTGTGAATAAATTTTATAGGATAACCATTCTTTTTTAGAATATCCATAACCAATTGTAAATTCTTTTTATGAAAAAATGTATCACTCAACCTAACAGCCCTATTACTTAATTCAATGATGGTATTTCGTTTGTATTTCATACTATGCTTAGAATAAAAATTAACTGTTCTACCGGAGCTTATGTCTTTCATATACCAATCCACCTCCAATTTACCCGATGTGCCTCTAATTACTGTTATGTTTAAAAAATTAATTCTAGCATTCACCTCATTCTCAGCAGTGAACTGTATGTGATTGTTAATGGAATTAAAAGTTTGTAAAGTATAATCAACCTGATCTTTGGATATCGCAGTCAAAACATCATCCACATAACAAAACAAAAAAGGAACAGAAAATTTCAATTGAGATACTATCAGCGTCAATATATCATTCATAACAAAATTCGCTAATACAGGTGATGCAGGGTTCCCCAGTCTGCTTATAAAACGTACCATTAAATGCGAAACAACTATTATCAAATAAAAACTCCACCAATTTGAGGAAAATGCTTTTGTCTATTACTGTGTGAAGTTTTATTTCTTGCCAATGTTGTTCTAAGCAAGAAAGTGCTTGTTCCTTGGGTATGCTCGTAAACAGAGATTTCACATCAAGAGAAATAAGTATATAATTATCAGGTAATGTGACTGACCTAATTTTATCAACCAGTGCATAAGAATTCAATACATTATATGGAAAAGTTGGTATCACTTCACTCAATATGGACGACACAGACTTCGCAAGTCCATATGTGGGGCAACCCTATACATGCTACCACAGGTCTCAAGGAATAGTTAACTTTATGTATTTACCTAACCTTTTTGAAATGTTATTTAATGTTAAAATAAAAAAAAACACAAAATCATGTTTGCTTGCTTCTCTTTTTTGTGTATTTTTTCTAGATGCTCACAATCATGTTTTTTTGCGATTACAATCTGTTACGAATCGAAAGAAAAGTTTCAAACAAAAGGTACATACTTGATGGCGTAGAATCCGAATCTGCAATACAAAATGGGGGTTCCCATTTAAGATTTCAAAGTTGTCCCCTCTCCCACTCTGGTGGCGTGAGGTGGGGTATCGAGTTCGGTACCATTCAGTGAGCGCCCTACATTATAACAAAGATCTTAAGATCTTTTTTTGATTTGATGCAGTGTTTTAGAGATATTCCGTTGTCTCAAGATAAAAAACTCACCCTGTATATTTAATTTCATTTATTGTATACCAATTGCATTTAATTCAATTTTCGTTCTTCCGCTTTCTTCAATATGTATTATCCCTTATCTTACATATATGCGAATAACATTTATTACAGGAAATTATTAGATTAAGATTTCGAATTATATTTCTTAAAATTGAAATTGTATAATATCACAAAGTGACATTTAAGTATTTAATTTGAACTATGTTATTATGATAAACATTTCAAATTTCAATCATCATTCATTCATTTTTGTATCTATGGAAGGATGAGATTTTTAGATGTTCAAAATCATTTGAGATAGTAAACTATGGTTCCAAAAGAAAATGAGAAGACGTTATTATTTAGATATATTATATCTTTTATCTATGATTTAAATTTTTAGTGACAAGTTACAATTGGAACAAGCAATTTAAAAGTTTTAATACAATTGTATAAAATAGTTATATACTACATAATTTGAATTCAATGGAAAATCATAAGAATCACCGCCAAGAGAAAAAGAACATTTTCTCTAAGATTTGCAAACCGATTTGTTTCAAAATTAGTATCTTAAATAGTGTCATTTGGATACAAAGAATAAGAGATTAAAAAAAAAAATAAAAATCAATGAGAAATTTAAGGTTTACACGTTTTGCAATTTTTGGATTCCTTTTATTTCGGATTTTTTATTGTTTTTACACAAACCACCCCTTATTTGGTAAAATCCCTCACTCAGTATACTCTTTGAACGATTCTGAATCTGCTAAAAAATAATAACCAGCTCAGTTGAACATGAACGGAAAAAAAACACCCTAAAGCAGTGGCGGCTGCTGCATATGTCATAGGCGGGATCAATACAATGAATGCTAGCGTCCGAAATACGAACATATTACGAACTTATACGAAGAAATTAGATCATTGTAATGGCCGTTGTAAAATGTAAGTACCAGCCGCCGCTGCCCTATAGGTTAAAACACATAATTTTACAAGAGAAGCGAAAACACAAAAAGTCCACAATTGGTAGCTTTCGTAAGCGAGCTCATCAATAGTCCTTGTTATTAACTCTATCTTATTGTTAGCTACTAGTGGGCACACAGTCAGCGTAGCTGGTCAGCGCATCCGCTGAGCAAATGTCTCAGCGCTTCTACAGCGCCCCCTATTTTCTGCGGGGCTAGAGAAGTATTTCAGCAATCATCTGTTAGATTTGATATACATATTCTTAGTGTACACAATTTGAATTATAAAATCTCTGAATCATTGCGTTGTGTTGTATTTCGTTGTGCTATATTATATCGCTTTTAATTGTTTTCTGTTTTTTTTTTATGTTAAATATGCCTCGTTTTTCCATCCAACTTTTTAAAAAAGGAGAAACTTCCATGACAATAAAAACAAAGCGAAAAAACATCAAGACACAAAATCCGAGGAAATGTTTATACCTGCGAATTTGAATACTATTACTCCAGCTTCAACATGAGATTTTACTTTTTTACTTTCAAGCTACGAAATATGCGAAACAATTTAGAGAAGTACAATTGTTTCGTATCAGATCACAAATTCGATCTTATCGATGTCAGCAAACTGAACCTTGCACTCAGTTCAGTTGCTGCGAAAAAATGGTTTAGATGGAAAAGGAAAACTCGCAAATGCGGCAATAAATGACCTCCACAAAATAATGGGCTGGCCATTAGAGAAAATGCTAATGATGCAATAAGCATGAGCAAACCAATATGGGCAGAATTTTTCCATACAGCCTCATCAGATAAAGAACTTTATCATCTCTGTGATACATCATGGTGTAAATTCAAAAAGGCTATGGGAGAAAATATTACATGCAGTCCTTATAACCAATCATTATGTAATCATATTTACAATATTTTGGGCTAACCTTACCAACACGAGGATCATTTCCATTTGTCTAAAGATGTCATGGAAATAATAAAACCTTTTTTTTTTATTTTGGGCTCACCTGATCTTCATAAAAAATCCGAACACGGCAAAACGCAGAACCTAAATGAAAGCTATAATTAGGTTATTTGGAAAAGGATCCCAAAAACGGTTTTTGTGGATTTAGACATCCTTCCCTGCAGGGCATTTGATGCTGCAGGTTTTAGGCATTGACCGAGGTTTTTTTATATATATCAAAGTCGTGAAGTTTCAAGGCATAATAAGGATGAAAAAAGCTGAGAAAGACATTCTTCAGTCATCCAAGGAGCTTAGACAAAACAAACCTCGTGCTACAAAATGCTTAGAGGTCGTTGAAGCCTTTTTATACATTTGATGAATTTTAGTTATAAATATAGAATGCACATGAGAATAAGATTTAGGTTAGTTTGTATTTACAGAGATGATAGACTAGGAGTTCGCGCGTATAACTAGCAGTTTTGGGATACGGAGTTCAAAACCCAGAGTTTGCTCTCAGAGTGTTGTTTTTACGAGTTTCCTCATTTCACCTTGGCATATGATAAGAGACGAACATCTTCAATCGCTTTACGGACGCCCGTTTAACAATAACTCATTGGTGGCCAATGGTGCAACAACGTCTAATAAACAATGTTATACATATGTGTATTCCTTGGTGGAATAACCATCTGTCGAAATTAAGATCCGATAAGCGGAAGTTCTTTAGCAAGGCCAAGCGTAACGGGGATTGGCAAAGTTACACCGAGAAGCTTACTTCCTACAATAAAACTGTTAGGAAAGCGAAAAGAGATAGCTTCAGAAAGTTTTGTGAGGAAATCGATTCAACACCTACCGCTTCGCGACTTCATAAGGTAATGGCGAAGGGTAAAATCGATTCAGGAATGGCACTACGAAAGGCAGACGGAAGCTTCACTGAAACTGAAGAAGAAAGTACTCTCCTCCTTCTAGAGACTCACTTCCCCGAAAGCAAAGTGGGAACCTCGGAAAATCCTTTTGAGAAATATAGAAGACCAACTAAAGGAGCTACCACATTGGCCAGACACATATGTAGCAGCGAACGGTTAAAATGGGACATGAATACCTTTCAGCCCTTCAAAACACCAGGAGTAGACGGGATTTTTCCAGTTTTACTTCAGAAAGGGCAGGAAGAAATCCTTCCTCACTTGATTCCTCACTTGATTCCTCATTTTACTGACGGATCTAGCCATACCTTGTCAAGAGTATGCTAATGATATGGTCATATACGCAAGAAGAAAATTTGAGAATTCCCTCTGTGATATAATTCAAAGAGGATTGAACTTCACGAGAAGATGGTGTCAATCGGTGGGACTCAATGTCAACCCCACTAAGACTACCTTAGTAGCACTTACTAGGAAAAGAAAATCCAATCTTAAAACCATAAAACTGGATGGGCAAAATATAGATTGGAGAACGGAGGTTAAATAGCTAGGCCTTACCCTAGACAATAAACTTCTATGGAACAAACATGAACTTGAAGTAACTAACAAGACCAAAAGAGCTCTGATGGTGTGCAGAAACTTTGCAGGGAAAAATTGAGGATGCAACCCAAAAATACTGCTTTGGATGTATACAGCGATAGTGAGACCGATCATTACTTGTGCATCAGTAGCTTGGAGCAAAAGAACTAATCTGGCCACCGCGAGAATTAACCTCTCGAAAGTGCAAAGATTAGCATGTGTATGCATAACGGGGGCTATGAGAACCTACCCAACAGCAGCTATCGAAATAGTATTGAATCTTACCCCTCTCCATATTGTAGTAGAGGACGTGGCAAAAAGAACCACACTCAGAATAATCAAGAAAGGAATGATTAGGCATAGGCCTCAATCTCCTGACGGTGATCAAACCTGGGACATGCCCCGGGATGATCTGTTAAAAAAATTCAGCTTTGTAAAGGAATTCATCATAAAGTTCAGTAACAGGAGCGAGTGGGATCATAACACCATCTTGAACTTGAATAGAAATGCCATCAAATGGTATACTGATGGCTCCAAAACGGCAGAGGGAACTGGAATAGGAATATGGAATATGGGCCTAGAACTACATATTTCGAAAGCTTGGGAAAATATCCAAGTATATTTCAGGCGGAAATACACGCTATTGAAAGATGTATTCAGTTCAATATTGATAGAAATTATCGAAAGCAGGAGATTATCATCATGTCTGATAGTCAAGCAGCCATCAAGGCGCTGAGTTCATATGAAATCAGTTCCAAGATGGTCTGGAAATGCCTTGAGCTAGGCAAAAGGAATAAAGTAACCCTCCTGTGGGCTCCGGGTCACGCAGGAGTGGAAGAAATGAAATAACGGATAACTCGCAAAAAAGGGGCTGGCTGGAATGCCTTTTGTAGGGTTTGAACCTTTTTGCGGGTTAAGTAGCAGTACAATACTGAAGAAACTGAAAACAGAAATGGAGCAGAGAAAATCCAGTTACTGGGAAAATCTCCAGGGTATGAGGCAAAGTAAAATTCTTCTGGGAACTTTTAACCAGAATTTACAGAATGCATCAACCTGAGTAAGAACAATGTTCGCATATTAACAGGAATACTTTCAGGCCATAGTAGACTGAAAGGACACCTGAGTAAGCTTAGATTGGGATAGGAATCTGAATGTAGATTTTGTGGGGAAGAGGATGAAACACCCATCCATCTCCTCTCAAACTGCGTAGCACTGTGGAACTCGAGGGCGTTGCACCAGGGGGCATGTGAAATCGAAGAGGAAGACTTACCTAAACTGGAGCCCTCGGATATCCTACACTTTCTGAAAGGAATAGGATTTGAAGGCCAGCTGTAAAGCAGCAAGAATAGGGGACACAACAGATCTTTTAGGTCGCAGTGTAACATCACCCTTCCATTTACATACATACATACATACATATCTAGGTTAAATTTAAAACAATGACAAAATGATTAGTTAAATTAGCTTTCTCAGTGTGCCTACGTAGTCTAAATATATTTTTAATATATTTTTTTGGTGTAATTCGTGGTGTGTGTCATTAAAAGTTATTTTTCTGTAAATTAAAACTGCTTACTCCCAGAGTAAGGTTTTTGCCATGATTTTTCCTTACTTCTTGGCGAATGCTGGGAGATAACTAAAGTCGTTCCATGGGTGCAAATAGCTGACCGATTTACAGTAGACTCGCGATTATGTGAACTAATCATATTTTTGGTTGTTCACATATTTCAGCGTTTCACATAAAGCAGTATTCACATAATAGCGAGGCTACTGTATTATATTTTTGTTACGAACGATAGGGAAATTATTTTGTTAGAGTAAGAATATTTCAGTTGTTATGAAATCTATATAGTACTTAGAATAAGTAGCCTGGCGTACTACCTTTTTTTAGGTAGATCACGTGGTTAGGATGATTTGGAATTATTTAGTTTTTCATAAATAACATGTAAATTAAAAATGTTGCATATATCCAAAAAGCTAAGGGATAGATATGCCTTAAAATTGTAATAATTTCGAATATACATATTTTTTCGATAGAAGTCAACAAGAGACTACGGTTTAAGTGGGCGAAAGGAGCTAAGATAGAGGACACGTTGTCCCAATTTGGGGGTATGTATTCCCAAAATGGGATAATATCCACCCACCGCCTGAATATATAAGCTGTTCATTGTTTGATTCCGGAAATAAGTCACCGATAGAGAAACATACTACGTGGTAATTATTTTTAAGATGAAATCCATCATGCCGGAGGGCAGTATATACCTTTTTTTTGAATAGAATATTCTTATTTTTATTTAATTTTTAGAATCTATGTTATATTCGTGACGATTTTTCATATGACTGCTGCCAACGTATCTGTTGTACTTTTTGAGGTAATGGAGTTCTATGCTCAAATTGTAATTTTTAATTCAAAATATACATTTTAAGAGGGTACCTTCATTCAAATGATGGGTTTTATAAATCCAAGACTAATGCAGATATTTCACTTCTAGCCACCTAGAGGATTGTTAAATACGAATGAACATGGATAAATAACAAAATTTTGTATGATGTATGTTTAAATGAAAATTATTTTTATCTGAAGCAAACTTTCAAAGAAGGTTAAGTATAGAAGTCTCGCGAGGGTTATTGGAGACCAGCTTATTGGTCCACATCTCTTTACAGTTGAATTGGTTCAATGCTCTCAAATTTAGTAATCTGACAAAGGGTGGTTAATGATAGCCAAAAATTTGAGCAATCTCGGTCAAAAATATGTTTATTCTATTCCATATGCGATTATTTATATTTATAATTATAAATTTATATGTCACAATTTACTATGTGACCATAAAATTTGCTCCTGCTTGATAAACACAAATTGTAGTCGTGAAGCCGTCGCATATGGAATAAAATAAACGTATTTTTTACCGAGAATGGTCAAGTTTTTTACTATAATTAAGCATCCTTAGATGAGATATATCTCTTTACTTTTAAAAGGCTCACAATATCTTGCGATTTTATATTATCACTCGGAGAAGCCAGTACAGCGAATATTACACTATAAAAGTTTTTTAACAAAAAACTTTTATAAAAGACGTACAATATTTACAAAAGTTAACCTATTACACTGTAAAAGTTATTTATCAAATATCTTTTATCAAAAACAATAGTCCTTATCAGGACTATCTTGATGACGGCAGTAGAAACATTGCCGATACATCGAGTTTAAACAATTTAACAAACGTTGGGAGCAGCCCAAACATCAACTCATCTTGCTTTAAATTTTCACGTTATCTCCCTTTAGTATTCTATAGATGCAACGCTTGAGATACGTTTCCTATAACAAATATAACATATTACATAATGTTTTTCATATACAGTTAATGATTAAAGCGATTTATGATGCAATGTATGACGTGTTGATATACTTACTTTAATACTTATCAAATTTATATCTCATACATTTTTAATACATGAAAATACTATAAATAAATATATAGACAACTAGATAACATTGAAACGCCGCCATTCTTTGAAAGTTTATGTAACTTATAAGTTCAATCAAACAAAATTCTGTAATGTGCTCGTGGAACATTACATAAAGGCTTTTGAATTAAATTAGAATTCCAGGTATTTGTTCAAAATTTTGTTATTAGTACTTAAACATTTTAGCAGATGTTTTTATATTTACTTTGATCAACAATGGGATATTTTTCATTCTCAGGTATATTTATACTACAAATATATACTTATTATGTATTGTATTATCAAACTTGCGTATATATAAAATCTGGCCAGACTTAAATATTTTGTTCACATTTTTTTTTTTACATAACATCTTAAGTGACAACCGGCATAATTTCAATATAAAACAATTAAAAAATATCTCTGTTAGATGAATTCACTTACTAGATAAGAATATATATCAAATTGTACAAATTAATCCTGACTTATATTCTCGTCAAAAAGGACACTCATTTCTTCTGTTTCCTAAAAGCTGCAGACAAATCACGTACTTCAACCCTGAATTTCTGTCTTAGAAAAGACCGTCCACGCGTTAAAAGCAGGAGCATTTGATCCTCAAATGAAACCTCTGTTGTAACCAAATCTGAATCTATATAATAAAAAACCATGTGAGGTTGCTTAATGTTAAAAACTAAACTATGTCACTGCAATTTATATGTATATAATACGTAATTTACAAATGTACGGTATCATATTTCTTTAACGTCTTTAATTGAATCTACTAAAAAATATCGCTACTACCCTATCTACGCCAAGATGGAATACATGAGCTTAACTTGGATTAACAAGTAGAGGAAGAGCAAGGAAGGACAATATTATTGTTGCGAAAAGATCAAATGTGGTGACATTTATTATCATATTTCGGAACAAAGAAACTTTATTTGTATACCAACATTTAAATAAACATTTTTCAATACATGTTTTCACGCATACTATTTCGGTAACAATGAAAATAAATCAATATTTAGTTGAAAATTTGTAGTTATTTTAATATCGTTAATAATAATATGAAATACAAAAAGTAATGTAAATCATTTAGTATACTTGTGTTACACGCGACAATGATATTTTAGGTTAGAAAAAAAATGTATAAATAAGTATTCAATAAATTATTAATACTTTACAAGTAATAAATATGAGAGGTAAATAAGCAAATAGGTAATTGGATATAGCACATACAATACTTAATCCAAAGGTTAGAACATTAGTTTATATTGTTCATGAAATAACGAAAATTGTGGGCTCCGGGTCACGCAGGAGTGGAAGAAATGAAATAACGGATAACTCGCAAAAAAGGGGCTGGCTGGAATGCCTTTTGTAGGGTTTGAACCTTTTTGCGGGTTAAGTAGCAGTACAATACTGAAGAAACTGAAAACAGAAATGGAGCAGAGAAAATCCAGTTACTGGGAAAATCTCCAGGGTATGAGGCAAAGTAAAATTCTTCTGGGAACTTTTAACCAGAATTTACAGAATGCATCAACCTGAGTAAGAACAATGTTCGCATATTAACAGGAATACTTTCAGGCCATAGTAGACTGAAAGGACACCTGAGTAAGCTTGGATTGGGATAGGAATCTGAATGTAGATTTTGTTTAATGTTAAAAACTAAACTATGTCACTGCAATTTATATGTATATAATACGTAATTTACAAATGTACGGTATCATATTTCTTTAACGTCTTTAATTGAATCTACTAAAAAATATCGCTACTACCCTATCTACGCCAAGATGGAATACATGAGCTTAACTTGGATTAACAAGTAGAGGAAGAGCAAGGAAGGACAATATTATTGTTGCGAAAAGATCAAATGTGGTGACATTTATTATCATATTTCGGAACAAAGAAACTTTATTTGTATACCAACATTTAAATAAACATTTTTCAATACATGTTTTCACGCATACTATTTCGGTAACAACGAAAATAAATCAATATTTAGTTGAAAATTTGTAGTTATTTTAATATCGTTAATAATAATATGAAATATAAAAAGTAATGTAAATCATTTAGTATACTTGTGTTACACGCGAACAATGATATTTTAGGTAGAAAAAAAAATGTATAAATAAGTATTCAATAAATTATTAATACTTTACAAGTAATAAATATGAGAGGTAAATAAGCAAATAGGTAATTGGATATAGCACATACAATACTTAATCCAAAGGTTAGAACATTAGTTTATATTGTTCATGAAATAACGAAAATTGTGGGGATAATAACTTTTGAGAATAATTTTTATGCGCTTTTTTAAAGTTTAATCTCCTATAGAAATTATGCGGTATAGGATGGTGCTTGTAAAAATTGCTTTAATTTATTACAAAGACTTCGAAATCGATTACTATATATAATAATAATAAAATATAATAATAATAGTTTCTTTATTGTTGCACCACTTGTACAAATTAAATAAAATAACAAAGAAAAAAAGCAAAAAAAAACATCTACAAAGTGGGGCAACAAATGGCCGAATTCAGAAGGTTCTGTTTTTCAATCCGGCCGCCCAAAAAATATAAAAGAAACATCTTATCGTGTAATGAGATACATACATACATACATACAAAGTTAATACTAAAATTTGAAAAAGTAATAAAAACTAAGATTAAAATCGTGCTGCTTCAAGCCGCAGGAGTACTCTAGTCCTTTGTGCCCAGAAACGACCTTAAGCGTGACCGGAAGGAGGAAAAATTTAATCCCTTCAGTGATGTAGGTAAGTCATTGTATAAACGCGCAATGTTAAAACTAAACGATCTTTCGAAGAAAGTGGTGCGGTGGGCTGGCGGCGTAATAGCATGCGGAAACCGAATATTGATATTATGCACATCACTGCGGAACCTTATTTTTAGATAAAGATACGGTGGTGTTTTAAAGTTAACAATTTTGTAAAAGAAGCAATACATATGAAACCGACGCCGTTCTTTCATATTAAGCCATCCCAACATTGTATATTTATGAGAAATATGGTCATATTCCGTCATAGTTCCGCATATGAATCTAATACAACTGTTCTGTAATTTTTGTATTCTGTTTGCCGTACAGACGTCCTAGCAAGGGCCATAGACAACATCGCAGTGATTGAAATGCGAAAGTACCATAGCGTCACATAAAAGCTTCTTGGTATCCGCCGACAGATATTCTTTATAAGTGTAAAGCTTCTCAAATTCGAATAAGCTTCTCTAATACATTGTCCAACGTGTTCTTTAAATCGGAGTTCAGAATCCACATACAGCCCCAGATTTCTGACCGTTTTGCTACACTTCAGTGGGGCATTATTAATTTCAAGCTGCAAGTTTTGTATTGCAAAATCAATATCAGCCTTTTTTCCAAAAACAATGACAGCAGTTTTCTTAGTATTGATGTGTAAAAAGTGTTGGGTAGACATTCTAACAATGTTAGCAAGGTCAGAGTTTATAACGGTATTGGCAGCAATTAAGCCTTCACGGTAAAAAGAATCATATATTTGAGTATCATCTGCGTACAGGTGATAAGAGGAGTGCTTAAGAGACTTATGGAGTTGGGATGTATAAAAAGTAAATAAAATATATATAATAAGTAGAGCAAATTTATCTCCCACGAATATCCAGTAATCCTTGAATACAGTAAAGTTAGGGTAGTTACCTAGACTTAAATAGTGCAATGAAAAATCAATGCATTTATAATGTATAATATAAAACAATAGCTTACTCGTAATTACGACTAGACACCACAAGTATTTATTTTCATTTTTTTTATTTATTTATTTTTTTTTCTTTCAATATAGTTGTAGATAACTTACTTATTATTATAAGAAAAAGCACTTTATTTATTAATTTTATATCCGATCTATATTGAGGTAATTATAATTACTTGGTAATTTTACCAACACTAAGTAGGCCCGAAAAAGTAACCCTAACAAATAGCCTTTTCTAAAATAGCTCAATACTAAATAGAACCTTATCCAATCATATCTTCAATCGTCAAAAAAATCAATAACCAATATCTGCTCATTTATATCAACGAAAACTACTAACGTAGTTGGAGTTGCTTGGTTATTTTACCAACACTAAGTAGGCCCGAAAAAGTAACCCTAACAAATAGCCTTTTCTAAAATAGCTCAATACTAAATAGAACCTTATCCAATCAAATCTTCAATCGTCAAAAAAATCAATAACCAATATCTGCTCATTTATATCAACGAAAACTACTAACGTAGTTGGAGTTGCTCATTATGTGACAAACGATTTTTGACCGCAATTCAGGTACACCGATCTAATGCACATGCTATGTAATTGGGATTACTTTTATCATATTTAATAAAAGCACACCGCCATACATTTTATCAGACATACTATTGTGATTTTCCCGGCTAATGTTTTTTACGGAAAAGAAAAATAAATAAATAACTTTCTAATTACATCTGCCTTTTTTTGCAGATACCTTCCTACAATGATAGACACAATGCAAACTCATTCCACTAAATGGCTATAAAATACCGTATATATCCAAGACACAGTATAGTATATAGGCAGTAGTGTCAAGAGCTGTCGGCACCTTTGAAGTTTGTGAGTCTAAGTTTTTCTCGCGCACCCTGCCCAGCGCATGAAAGCGGCATTCTTTACTTACGACTCGGGCGACGGTGTCGATTAGTGTGCATTTCTTCGATAAATCATGGCGGCATTTAAGTTTAAATTTAAATAAGAAAATAAAAAACAATTAAAAAATAGTGCATAAATAAACCGGATGCAACTAGAATGTATTTAAAAAAAAAAACATGTAAAATTCAGAATCTACAATTATTTATACAATTAAAGAAAGGATAAAGAAGAAGTTGAAATCTAAATACCATTGACTTTTTTTTCTGTAACATATGCAACTATTTAAAAAATAACCGAGAACAGATTATAAAAATATAGTAGCTACTGATTAATATTACACTTAGAAAAATAATTACTATTTTTTTTAGGGTTACTTTTGAGTAGTTGAGGATAAGTAGTTTTAAATAACTTCCATTTCAATACTTATATGTAAGGAGAATTGTTTAGCTTAGTTAAATTTTTATTTTGCCTGGTTCGTGGTAGAACTGATTGTCCATGACTTTCAAGTAGACTTAATTTTAATATTGCAAGCATACACACTTGTTCCTACGTAATCTTCTACTGTGTTTCACATCGACCAATGTTCTACGTACATCCCCTATTTTTTAATGTGCAAGTATTTCAATAGAATCTAAAATCTCTGATGCTTGTGACATTCATAATAGTTTAAATTACATTACAGAGTTTGCATATAATTTTACATTAGTCTTGCTCGTAAGAATTTATTGTAATTATTTTATGTAATTTACACGTGTAATATGTATTGCAGATGTGCACATTGTATTTTCTTGTAATTGGTTTTACCTCTCGCAAAATAAATCATTATTATTAATGGTAAATCGTAAAAATACGCAATGTTGCACAAAAAAAATATTTATTTACAAGTGTCAACGAATCAAACACAGATATACAATAAATCCGTGCTGCAACAAAAACAAAATGTTACAAATGAGGTTATCGCAGCAATTTTACAGAAATCCAGTCACTGTAAAGAGAAGTGGCACAATAGAACTTTTATTATCACAAATCAAATGCAGACGCTAACAAAAAACTACGCTAGAACAAAATGTTATGTTAGAATTGAGTTATCGCAGTGCTTGTAGAGAATTCACTTATTATAAAAAGAGTCAGGCACTGGAAAACAGGAGAATTTTAGTGCAACCAGACACAGACGTAACAATAAGGAACGGTAAGCCTAAGAAACACTACAACAAAAAGTAATTGTTAAAATATTAAATTGTTTTAATGACTGATTACTTACCCTAAACAATTTCCAATGAAGGTAAATCAGATATGGAACAGTTACAGTTAGAGCTGTATCTCCGTACAACAAACAGCAATTGTAATTGCCTTAGTATCAATAAATATAAATAAAAATTAAATTATAGAAATATGTTAAAACGCCAGCACAAATACAAATAACGCCATATTGCCGCAGCGATTTACGGCGCATTCCATTATTGCCTGCTTGGCGCAGCTTTCAAAAACAGATACAAATATTCCCTTTCTTGACACTACTGGATAAATACTATACTGTGTCCAAGATATCCAAAGTTTACCACCCTAGATCATGCGCACTAGTAGTCTCCCCACTTACTAACCGATGAATAGTTCTCTATTATTTTTACAGTTACGAACCTGCCGCCCTGAGGGCTGTACGACTGGGTCCTCCTAAATCACTAACTGTTTACTATTATGCCCTTACTTTGTTAAATACTGAATTTATAGTTTAATTCTTAATAATTCAATGTATCAAATGTGCTTTCGTTAATAAAACAGTGTAATCATTAATAACATGTATAATTTATTAATAAGTTTATATCAGAAACATATAAATGGTATGAGAACTCTTACTCAGGGTGAGTATAGTTATTTGAAATATTCATACAAGTATTATCAATTATCCAGTATAATTTAGATTATATAATTCAAAAAGGAACTTTTAAAATATCCCGCGCTTACATAAGAGAATAGAAAACCACCAACCACGTTTGCCAACTTATAAAGTTCAGAATTTTAATCTCATACGAAATAATAATAATAACCTCAAAATATTATAGACGTTATAAATTCATTTATACAGAAATTTAAACAATGTTTTGACCAGATACCTTGTTTACCGGTTTACACAAACGCCAGAGTACCTCCGAATGTGATTTCCTTGTAGTGACAATCCAGATTCGCTCGTATATTCAACTAAAAGGCCCTGACCAGGAGAATAACAACGGTAGCAGGAAAATTCAGGCAAACAGACCTCCTTCGTTACATTCAGGATGTATGATTAGAATCGGAACAGCAAACACACGCACTCTCCCATGTAGAACAAGTAACCCAGGTGTAATAGACACAGCAAAATTTCTTATAATGTCGAACAATCCTCACGTTTCTTCTGTATATTTTCAGAATAGAGTAATTACATGAATTTACATAGAAGATCCCCTTTAATACCAGACGTAAGACAGGAAAACCACTTAATTCATTACACTTGATAAAATAAAATAAATCTTTCTAGCAGCTTTTTATCAACAACCTCGTCACCAAGGATTTCTCATCATTTTCTCACAACGAATTACATTGGGTCACTACCCCATTCAAGGAAAGTGAACACCTAGAATACCAGGATATCGTACAGTTGCCAGACGATAAATTATATTCAATTTCCATGATTACTACATACGATCTAACCCAAATTATACTGGACTTACAAATAGGTGCGTACATAAAATAATAACTACATTTCAATATGGTTGGTGGTTTTCCTCTTATGAAACACAGCAATACTTATCTATGGATCGTAAACTAAACCGAAAATAAATATATAATATTCATACCTACTACCTGCGAATACGAAAATAGCCGCAGCGCACGGCTTACTGCGTGGGGTAGAAGGTATAGATACATAGTGGTAAGAGGGAGACAGAAAAGAAGCCCACTGCACGTTCTTTCACACCCTGTATGTGATTTACTAACAAAGGAAACCCGCCAAATGTTAAGGTCAGATTCGGTCTCGGTTTTGTCAGTTGATAGCGGTGACCTTTGCGGTGCTTTTGTAAAATATTAGCCATAGACGGCCAGACGTTAGAGAGCCCAATAATATAGTTCTACATCTCGCGTAAGTACCTAAATACGCAACTAGCTTGTAGGCGATGAAGGAGGAGTCCGTGAGTTTCTTACGGATGAGCTCAGCAGCATATTATGCGCAACTCAGACTCAAGGGTACCTACAGCAAGGCAGCGTCAGGACTATGGATGGCAGTAATTGAGTAATGGTACTCGGAAAAAAAAACCCTCAATCAAGAGCAAGCGGATCTGGTTCAGGAAAAAGGAAAATATAAAGCGTACTGAAATAAAATAACCAGGAAAATTCATGGAAAGACCTTTATTAAGGGACCATCAAATAAGAAGACTAAAGAACCACTACAGCTTAGTATGAATCATCTTCACACCGTAACAGGGCTAATTTGAATCATCACTGGAGATACCAACTGCAGACTGTACAATGGAATGACAGAGGACGTTACCACATTCTGTGTGAATGCGAGCCTCTGGACGTAAAAAGACAAACAATTTATGGCAAGCCAAGAATGAACTCAGAAGATTACTTCGATCAGCCAGCCAGAGACCTGTATAGATTAGTGCAGGGTACTATGATACTGGAGTGGCTGATATAATTTGATGGGTAAGAGAAATGAGAGATCGAATATAAAAAGCCTGCTGTGTTTCCAGATACTTCAGATGGCAGACGACTCCCACAAAAAAAAAGTACTTGTAAATACGTAATAGCGTAGTTATAAAGCGCTTGGCGTGTAATTCATGCGCCTACACTGTTGAAAATGTTAACACTTTTTTGACTGATTTGATAGTCAAGAGAGGTCCACACTCTTTTCGTGTTATTTTCTCGAGAACTTTACGAGTTTAAATTTGACGAGCAAAGATAGTCAAGTATTGTCTATTGCTAAGGGGGTTATTTTGTCCAACTGACACGTGGAATTATAAAATACTTTTAGTCACATTTTATTTGATCTAGACAAATTTACTAGCTGTTTAACTAAATGAATGTGGTCTATTGGGTGATTTAACACCGTTTTCTAAACACGACGTCTTTTTAATATGGTTATTGCTTACCTGTTTCTAGATATTTTTTAGGTATAAGTAGACAAATCGACAACTATTAACAGCCACAGTTTACAATGTATCTTGGTATATGTACTGTCCTTGTAGCTAATTTAATGCGGAATTTTATATGATTTTAACAACTCTTTTATTTCTTAGTGGTATAATATTCTCTCTTTAAGACGTTTTCTCAATTATAAATATGCAGAACCACTCATTCAAAAGTTTTGGTTTCAACTAAACGTGCCAATTTTAAAATGATTTTTTGAGAACCATTATAAAATTAAGTGAATATTTATGCTATTTGACTCAAATCTGAACTAATTACGTAAATAGATGTTCTCAATACATCTTTAAGATGTTGAAATTTTTTATGCACACTGGAATTACGTTTAAGAACACAAGGTTACACTTGGCAGGTCAATACGCGTTTGGTGGTTTGTTTGGATATGTTAATACGCAGAAACAAACTTGAAAAAAAGCATGGGTATGAAAAGGTAATACGTGTTATTGGAAACAAACGAACATACCCACGAGGCCGCCGCTTCTTAGCACGGGCACCAACTATTGATATGAAAGAAGTTCAACTTCAGTTCATTGAATGAATGTTAGCAATTATTGATTCATAAACCAACAAGCAAAATTTGCCTAACCTCTAACCTTAAGCACTTGTAATTCTAAATTACCTGCATCATAAGTAGGAGTTTTATGAAAATTTCCCGTTGTTTTTAATAAGTTTGTCATAAATTTCCACTTTCTCTCCGCTGTAATGACGATTTTGCCACTTTTACGGCTAACAATGTTTAAAACCTTGTCATCTCTGCTCTTCAAAACATAAGTAATAAATTTTGTTTTTTAAATGAATTTACTAGATTTGATTCAAAATTTTCGTTGTGTAATTATAGATATGCCCAACATCCACAGAAATTACAAGTTGCCTGGATGTCGAAGAACTGGTAGGGTTAAAGAATCAATTCGTTTGATTTTATAGAAATTTTTTGAATATACTCAAGGGTCTTTGATAGTTTAGATTACAATAATCATTATTTAAAGATGTACCTTAACCCGTAACTGCTATTAGCAGTTTGTCAGGCTGCCACGGCTGTACGGTCAATATGTAACAAAAGTAGAGTCATGGTAGTTACAAGTGTGATGGTATTGTTCCTGCAATAATGTTAATGACTAAGAAGGTAACTTACTTCGTTTAAAACAAGATAGTAACAATTTAATTTCGAATTTATATCTTTTATCAATTTATCTTGATTATTGTTTACAATTTCATCTATAAACAATGACTTATTTTTGCCTCTTTCCTGTCACATACTCAAAGTAAAGAGCTCTTCGTTAATCAGTTTCAAATTTGCTCAAACATTCTCCTCAGCTTAGTTTCATTTAGAAGTGCCTTTGGCTATGTATCTATGAAAACATACAAGGCAGTTTCCTTAAAAAGAATAAAATCCAAAAACTTTTTCAATATCAACAATTTCTATTTTTTTCTAATGCTCAATTAAAGTTTTTAATAAATAGTGTTCAGAATTGAGAAAACCAAATTTAAGACAGGTACAGTTGACATTCTTTTCAGATTTTATGGATTGCTTGTTAGAGTATATTTTCGTTTTCGAATTTTCAGATTATGTTTTTCTGCTTTTATGTTCATTTACTATTTAAATTTTCATTATATTTTTATATTAATACAAGCAACGTGTGTTATTCTCTTTTAAAAGTTTATAGTGATTTTGTTTCTAACCTAACTACTAGTCAACGGGTGGTGAGGGACCAATCATAGTGACCCTATGAACGGACCCAGTAGCAGGCTAAGCGCAACTCAGTCCTTTCAGGCATAGCTTCCTCCTGCTGCCGACCGCAGTGCGGAGTACAAGTACTCCATCCTACTCGAGGTACCACTGTTAAAGCAAAACACTGCGGTCTAGACCAGAACAGGTCGAAAAAAAATCTCCTGACCAAGCCGTCGTGTCGTGGCTAATGGTTTGCACCCAGGGGTATTACGGCGCCGGTCGTAGAGCGAATCTAATTCACTCGCGGCTGTTATACCATCCCCTTTGGGGATATGGGGCCTAGGCTTAACTGCACGGCCGAGAGGAGACAACCTCAATAAAAAACCTAAATCCTAAGGTGGCGGACTAGGCCGATGGGATGCGTGGCTGGATAGAAGACCAGTCCCAACTAGTCCAACCTTGGGGCACCGGGCGCACCCCATTGCATAAATGCCTTACTTCAGTACTGCGGGGCTCTGCTGAAGTGGACCAACCTTCCCCAGCTACTCGTGGACCATTTATGGAGAACCAAGTAACTTTTAAAAACCTTTTCCCAAAGTTGTTAAGCAGGGAAAAATCCAAAAGGATATGTACCAAAAGCGGAGACCCTGGTACATCAGACTTAAACAAAAAAGACCACCTTGAGGGTAGGCTCAGTCGAGGACATTGACTTAATGTCCGACGACGAAATCCGAACAGCAAGACTGTCGGTTATTCTAGGCCAAAGTGCAAAAGCTGGTGAAGCAGGGCCAAGATTACATTCAGGCTCGAAGAGCCGTAATCAGAGACAACTTCATCCGGCACGCACAAAAAGTCAGGATGCGCCACCAAGGCGCAACCAAAAGCCAAAAAACAACTAAGTCCGTAGAGCCAGAAAAGTTGAGCGGACGAGTAAAACAAGGGTGGTATCCGAAAAAACGACCACGGTCGGAAGGTTAATACCCCACCCAATGTACCGAAGAGCAAAAAAACCCAAAACTGAGGATTATCCTTCAGAGAGGCAGCCTCCTCGGTGAAAATCGCGGATAGTCAGTGATGGCTATCCAGCTAACCGCTTGGAGCCGGACCAGCTTACAGCAGTCCAGGACTCCTTGCTGGCAGCGTATGACGACATCTCGGAACAAGGACCCCAAGTCCGGTTCATGAGGTGCACACAGAGACCAGGTCACCTTATCGTGATATGTGCTGATCAGGAAAGGCGCAGGTGGCTAAAGGAAGTAGTTCCAACGCTCAGACCTTGGGAGGAGCGACCCTCAAGGCTCTGGAGGCAAGGACATTCCAAGGCGTGGGTCTGCACAACGTTGTTGCCTGATGAGAAGGTGAACAAGTACCGGCGGAGAAGATCCTAAGCCGTCTAAGGTGGGAAATCGACGCCTTAACACATGCCTTTGACCATTTGGAATTCCAACAAAGGAGACAAAGGGCACACTGTGGACTTTCTCTGCAGATAAGGAGTCAGCAGAGGAATTAAAGAAACTAGATCTCCAGCGTTCTTTGGGCTAGGAAAACTCAAATTCCGAGTCAAGAAGGCAGTCTGGAGTAGAGCAGACAGGCGAGGGAGACGCCACCTGTTCCAACGCGCCGACGGACCCTCAAGGTATTGTGCCCACGGAACGGAAGCGGCAACGGACGCTGCCCCTCCGGAGAGCCAGTCTCCCGAAAGCGGAGTTAGTCGCCTCAGACGGCATCTTGCCACGAGGGTGGCTGCTCCAATGGAGTAGACAAGGCTGCGGAGGACGAAGCCGACACAGAACCTCTTCCTAGGAAGAGAGAGATACAGTCCTGCAGGCGAACCTCCAACATGCAAAAGCTGCGTCAGCAACGCTAGTTAGGAGGTTCGACAACGAAAGTCTGGATGTGCACTACTGCAGGAACCATGGTTAATAAAAGGAAAAGTTGCAGGTTTAACACCACAACAAGGTAAAGTATTATACAATCCTGGTCCTTAAGGCCAAGAGCATGCATAGTACACAGCACGAGGGTTACTTGTACACTAATCCCGGTGCTTTGCACCGACGACGTGATTACAGGAATCCTACGGCCAAGACGGAGGAAGGAACCAGAAGCTGGATCATCTGCTCGGCCTACTTCCCCGGCGAGGACAAGGAGTGCCCACCTCCCATAATAAGTTAATATAGCTGCATATGGAGAGGAAAAGGGCCTCCAAGTATAATAGGGAGCGACCGCAAACGCACACCATACAGCATGGGGGAGCACTAACACCAACGCACGAGGTGAGTCACTCATGCAATTTATCTTTTCAACAGGTGTGAGGTAGCCAACGTAGGCACGGAACCAACGTTCGTCACAAGATCCAGAGCGGAAGTGCTAGATGTTACGCTATGTCAGGCAGGATGATTGACGCCATAAAGGGATGGCATGTGTCGGAGGAACCTTCGTGTTCGGACCATCGACACATAAGATTTAACCTGAATGTTACTCTCACCGAGGTCAAGTACAGAAACCCAAGGGAGACAAACTGGCAAGGATATGTAACATCCCTCAGGGAGTCTCTCGAGGGAGTACGGCACCTGTGGGGGTAATAGAAGGGCTAGAACTAGCGCAGACCAAGTGCATGAAGCCATTATGGCTGCATACACGGAAAACTGCCCAGAAAAAACAAGACGCTATAAGGGCGCCAAAACAGCATGGTGGAATAAGAACTTAGAGCATCTGAGGCCGAGGTTCGAAGGCTGTTCAACAAAGCCAAGTCCGACCACAGCTGCGACACTTATAAAAGTAAACTGACACAGTACAACAAGGAAATCCGCAAGGCAAAAAAGGACTCATGGAGGAAGTTTTGCGAGGAGCTGAACGAAGCTCCCGCATGCTCACGAATCCATAAAGTTCTAGCCAAGGATGGTTGTGCTGCGACCGAGGTGGGCTTCATCAAAAGAATGAATGGAACCTACACTAGCACTCATAAAGAGAGCATCGATGAACTGTTGAAGGTTCACTTTCCGTCCGCAAAAATCCTGACTGGTGCTCGTGGGCCGGCCGTAGCAGATCGTACGCCAGAGAGGCCAAAAAGACAAGACTGGAGGCTGGCCGCAGAAATCACGAAAACCCACGAGAGTCAAGTGGGCGCTAAGCAGATTTCTGCCTTTCAAATCTGCAGGCACGGATGGAATATTCCCTGCCCTACTTCAGAATGGGATAGAGGTACTGATGCCACATCTCGTTGAAAATTCTTCAGAGCATGTATAGCCTGGGATACGTCCAACTGCATGGCAAAAGGTGAAGGTGGTATACCTACCTAAAGTAGGTAAAGTATCCGATCAAACGCCGAAGTCATACAGACCAATAAGCCTATCTCCTTTTTTACTAAAAACTCTTGAAAGTTGGTGGATAGGTACATAAGAGATACCGCACTGAGAGAACAGCCACTCTCAGTGACAGACAATACGCATACCAACCGGGAAAATCTACAGAGGTCGCTTTAGATGACCTCAACAGGCTAATTACTAAGTCTATAGAAGACAAAGAGATAGCCATGACGACTTTCCTGGACATCGAGGGAGCATTTAACAATGCTACCACTAATTCACTCATCGGGGCGCTACGGAGAAGGGCGTCGCGCCGAAACTTCTACAGTGGGTAAGAGCCAGCCTGGAAAGAAGGATAATCACATCCACAATTGGTGAGGCTACCATTGAGGCGGAGGCGGGAGGGGATGTCCGCAGGGTGGAGTTCTTTCTCCCTTGCTGTGGGCTACCCTGGTAGACGACCTAATCCGGAAGCTGACCGGTAAGGATTCCATTGCCTTGGATATGCTGACGACCTACAATAGTCGTCAGAGGGCGGTTTCCAAAGGTTCTGGTGAGCGTATGCAAACCGCTCTCAACACGTTGACAAATGTGTACACAAGAGCGACTATCAGTCAATGCTCAAAAAACCAGGCTGTCACGTTTACAAGAAAAAGAACGCTAGAAGGCTTACACCACTAGTGATAGGAGGTGAGCGAATTCCATACGTCAAAGAGGCGAAATACCTGGGAGTATGGTTTGATCAAAGGCACACATGGAATTTACATATCCAAAAATTGACTAGCAAGCCACCATCGCCCTGGCAGGTGCAGGAGGCTCTGTGGAAGAATTGGGCCTTAGCCCAAGATGACTCTGTGGTTGTACACAAGGGTAATCAGACCCTGCTAACGTATGGAGCAGTAGCATTGTGGCCAAAGGCGCGGCAGGCGGGGGCGGCCAAGGCGTTGGGTGGCGTGCAGAGGTTAGCGTGCCTGTGCGCCACGGGGGCGTTGAGATCGACCCTACCGCCGCGATAGAAGTAATTCTGAACTGCCACCAATACATATTTTTGTACAAGGAGCCGCAAGGTCCACAGTACATAGACTCTTACATAGTCAAGTACCGATAAGTAAATCGCACGGGCTGACTATAAAAAACTGCTAGACGAACTCAAGGAGGCACCTATTTTAGAATGCCATGTGATGCCATGGTTCGAACCCCTAACCTAGATAAGAAATATCAGGTTATAATACCAGATAAGAAGGACTGGGAGGCAGGTGCCCGGTAAGAGCGGACTCAAACTGGTTTACTGACGGCTCTAAAACGATTACGCGTCGGAGCGGGAATATACACTAAGAAACCTAAAAAGGCTCTTTCGGTAAGCTTCAGCAAAGACACGACTGTGTTCCAAGCGGAGGTTGCTGCAATTCACCACTGTGTCAGAGAGATAGAAAGATGTACCGCACCGGGTAAAAGCGTCGCTATCTTCTCCGACAGCCAGTCCACACTTAAAGCGATTAGCTCCTCAAGCGTGGACTCTAAGCTGATTTGGGACTGTGTAAGCGCCCTAAATGAGGTGGCACCCAAAGGAAAGTAACCCTAGCCTGGGTCCCTAGCCACTCGGGCGTGAGAGGAAATGAGGCGGCGGACGAGCTGGCCAGGCGAGGTTCGTCAAGGCCATTCGTTGGAGCCGACCCTTCTTTCGGCACTACCAAATCGCAAATCAAAAAATCCATCAATGAATGGATATACAATCAGTCCAGAGAGTGGTGGCATAAATCACCGGACAATGGCAGGCAAAAGAGTTCCTAAAGGAGCAGAGGCCTGAACTCACGAGAGATCTACTGAATAAAGACAGGAAGACTGTCAAAATGATAGTAGGTCTGCTGACTGGTCACTGTAGACTGAATAGGCATATGTATAACATAGGCCTGGCAGATGATGCAACCTGCAGATACTGCCAAGAGGAGGAAGAAACACCAGTTCATGTGCTGTGCCAATGTGAAGGCCTGGCGAGGACAAGGTTTCTAACAATGGGGGAGGAAACCCCACAGCTAGTAGCTACATAAAGAAGCCGCTCTCAAAGATGATAGGCCTAATCAAGAGGGCAAAATTAGAGAGCGTCCTCTAGGAAAAAGGGGATCACAATAGATCTGAAAAGGTCGCGGTGAAACAGGTCGATAGGCCACCCCTATCCTAATCTAATCTAATCTAACTAGTCAACGTTATTTTTTATTTAAATTAGATATGTCTGTGATTTCTGCAAGCATATTGGTCAATATTTACACCTACATTTTAATTTAACAATGCTATAACATAATTTTTAATCTTAAATTATGATTATTCATAACAGATACGTTACGAAAAATTACAATCTCAAAAATTATTAAAAAATCAATTAAAAATGTAATCATGGCATTGTTAAATTAAATGTAAGCTGTAAATGCTACATCTTATTAGCAGACGTATCACACTGATGAGATTAAGGAAAATCGAAACATATCTAATTTTTAAAATCTGGCGCCATATTTCGAAAGCACGGCTCCGCTGGCCGCTTTCTATGGCGTATCATGACGTCACGTGTTTCCAACGAGATGTACAGCAGCTGCGTTTCTCTTTATTGCTGTTCTGTGAAAAAAAGATATGCGTATAATGCAATACCGTATTAGATTAGGTGGGGTTTCTATACTTCTATCCGAGGTAAAAATTTTGATTGATTGACATTTCTGAATGTCTAGAAAAATAGTAAATCCTCATATCTGAACAAAGAATTCGCACGAAATTCTAGTAATTTGTGTTCTATAAAACACAGGTAGTCAACTCGTCTGCCAGAGTTTGTAAAAATCAACACTAAAATATTTGACTAGCGCAAAATTAACGCCAACACGGATAATATTTTTCAACAGTGTAGGTTCGCATCTGGCAACGGAATGTTTTCTTTTTTAAGTTTTATTCTTCTAAATTTAATATTACAATGGTAATAACCATACAAAAGAAAGTTTAATTTACCCAGATTATTAGGAATATTGTTTAATTAAGTATGTGTGAAAGTTAATATCTGTAATTAATTAATGACATTTAAATTAATTTTAGTTAATTGCATTGGATACTAGTTGGGTTAACGTTAATTCATTCCGTTAAAGTAAATAATAAGGGATTAAACAAATATTGTAAAGTAACTGAGGGTAGGTACTTTATAACGTTTAAAAATATTTCTGTTAAGTGTATTTAGTTGTATTTATTTTATAATAGAAGGATTATAATTAAATAATTTCATCTATTAATTTTCACCATTACATAAATGAATAGTTTGCCTCGTCTGATGCATTTACTCCCATAAAAAAAATATATCAGTATTATGCAATAAAAGATTAGCACTGATCCTTTCTGATACATTAATGAAAGAATCGGAAACTAAAACTAACGTTCTTTATAGTATCTTCTACCTGTAAATCTGAAAGCAATTGAATCGCACAACTTCTGGCGTGTGATAGAAAACAGAGATACAACATCGAAAGGGAACACGATAAATAATTAAGGCAATATACAGGTGTCTCATTTTAGGCACTTTGTCAAGGTATTTTAATTATTAATAAAAATACGGAGGTTAGTGAAAGAGTAAAAATAGAATACTATTCGGTTTTTTTCGTAAAATCCGGTGGCGTAGTTAGGTTTTTTCTGAGTGCACTGCGCGATTATCTAAAATCAAACCTAAAACACTAACCCCGAAATACCCTTATTGCTCTATGCAGTTTTAAACATTTCCTTACTTGTCTAATAACCTTATTAATTTTTCAAAAGTATCAAATCTTCGGGTAGTTTGGCAAAATAAATAACAACTTATCTTTTTGAAATCCCTAAGTTATGTATAATCGAAATAAAAAATAATATACAGGTGTCCCATTAAAACAAATTCGGCCCATGACTCGAAAACTGTTGCTAAAAGAAAACTAACTGCGCCACTGAATTTTACGTACAAAACTGGATTGTACTCCATTTTTACTTTTTCACTAATTTCCACAGCAATTGAGACTATATAATACTACCATTAGCAGTAACAACCTAGTTTCACTATCCACGATTTCAAGTTTTAAAATCGACTTTTTTAATGACATAAATTAAATCACCTTTTGTGATCGGAAATGCACTCGTTTGAGCTTCTATAAATATATTAAAAAGCTAGTAACAAAAAACATAAGTATCTTAAGCCTCGTTCACATCTGCATAAACATGCTATAAATCAAGTCGAGTACGTAAAGTTCCTGAGACCTTCCTATAGGTTTCTTTTACCATGAATGATCGAAGCAATATGAGTAAACGCGTAGTAATGTAATGCGTAAACAATACGCAAATATTTTAAGTCTCAAAAAGATTTAATTTTCTCGAAAAGCTAATGTTCTCGGTTTGAGTTAAAGCACGTTTATGCAGATATGAACCAGCCTTTAATATAGCCATCATACGTTTGTATTACCTTTATTTGAGTGAGTTTTAAGTGGTTCAATACAGAAATATATCTGATAATTTCTTAAGCCAACAATGTAAACATTTCCTTTCTGGTATTTTAAGGTGTAAATAAAATACATACATACCGACACAAAAATATCCGTTTAACAAACATACTTATATTTAATTTTGTGCGAATGAGTTTGTGTCAAATAGTCATAGAACCACACACTAAATGTTTGTTAATGGAAAGTTTTTGATCAGCTGGGAATGATTGCTGTGAATGCAGTTGTTGAGTCGTGCAGTCGTGAAAAAGTACGAGTTTGTGACTTAAACGATATTATAATGTACTTCTTGTAGTTAAGCTAATACTAATTGTTGAGATAACGACAATAAATTCGGGCAATATCTGTTTATTCTACCAACATAACTCGGCTAATAACCGAAATTTCAATAAAACTATCATCTTTATCGAGGAAAATGAGTGAATTCAACTTTAAGCGAAGATTGGAAATAAAACATTGTTAAAACCGTAATAGTAACACCCACAATGACCACAAAATTAGTAGATAATTGAAAGTTTGCAACATAATAATTGTAAAATATGTTAACGTCAAACTAAAAATATTTTAAAATATAGTGTTAAGTATACGTTAAAACCTGTTAAAATAAAAATAACAACAGAACAATACTCAAGAAAATTAACAATAAAGAGAGGCGGAATAAGAACAAATAGAAGCCTTTCCTAAGTGAGTAATAACATGTTATAAATAGCACATATTGTCAATCTCCATTTCGAAATTACAAGTTTTATTAAATTTCATGTTGCTTTACCTTTACACTCAGAAAAATACATGGATTGATTCAACCAAAAAATGGTAAATTCAACAACACTTTTCGTTTAAATACAGCGAAATGGCTTTTTGGTTTGAAGGAACATAAAAATTAATGCTAAGTTAAGTTGCTCCCACCAAACTATGCAGGACAGCCTCTCCTGATTTTCCCCTATATTATAATAATTAAATATATTGCACCAAGAGAATTTAATTAGGAAGTACTTAATTTGCCTCTTTAAACTGTTGAATATACCTAATTATGGACAAAAGATCATGATAAAATTGAAATGTATTCGCTAACGAAAAGTTCTATATGTTAACAATGAGCGAAGGTGGCCTTTTTCACAGACTTTAGATGTTGGCCGAAAATTTTGAAAACTCATCAATATTATGTAATAAAACAATGTTTTCTGGTTAAACAAATTTATTTAAATAAAACAAAAATGATTACATTAAATGCGGTAAGCCCATACTATAACTCTGCCGTCTTCAACATAGAACAATTCATGCACATCGTGAGTACCAAGCATGGTGAAGGTAGGCGACAAGGCTAGAAACGGGCCGCTCCCTAGCTCCCTAGCATTATTATCGTGCCCATATACTGCAATATCTTTGATGAATAAAAATTAAATTTGAATGCTGGAGTGGTGGGAGGAGTCCTTAACAAAAAAGTACTATACACCTCTTATTAAAGTTTTCTTACACATTATTGCTCACTTAAACATAATTGCAAGTGAGAGACTGTTTTGACTTATATATACATATACATATTCTGATAACCGCAACAGAACCTAATTAAAACTGCGTTTAGACCGATAACGAGAATGTAGATGCGATTTCAACTACCGATGAGTAGAATCGAGTAAAAGTTTCGGAACAAATGAGTACTTTTATATATTCTGGAATCCTCCATTGAATCGAAATCAATTATGATGTTTCGGAACCTCGTACTAATCGAGCAAGAGTTTCGATTCGGTTTCGAGATCGTTTATACTCGAATTTATGTAGTATATCTTCATTTATAAAATAGTATTCATAAGTAAATAAGTATTTATTGTGATTTTCAATAATAGATTTGCTTGGCTAAGGTTTTTTTTAAAACAAAACTTAGAGATTAATTGACAGGTTTGATGGATTAAGTGCCATTAAGAACGAGAGATTTAATATGGTACGTACATAACGGCGCCCCCCTCTCTTTGCAATACGTGCTAGAAACTATTAGATCAACAATATCCTGCTCGTTGGATAGGTAGAGGCGGAAAGTTTAATACGATTCGCACCAGTCCCGAAATTTTCTAACGCGTCAGAGACAATTTAGCACGTGTACATGGATGTTTACTAGCTCATGGAGGATACTTTCAGCAGTTTATTTGACTTTTGTCCATTAATGTTCATTATTCAATGTTTTTAAGGCATTTATTAAAATAATTCTTATTGTTGTACTAATTAGGAAATTCGTGTAATATTACCAATTAAACAGTGACGCAAAATACATCCCCGCAACATTTCGAAAACGAAGTGACATTTGAAAAAAAATTATACCACATTTTCGTATTAAAATTTGGTGACATGACACACCCCGTGTGTATCATGTGCAACCTATGTATAGAGTGTATTCACGGGAATATTCTACAATAGCTAACTTTTTTATTTTTAGAGATACAGAGTCGGTTAAATGGAGAAAGTTCATGTACTTTTCCATCTGCATTTCGCGCTATGGCATAAAAAACAAAAGAGCGCTTGGTTGCTAAGATACGACTAAAACATGTATTTTTTTAAATGGGACACCCGGTATATTTTTACATTTTTGAGTTTCTCTAATCATTGGCTATAACAAAGTATAAAACGACTTTTCTATAAAATCACGATTACGAGAGTTATAAAGAAAATCACGCTCAGTTCATTCGAGGTGTTCACCAAACATTCTACAATGGCCAACTTCTTTGTTTTTTGAAGTTACAAACTATCACATGAAGGTGTAGGTAGACACTTTTGTATTAATCGTGTTTTAAGTGTTGCCACTTGGATGTAATCTTTCACATAAACAACGGAAACAGTATTTACTATACTAATTACAACAAATAGGAACTAGATATTAAACAAAAACTAATTGTATATTAAAGTAAAAAGACAACAAGAAAATGTTTTAAATTTTTACTTCAAAATAACAGCCATTACTTTCCCTACACATGTTTACCCTTTGCACCAGATTACTGTGTACCTTTTGCACTGTTTGTTCATTAAAATCACAAATACACTGTGTAATTTTGATTTTTAAATTTTCCAAATCAACGGATGGTGTATCATACACCGTATTTTTAATAGCTCCCCATAAAAAGAAATCCAAGGGATTTAAGTCGGGTGACCTAGCCGGCAATAATATCGGGCCTTGATTTCCGATCCAATGATCAAAATGCTGTTTTAAGCGGCTAAGACTATTTATTCATTAAGCGTTCTTCCCATTTAAAAAAATAAAAAGTATCTTAGTAACCAAGCGCTCTTTTGTTTTTTATGCCAGAGCACGAAATGCAAATAGAAAAGTACACGAACTTTCTCCGTTTAACTAACTCTGTATCTTTAAAAACAAAAAAGTTGGTCATTGTAGAATGTTTGGTGAACATCTCGACTGAACTGAACGTGATTTTCTTTATAACTCTCGTAATCGTGATTTTACAGAGAAGTCGTTTTATACTTTGTTATAGCCAATGACTAGAGAAACTCAAAAATGTAAAAATATACCGGGTGTCCCATTTAAAAAAATACATGCTTTAGTCGTATCTTAACGACTAAGCGCTCTTTTGTTTTTTATGCCATAGCACGAAATGCAGTTGTAAAAATGCCCGAACTTTCTCTATTTAACCGACTCTGTATCTCTAAAAATAAAAAAGTTAGCTATTGTACACACTGTATATCTATAATACATTTACCTATTGAAAAACTGTCGATGCATTGCTCATAAAGTGAACATAAATAAAAATCAAATCCGTTACAACAAAATGTGTGTTTTGCCTTTTCTTAAACAAATAAAAGTGGTAAAAATGTGAGGCATGTGAAAAATATTTTTATACCATATTTGGGGTGATATATCGTTTGCTAATTTTTTTTTCTATTGGTATTGAATTTTATTTGGTTTGTTTTATATATGAAGAAATCAACAAAAATTAAAATTGAATTATCTTACTTATTTGTTTATTTATGGTGTACTTTGTAATAACGTCATACACAATTTAGCAGAATTACTAAAAACTAATCTAGGAAATTAGAGAACGGGTACGAAAAAAATATTAAATAAAATTAAAATTAAATAAACCAAATATCCATCTATATAGGTTTTCTTATAGTTCTGTATTTTATAATGAATTAAATCGTATATGAATATGATGCACTACTTAATATTAAAATAAACTTAGAAATAAATGGAACCTTATTTATTCCTATATCATTCCTATCTAATATATGCATGTCTCACAGAATTTTAATTTTATAATATGTGGAATATATTACCATATCTATGATAAAAATATGTTATACAAACGTAGAAAAATAAAAATAAAACAAAAAACGTCTTTGTATGTGAAGCAAGAAACCTTGACTGTCTCTAAATGAATGCGCCAGCGGTATACAAAAATACACTATAAATTTCCGAGTGTAAAAAAATATTTGATTCTACCCACTATTATCGAAACTTTGAAACTTTTACTTAGTTAATACCAGATTCCAAACCATCATAACTGGTTTCGATTCAATGCAGCATTCTGGAACATATAAAAGGGCTCGTTTGTTCCGAAATTTTTACTCGATTCTACCCACCGATATTTTCAACCGGAAATCAAGCAGTGTATAGTAGATAAGTTTCATTTTGTTTTTATGGAAGTAAATCATATATAAAGTGAAGCGGTGAAAGCGTGAAAAACATAAAAGAGACCAAATACCCTAGATATGTGAATAAGCTTGGCAATTGAAAGGCATTGAATATACCAATGTAGTTAGTTAGTTAGTTTCTTATTCGCTCTTTCAATGTACAGAAAGTATAGAACACGTCAAAAATGGATACAGAAAAAGAAAAACAGTACGTAAACACCACGAACACAGATATAAGTTAAAAATATTTGCGAACTATTATAATGTTAGTTTACAGTTAAAAAAGTCTTTTAGACTATAAACAGAATGGTTATAATAATATGAATAAAATTCTTATAATTCAAAAGACGCAATTCCTATACAGGTAGGTATATAACTGTAGATCTTTATCAGCTGCGAAACTACATTTCTTTGAAGTATGGTTAATGTTGGTCTAGGATTCAATGTATACGTACTTTCACTCGTCGCTCTTGTAGAATATACATATACATGTATACAGGGTATTCCACGTAACTGGTTCATTAAAAGTTTATGATGTTCTATTATTTACTTATATTTGAGATTTTGGCACCAGTATCTGTTCGATTGGTACTATAAATGTAAAATACCTTAACCAAAATATCACTTCCGGTTGACCGGAAGTGGATGTCAACTTTCTTATTTTAAATAGAATGATATAATTTTTTATTCATTTTTGGATTCTACAACTATAAATACGTCAGTTTTCATTAGCTATTCCTATAGCTACATGTTGCCGTTTTTGAGTTATTTAAGTTTTTCTTTTTTTTTAGTCATAATTATTGCATCATTGAGAAATTAATATCTCGATTAATACTGCAAGTAGAGACTCCAAATTTGCTATGTTATGAATTTAGATATAACTTTAAGAAACGGTAAGCACACTTTACATTCTAACATACAGGGTGTTCAAAACTGAGGAACAAAGTGACATATTTTCAAATGCAGGAAACTCAATTTTTTTTAAATAGAACACCCTGTATTTTAATTCGGAATTAGCAAGTAAATATCATCCCCTATCACTTTATATGAGCATTCCCTATACCTATCTTTATAGATTTTAAGATATTGAGCGACCTTTTGTTGAACAGACTAAGTATTCTTTTTTTAAATAGAACACCCTGTATTTTTAATTCGGAATTAAGAAGTAAATATCATCCCCTATCACTTTATATCAGCATTCCCTATACCTATCTTTAATAGATTTTGAGATATGAACGACTTTTTGTTAAACAGACTAAGTAGCCCTATCTTTGCGTGTTTGTAGTCTGTTTAACAAAAAGTCGTTCATATCTCAAAATCTATTAAAGATAGGTATAGGGAATGCTGATATAAAGTGATAGGGGATGATATTTACTTCTTAATTCCAAATTAAAATACAGGGTGTTCTATTTAAAAAAAAAAAGATACTTAGTCTGTTCAACAAAAGGTCGCTCATATCTTATATCTATTAAAGATAGGTATAGGGAATGCTCATATAAGTGGATAGGGGATGATATTTACTTCCTAATTCCGAATTAAAATACAGGGTGTTCTATTTAAAAAAATTGAGTTTCCTGCATTTGAAAATATGTCACTTTGTTCCTAAGTTTTGAACACCCTGTATGTTAGAATGTAAAGTGTCTGTACCATTTCTTAGAGTTATATCTACATTCATAACATAGCAAATTTGGAGTCTCTACTTGCAGTATTGACGGAGATATTAATTTCAAATGATGCAATGATTTATGACTAAAAAAAAAGAAAAACTTAAATAACTCAAAAACGGCAACATGTAGCTGTAGGAATAGCTAATGAAAACTGACGTATTTATAGTTGTAGAATCCAAAAATGAATAAAAAATTATATCATTCTATTTAAAATAACAAAGTTGACATCCATTTCCGGTCAACCGGAAGTGATATTTTGGTTAAGGTATTTTGCATTTATAGTTCCAATCGAAGAGATAATGGTGTCAAAATCTCAAATATAAGTAAATAATAGAACATCATAAACTTTTAATGAACCAGTTACGTGGAATACCCTGTATAATATATGGGTAAGTTAAAATTGTTTGAAGAAGGTGTCACAATTTTTGCGTACAAACATTGCACATTCACCACATATAGAGCTGTAAGTGTATCTTTTGATTAATAAAAATGTCTTTACAAGTATTTCTACTTTTTAAACCAAATATGTTTCGGGTACACCATTCCTGGATTAGAAACAATCGCTCCACATCACTAGCATTTCTCCAAAACACCAGCCCTACCGTAGATGAGCTTCCACATATGCTCAATACACACTCAAGTCCGCAAACACACTCACTGAAGAGGCGATCACTCACAAAGCGTGACTAAAGGGAGCGATCCTGGCTGCTGTGAAATCCATATGTTTCTTCCAATTTAGGCGGTCATCAATTTCCAACCCGAGGAATATAGTACGGTCACTTGGAGTGAAATCTTCGTCTTCGTATTTTATGGCAAGTTTATATGTTTCTGTTGTTGTGAATTTAATGAAGTTAGTCTTTTTCAGGTTTAATTATAGGTTGTATTTTTCAAAGCAGCTTTTATTTATATCTAACGCGTGAACAATTTTATTTTCCCAGGTGTGGAGGTGCCACCCTAGAACAACTGAAACATCGTCCGCGAAAAGTGACACAAAATTTTGCTGTATATCCGGCATTTGATCTAAGTAGACTAAGAACAGCAGTGGTCTAAGGACCGATCCTTGGAAAACTCCTCTTCGTACTGTTTCCCAGGATGATGTAAGTATCTCACCGCTGCTACTATGCATCCTAACACATTGCATTCTGTCTTCAAGATACGATTGAAGAAGCTTTAGACTCTTCTTCTCGAATTCCTGCATTCTCTAGTTCTTGAAATAATATATGAGGTTCGACTCTGTTAAAGGCTTATGACAGGTCTATACCGGGTGTCCAGCCTAAGATGCAACGGTCCGTAGCCGATATATTATTGTTTTTTTGAAAAAAATGTTTCAAATAAATGTTGCCTGGAATCATATTCTACACACGCTAAAATTAGTTTCAGTAATGGCGGACTTCCGGTTGTACCGGTAGTAGACACTAACTTTATTATTTTAAATGGAACACCCGATATATGGATTCCTTGTTAAATTTAAATAACAATACGTTAGGCATACATTGGGGCTCAGTTGTACTATTTCCGAATTATATGACGGTTTTCGAAAAAAAATTACATTTCAGTGTCTTCGGTGTTTGGAAATATCTTCAGATATACGAAAGTTAGGAAGATGTGGTTTTCAGTTTTCGCTTAACCATGAAACAGCACACGTCTTTTATTTAAACATTGTTGCGTTTAAATTACAGCGTTATTAAAAAGGGATCTGTAATTTTCGAACTCTAAAATCATGGATAACTTGATTTTTTTAAATTGAACGGTATATCAATTTTCACGTAAATGAATGTAAAATTTAATTTGCTTTCGATTTTATACGGGTATCATAAATCGCCTATGAACCGTTGCATCTTAGGATGGACACCCGATATATAAGCCTGCCACATGATCACCATCATTCATGCCAAGCAGGATTTCAGATAGAACTTGATATACGGTTGGCGCTATTGACTTTCCTTTCTGATAGCCACCCTGATTTTTGCTCAAGGGATTATGTGTTTCTAGAAATATTATTAATCTTTTATGTATAATTTTTTCGAATATTTTTGATAAATTGGATAATAAAGTTATAAGTCTATAATTAGCTATCTGCTTTTTATCTCCCTTTTTATGTATAAGATTTACAATTCCTTTTTTAGGTAGTTTGAGTAAGTGCACGTTAAAATACTTAAGTTAATTATAAGTATAAGCTAATGGCCCCACAATGCAATCAGCGGATGATTTCAGCAGTGGTATTTCATCTTGCCCAACACCCAACTGTTTTTTAATTCAGCGATAATGTTAACTATATTATTTGAATTTGCCGGAAGCATATAACATGTTTTACTACATTTCCGTACTAGGTACACTAGTTGAACGTATACTATTTTCATTTGCATCAATACTTATGTTTCAGAAGTATTTGTTGATGTCGTTCAATTTTTGTAAATTATCATAAGTAGGGAAGGTTGGGGCAAGATGGGGCCACGAGGCATGATGGGGACATCGTCTTATCTACAAAACGGCAGTAAGCATCTGTCAAATAATAGCAGTCCTAATATTGACAAATGCTGTTTTATGTTTGTTGTAATGAAGAAAACTTTACTAGTCGTAATAACAAAGTTATTGCTGTTTGTGCGTGAACTTTGCAATTTCCAGAATTATTTTGATGGTGAGTTCAACGGCCAATATCGGAAGCATAAGTAAATTATTTACCACTACACTTTTTTGTGCTTATTAATTGACATGTATTGCATGTATTTTCTATAGTGTGTTATTTGTTTATTTCAAATATTTAATATGTTATTATAACATAACCAGAAAATGTCCCAAAGAGGGAAGATGGGGCTATGGTATGGAGCAACGTGGGGACATCATTATCTCACTCTTCAGTCTGGTCCGTTATGCCAGGATATGCCATTATGCTTTCTCGAAAACATAATGCCTATTTCTCATGTTAGGAATAAAGTACAATCAAAGCGTAACAAGGGAAAGACAACAATCCTTACAAGCACTACGTATAAAAATCTGCTACAAGAAAATAGAAGTCTGGAGAATCCCTAAAGCAACTAGAGGAGAGCTGAGGGACAGTTAAAGGAAAAAAAATGACAAAGGAGAGAACAGAAGAAATCAAGAAGCCGAATTTTGTAAGGAAAGCAAAGAGATTATATTTTTAGAAAACGTCAGGTAAATAATCAAGTTCTTCTGTTGAGGAAGATGATGCTCAATGTTAGTATTGTAAGGGGAAGTATTGATACAATGCCATGGATGACGAGGTTGGGTACATGAAGGCTGTGCGTATAACGGTGATGAGTTTGTCTTCCATTGTCTCAATTGTGAAGATTGAGTTTATATTCTTATCGTTATTGTATTTTTTTTTATTTAAGTAGTTCCGCTTAAAAGAGTTTAAGCTTTGTTCCTACATGTTTTAAGAATATTTTAAGAATCTATTGTTTTTTTACCTATTACCTAGATTTATGGTACACTTTGAGAAAACAAGTAACCGAACGATTCGAAATGCGACGACCGAGAGAGAAGATATCGGTTCCTTTCCTCGCTACCCCTCCCCTCTAGACGCCTACCCGAGCGGCATTGTGTTTTCTTTCATTTACCTGCGGACGTTCGAACCTAGCGTATTGGGGGCAATAGAGATACACCGGTGACGCCATACTGTCGACAGGTGACTTTGAGCATTTCGGCACGGTCTGTCTTAGCTTGTAAATGCGATAGGGCATGTATTATATTTACTTTTCGCCTCATATCTACTTATTGAAAGCGCATCGCGCGCGAATAGTTGACGGTATTTAAACTATTTTTGCAAATTTTATTTCATTTTAAATAAACATGCCCATATAAATGTCATCCGTAAAATAACATAAGACTTCTTTCATAATTATAATTATTTGAGTTTGTTTTGAAATAATCTTGATTTATGGCGGACTAACGTCTGTAAGGTTACCTATAACTTCATAGGAATACGTGAATGGAGGGAATACCATAATAATTATGGTTATGGTATGGAGGTAAATTTATAATTAATTATAAATTTATAATGGAGGTAATTTTATAATTAATTATAAGTTCGGTTACTTGTTTCCTCAAGTTGTACGACCCATTCTTAATTCACCTAGAATCCCATCTTGCCCCATGGTGGGGCAAGATGGTGTATTTGCACATTTCTTTTCAAAATTTTCTCACAACATCAAGAGTACCCATAGAAAATTGAAAATTCATCCATCAGCAGATAAATGTTTAAAGATTACAACAAGCGTACTTAGAACCCTGTATATCAATTTGCAATCCTGATGCAGTATTCTAAAGCTTAATGTTCCCATCTTGCCCCACCTTCCCCTACCACTTTTTACTTGTATATTTCCAATATAGCATTATTTTGTATTATAGTATTCAATGAACGATGAATATTGTGAGGGAGGAAAGAGTAAAAACACTCGTTCTTTCGTTCACAAAAGGTATTAATATATTATTACTACACAGATAAAAATACGGAGTTGAATCTAACACCGTTTTAACTCTTTTCGGTGTTCCCTCGCGACCATCCGCTCAAGGAGCCTACATTTCGGAGTTAAATGTTTTGCTACTAAACGGATAGAATACAGAGATAATTTTACTTTCCATAGGAGAAAATACATCTTTAACCGAACAACCTAATCCGTTAAGGGCCAATTTGTCTCTCTTATGCAGTTTTACTATTTTGTAATAAATGTAAAAGTTTCCGAAATGGAGAAATTTTAACTCTTACTGCTGTTATTAAAATGGAATAACGGATATTGTCTCCCCCATATGTATGTAATATAATCGTATCAGATAAAATTATCTGCGTTGCTAATGCAAGTAAGTCCACGTGGAAATAATTAATTAAAATGTTTAGGGAAGCAGTTACGATTTGGAGAACAAATGTTCCCAATCGGAGGTATCCTTTCCCTTTTTGGAGTTGAGGTATTAGAAATAGAAACATCTGTTAAGTAAACAAATTATCACCTCCGTGAAGGAGAAAATATAATGCAATGTTAGGGATATTTGTTCACATTTAGGACTTAAATACGGTAGTGTAGATGCGGAGAGAAAACGGAGATTATTTCTTCCTTGAAAATCGTGTTAGAAAGCGGAGTAAATTCAATCTCTCCGTTTTGGTTAAGATTTTGTATAAAATCGAGGAACTACTTTCTGTTTTCAGCTATGGCAACTCCTTTTTGGAACAAAATATTTCCAAAACGGAGACTCCCTATTTCACTCCGCCTAATTTTGTACCTGTGTAGTTTCGGCTAGTAACGGCCATCTTCAGATCACTGGAAATGCGATAAAAAATAATTTAATTATGAATAATTAAGGATTGAATTAAGTTAAAATGTTTAGTATAAAACAAGTGATTAAACTATAACTAATAACATAAAGTATTCTAAATTACAATAATTGGTGAAATTTTAAAATTATGTATTAAAAGGTTTACTTACACGTCAAATAGGATTTTTGTCGATTAATAAAAACATCAAATATGATAACCATATTGTAAAATGCAAGTATTTACATATAAAAACTGCAAGATAAAGTTTTAAACTTTGAAAGATGTTGATGATATTAATTTAAATATATGAAATTGTAAATATTAAATGTGTGTGTATTATTACGTTAAGCCAAACTGCGAAAAATTGTTTAAAATAATTCTATAATTATATTATAGCATTATTTGTCTCACTGCTGAAATCATATAGATACTTAGATAATTATAGATAAGTTTCACGTAGCCTTTATTTAATCATTTGAGTTTAATATATAAGCTGAATTATAAGTTATTTTTGCATTCCTAATATCATGTGCTACATGTGCACAGTAAGAGTTATATTCATTTTTCGAAATTCTTCCCTTCCGAAATTCCTCGTATAATTGATGTTTAATGTCACACTTCATTTTAAGCTCATTTGTAATCGATTTCGTGTCATTTGCTTTATCTATAATTTAACATATTTCGCAGAGCATACTGTATCAATTGCTATCATAATTTGATTGTGAAAGTACGCATGTAACTTACATATATCTTTTAGGACTTAAATGGATTATTGCCTGATAATTATCGATGTTTTATTTAACGCGTTTTCATTCACGGTCATTTTTATTAGAACTTATTAGTTAATTCGCTATATTTTCAACAGGTCCAATTTTCAATGTTCTTTCTCATTACTCTTTCATTGTCATTTTAACTTCACGTTCTGATATCATCGATTTAGTTTAAAATCATGTCGTGTATATCCGCCATCGCACATCAAGGAAAAAAAAACATTTCCTAAACATCGTAAAGTCGACAAACATAATGCAGGCAAAACACTTCAAAGACCGCCAACTCCCAGTCGCCATCCCCAATGCTATTTTTACTTGCTCTGCAAGCACGTGATTATCGCTTATATAATAAACGCGAATGATATTTAATTTCGGCACAGTACGCAAGCAAAATTGGCAAGTCTTACTAAAAGATAATAAACAAAATATGCAATTTCATACCAAATTTTCACAGGGTATTAATCCTTTATAGCGGTTTTATTGCAGTTGCTTCCTAAATAAACGCTAATTTAAAGACGGTGCGCTTGTATACAGATGAATTCATGGATATAGCGTCATAGGCAGGTTAAATACACGATGAGATGTTTACCTGGTAAAAATTATTTGGCGTGCCACTGGTGGTATAGAAATGCTTTTCCCGGCTGATTAAAAATTTGATTATTTCACATCTCATGAGTTATTTTTATCAGCTAGGTACGGAAGTAAGTGGTAAATTCCCTTGTGATATGAAAATAGTTTGCATTGCCCCAAATCGTGTGAAACATCCGGAAATAAATAATTACTCTTAAAAATTGCTCTTTTCGACAAAAAAAAAGCTTTCCGCCGAAAAGTGATGTAACTGTAATCACACAGAATTTTTTTATTAAAATTTTTATTTGAAGAAATTTTTATTAACACCAAATAAAATAAATATTTCGAATGGCAGTATCGCATTTTTGGAATAACAATATTTTTAAAAATTCGAAATATATATTCATGGTAGTAGCGGATCAGTTATTAAAAAATAATACATAAGTATTGAAGAAATGATTTAATGATTGCTCGACGGTATACAGCCTTATCAAAATGAATATATACACTACCGGCCATTGAAGTTAGGACAACTACTAAATTACTGCTAACTAAATAAAAACGAAAGAAAATAAAAATTTATTCGTAGAAACAAAAATATTAACAAATAACAAATAGAAATAAAAGATAAAACAAAATATTATCATTAAAATATTACACTATAACTATACTTTCTTACCCGGACTACTAGTGGCGTGCGCTCTGTTAATTTTGTCAGAGTTTCCAATTCCATTCGGGTTGCAGAAGTCGCCACATGTGCTCTTTCAAAGTTGGGCAGACTTTCCTTGCTCGTCTGTCCAGCTCATCCCATAGTAATTCGATGATGTTCAAATCCGGACTCTGCGGAAGCCAAGGCATGATCTCCAAAGCATTACCCTCTACTTGAAGCGCAAGATAATCTTTGCAGATCCGTGGCGTGTGTTTGGGGTCGTTATCATACGCAAACACGAAGTTATCCTCAATCAACCGCAATCCTGACATTTTCTTCCAATATGCGTCTATAATTTTCTTTGCGCATAATGCCACCACAATTTATTGATAAATTAAAACAATAACAAGAAAAACATCCTTAAACTCCATGTTCCACTCAAAGGTACTACATGGGGCTATCGACTCTAATTCTCATTGTTCCTAACATGTTATTGGTCCCTATTCTAATTAACTAGTACCTAAATACTATTGCGGCACTAGTAACGGTGGTAATGATAATATTGCGCATAATGACGAGATCTCCGATCCCCGCAATTCTAAAACAACCCCAAACTATAATTGAACCACCACGGTGTTTTACTGTGGGAACGACACAATTGCGCAACATTCGCTCGTCCTTTGTGCGTCTTACAAAAACCACAGAATCTCATCTTGGCCTAGCGGGAAGGGTTCGTGCAATCTCAACGCGCAGCTTGATCCTCCATTAAATCGAGTGAGAACTTGTGGTTCGCTCTTTGCATTAGGTACACGTAGCTCACTTCAAGTTTATTTGCATCTGCTAATTTAAATGGTGTTTATCGAGTGCAAGTCGATAAAGTATGAAAAAAAGTAGAAAAGAAAGTAAAAAATTGTAAAAATAAGCGATATACATTCATTTTAACGTAGATATGTATCATATTCTCGAAATTCCCTTCAGTTAGGTCCTATCAAGCACCGAATTCTATCAAAGCCCATCCTGACTTCTCGCCCGAACAGTGACGTTAAGATCACCAAATTTTACGCACTAAGATCAAAAGAGCCGATAAGGAGATGATATTCTGGTTGTTAGATATTCTGCGCTTCTGCCCAAACACTTCGAACTTGGACTCGTCAGACCAAAGAACGTTTCTGAAATTTTCTGCGGTTCAAATTCCACGAGTTTCAGCCCACTGTAATCGTTTTTGGCACGACGTAGCAACGGTTTCCTTACCGCAACGCGACCGAATAAACCGTCTTCCCTTAAGCAGCGTTTAATTGTTGTTAAAGATATCACGCATTGGCGTCCCCCTTTCATTTCTGCTACGATTTCAGGCGCCCTCAATCGCCAATTTCTCTTACTCAATACATTAAAGCGTCGATCTTCCACGAGAGTTGTTATCCGTGACGAACTTGGACGATTCCGGTCTTCGATGTTCCGATGTCTCGGTAGCGACGAATAGTGTAATGGACTGTAGATTTTGTCACTCCTAATTTTTCTGCTATCACACGTACAGAATGTCCTACCTCGTGTAATGTGACAATAGCTGATCTTTTTTCTAGGCTTATCGACTTTCCTTTCGGCATTTTTTAAATACTATTTTCACAAACACCGCAATCGAACAACTGTATCGTAACTGGTTTACTAATAGAATAATTCACAAATAATAGGAGAACAATTATTCCCCACTGCAGTGGGAGACCTTTAGGAGACACGCACGTGAAATTTTACGACCCTGTCGACCCACCCCTCTATTGTAAATATGCTTGTCGGCGTTCCTTTGAATATCATTTGTAATGGTTTTATTTGTGAAAAGGGTCGTTAAATTAAATTATCCCAGTTCATAAGCAGATTTGTATTAAATAAATAGGTATATAAAAAAACAAAACAATGAAACTATCGTAACACTTAAAGGTTGTATTTGAAAGTCTTAGTTAGTTATAGTTCTCACTCGCTCTCGTTCACTTCCGCGTTGTTTGCGTTTCTAGTCGTCACTGCCCTTGTCAGGCAACAAACCCTCCTTCTTTTTCTCGGAGGGTTCACAATTTTCTACATCCTCCCCCGACCCAGAATTGATCTCCAGAGGATATAGCAATTGGATTGGTCTTCTTAGACGAACTCCTTTTGCGGTTTGAATTTCACATGCCCGCACTTTCCCATCACGACCAATAAAAACTTCTTGTATGCGCACAAGCTTCCAAAGAAGTCGAGGCACAGCTTGGTCGTACAACAACGCAACGTCACCTTTGGCGAACCGTCCTGCTTGGGTTCCAGTTGTGTGGTGGAAGAACCGTAACTGTTGTAAGTAGTCGGAACTCCATCGATTCCAGAATTTCGTGGTTAACTTCTCTCTCATCTTCCATTGCCTTAGAATGTCGTTTCTGTTTAATTCTGGTGCTCTGGTATCAATCATTAGTCCGGACTGCGTAGGACCAATCAAGAAATGTGATGGTGACAAGATCAATAGATTGTCTACATCATCGTCTATGTATGTTAGTGGTCTGGAATTGACACTTGCTTCAACCTCTGTCAATATGTTTGCAATTCGTCTGAGTTGACGCTCGCCCTACCAAGTGTGATTTTGAGTGCGCCCTTGACGGTTTTAACCATTCGCTCCCAAAATCCTCCCCACCATGCTAACGTTCTACTATAAATTTCCATTCTATTCTATGGCTTCTTGACATTTCTTGTACTGGGCTACTTCTCATTATGGCAAATAATGCTTCCAATTCTTGGGATGTTCTGTGGAAGGTTTTAGCATTGTCAGAGTAAATGACTTCCGGTATTCCTCGCCGTGCAATGAACCTCCGTAGGGCTCTGATGCAACTTTCTGTTGTCAATCGGGAACAACTCCAGATGTACTGCACGAACCACTGCACATGTTAATAGCATTATGTAAGTCTTTGCTTTCCCATTTTCTGTTGGAACATATAAAGGACCAGCGAAATCCACACCCGTTATCTTAAAAGGATTGACTGATTTTAATCTATTTGCCGGAACCGGTGCGAAGGTTGATTTCCTGGTTTACTCTTCTTTCTTACATTTTAAGCAACCTCCAGTGATGGTTTTGATTCGTTGGCGCGCTTGGATAATCCAATATCGTTTTCCTGATAGCGGCTAGTGTTACGTTGACACCTCCATGTAGTACATTCTCTGTTCTTTGTAATATATTCTGTCAGTTAACGTTGACCTTTTTGGTAATATTATGGGATGCTTGGTTTTGATAAGGCAACTCTGCTTCCGTAAGTCTTCCACCTAACCTAAAATTTCGATCTTCATCTAAAAACGGGTTTAGTGTCAATATGGATGATTTGAACTTAGCGGTTTTCCAGCTAATAACTGCATTACTTCTTCGAAATTCCGATCCTTGAGTTGACCTTATGCCAATACATCTTCAGTTGATATACTTCGTATACCTTTAGTTCGGCCTGTGTATTTTTCGTTGGGATATCGCAAATTGTGTATAAATCTTTTGTTTTTAATCAATTTTGACGTTAGTGTTTTTAATCGCGCAACCGCACCTTGATAATTTGAATCCACTTTGTCCGTTTTTCCACGGTAAAGACACTTCATATCGTTCGTTTTTAAATACTATATTATTTTCCATATAATGTTCACTGAAATTATTTGAGCCTTTTTCGCTCCCGTTTATTCCGATTGTTTCTAAGTCCCAAAACCGTCGCAATTGATCGTCCTCGCACTTTATTTGCGCGGTTAACGTAGTCGCAACTAAAAGGTTATAAGAGTCGCTTTCGTTGCCCGAACCGTGTAATGTCCATCCGAGTTTGGTGTTTACAGCTGTCAAGTCATCGGTAATCCTTTGGATTTCACCTGTTACCAGCTTCCAGTAATGATCTGCGCCAATTAATACTCCAATTCCGTCATGTGTTGGTAACTGCGTTTATGTTTACATCCGCTAACTGATGCTGCGACCGCAAAACCTTTGAAATTACGCGCGTTTTTTCGCGACGGCGTTTTTAAAGCGTCGAAACATATCTCCGGCACTTCTACCGCACTAATTTCTATTATGTCGTATTATATTGACTTTTAAGGCCTTAGTTTAACTTGGTTACAGAATTTGATGGGTGCGACTTTTTTGCTTCCGAACGGCATTATAGAAAGTTTATTTGTACCGATTACAGGTAGTCCCATTCGTTTTGATAAGCTTTCTTTTATAAAGGTTAATTGACTACCGCCGTCAATTATCAGACGCACTAAAGAATTATCTTTTAACCCGTTTCCCGTTATTTTTGCGTACCCAGTTTGCAAATAACATCATCTATGCGCCGTTTGTTAATAATTCGTTGTGGTTTTGCTTTGAGACGATACAGTGGCGTTAGAAATCGTGTTTGTTACCGTAGCCGTCTTTTCTCGTTGATTCTCCAACTTCGTTATTTGTTTATTTATTGGATCGCATATCGAGGTAGCATGTCGCAATTTACATTTAGCACAAGAAATTTTAGTTTTACAAAATTTTGAATTATGATTCTTTTTCAAGCATCGAAAACAACAACCGTTTCTTTTTAAAATATCTTTTTTTTCGTTAATGGGTTTTGAACCCCGGCAATCTTTTGTGTCATGAGAATTTCTGTCACAAAAGAGGCGAGTAATTCTTTACATTTGCTAACAACCCGGCTGCAGTGCAAGTGTCTGCCTTTTGTTTCGACCCCGTCTCACACATGTTGAGCTTTCGTTTAGGGTCTCGATCTTTGGGTTCAGCTCGTTCCAATGCATCCAATTCTATTTTTAAGAATCGTAATAAATCTTGAATTTCCTGGTTGTAGTCTATGCTGTTTGTTTGAATGCTACCATTCTCGGAAATATTATCGTTTAAGTGACCTTTCTTAATTTTTTGCCTGTTATATTCCACTTTTAAATTATATGGTAAGGCGTTAAAAATTATTGATTTTACCATTAATCCATATTGATCTGCCGTTACTCCTAATGAGATTAATGAACGCGTTATTGTGGATGCCTTTGTGTATAGATTTCTTAATGAATTAGTATCTCTTTCGTTTTTTACGGGATTTATTGACATTAAGCTGTTTGTATGTAATTATTTATGATACTGTCTGTGTTCGCGTATTCGTTTTTCAAGAGTTCAATCGCGTCGTTATACGATAGTTCACTTTGCGTTAGACCCGAAATTGTTGTCGCGGCGCGTCCGATCACTAATGATTTTAAATACGTGTATTTTGTAGCTTCATCAAGTTCGTCGTTTTTGTGAATCGCGACACTATACTGTTCCCAAAACGCTGGCCACGACGCTTCGTCACCGTTAAATTTAATTAAATCTATTTTAGGTAATCTTACCGTTCGTTGCACAATATGTGTATTTTGTTGATTACCCCCGTTAGTTTCCTCCACTGTTCCCTGGCTGCTTCTTGGGACGTTTATCGAGTGCGTTGGTAGATTTCTTAGCCTCGGATATCGTTCGTTGTTCTAATTTGGCTTTGGCTTCGACTACGATTTCTTCATATTCAAATATTTTCTCACACTCAGCTTCTAACTGGTCTTCGTCGAAGGTATCCGCTAGCTTCTTATTCACTTCACTTAATTTAACTTCAAGTGAACTTATTTTTGCAATTAAAACAGGTATTTGTTCCACGTTGATTTGATTTTTGCTTAGTAGCTCACTCACGTTATTTACAATTTTCGTTAATTGAGTCCTATACGTTTTTCTCAGCATTAAATCCATCGTTATAGTCTCTTGTTTTGTTACGTTAAAACTGTTACAAATCTCCCGGGTTTCGGCACCAAAATGTGAAAAGGGTCGTTAAATTAAATTATCCCAGTTCATAAGCAGATTTGTATTAAATAAATAGGTATATAAAAAAACAAAACAATGAAACTATCGTAACACTTAAAGGTTGTATTTGAAAGTCTTAGTTAGTTATAGGCTCACTCGATCTCCGTTTCACTTCCGCGTTGTTTGCGTTTCTCGTCGTCACTGCCCTTGTCAGGCAACAAACCCTCCTTCTTTTTCTCGGAGGGTTCACAATTTTCTACATTATTACCTGCTATTAGGTTAATTTAAATTTTCCCTTTAATAGACTTATTCTTAGTGAGGTCATATTACCTGTATGTATCATATTTGTATATATCCTTATTATTCGTATTAAATATAAAAGCAGTTATAGACATGAATGTACAGTTAAGGAAAAATGTTGTGGGCAGTTCTCTATCACGTAGGTAACAAAATTCCATTATATTAATTATATCATAATTATAATTATAATATAATTAATTATACACTATTAGTACTCGCTAAGAGCCTCTATTACATTAACATTAAGGGAATTAACATTTTAATTTTTTACGTAAACTTGTATTCCATAGAAAGAAGCGCATTGGCGCTTTAATTTCAATGGTTGTGGAATGTTGTGATGTTGCGGGATGAAGTTCCGCAATATTTACCGCAAATGATACTTGCTACCAATCAGTTCATTACTGTATAAAAACTATGTGCTAATGGCTTTCTTTTGGCAAATTATTACAATTAGTAGTTGCTAAATAAATCGAACGATGTTTGATTTTTTTGTATATTAGGATACTTATTTTGAAAATGCAAAACCTCCATAATTTTTAAATTACAATTGATTTAGATTGATTAAACTATTTGATGCATTTCATATAAAATTAAAACATTTACCATTCCTGTTTAAAAGTTGGCACAACAAATATTTGTTAGTTTTAAGCGTTTTTCCGAAAATCAAATTTTGTTATTAGGTCCACACGGTAACTATTAATAATTAATAAATTGTATTAAGTACTAGAAAATTTACATAAATTCTAGAATAAATAAAACTTTTCTATCTAAATTAAATAACAAATAAAAGCATAAATATGGAAAACGAAAGAGTCCCACCAACCCTTTCAAAAGTATAACTTAAAAACAAGGAATTGGGTAACATTCATTCTACAATATTTTTACAAAAAAAAGACTTGGTAATAAACAGCATAATAATTATACAAAAAGCCATTGCAGATTTCAAAGCCAAACATCATGGGGTTTATTTACTAAACAAAAGTTTTAATCTACAATGGTCGTTTCAATTCACTCGATGCTAACAAATACATACATGCGATTGCATACGCCTGTTACGAACGGAAGAACTCAATTTAGGGAAAAGATTTTGGAACGTAAAATATAACGTTTTTGTATGGCATTTCTATTCGAAAAATTTCATGGCTAATAAGAAGTGAAATAATCAACTCTTCTCTTTATATGAATATACAGAATTTTGATCTTAACCATCTGTGCGTCAACCCTCGAAGTTTATATAGTATCTTCGACAAAACAAAAAATGCATTTTAATATGTATTTATCATCCAAGAGTACTTTATTTGTGTATTACCATCCAGGGTATTACTTTAACAATCTGTTTGAATTACATACATATAAAGTTTCAATGCTATTTTCACTAGTTACTTTATTTTATTCTTTGTAGCTTTACATACAAGCATTTAGGCATAAATTTATGAACTATGCTTTTGTCCAAATTAAATGAATTACTTTCGAGCAGTTGAATTTCAGTTGAAGTTTATTGATTCGATTTAATTGAAATATAATTATTTATTCTACGGCTATGCATTTACTTTTGATGTTGATTGATGAATGATGTTAAATGACATCATTGCTTATACAAATTAAAAATGTATTTTAATTAAGTTAAATTTTTATTTCACTTTACAGTGCGATAAGAATACGCTCAAAAATAATATGTATCTACTACTACTGACTGTAATAAAAATAATTCCAAGTCTCGCGTAGGTCTAGGCGAGCGTGAAGGAGAAGGGGTAATATTCTACTTCGTATTTGTGCTGCCTACGTATTAGAGAACTGTCCACTTACTTAATTCCCTAACTATAGATGTATTATATTTTATTATTATTGTTATAACATTTGTTGTATGTGATTTATTACTTATTTAGCGATGTTTTGGCTATTAATACATAATAATATACATATTATCTATGATACTTGACCGTTGATACTTTCTACACTTTTTAATTTTAACATATTTTATAATCCATTTGTACCCATAGTTATAGTTTTATCACTCGGTTTCTGTTAAGGTTCTTACTTGTTTGATAAAGACACGGGATGTGTCAAAACGTGCGTCGCATGAAAAGAATTAATAGATAGATAGATTGAAATTTTTCGAGAATGGTTGTATTCATTCTATTTGTCCATTTTTTTACATATTATTCCTCATCGCTTGTAATGGTATTTCCCTGATCCTGTATCGGTCTCGATCTCAGTTCTCGATTCTGTGTTCTCGGCTTTTATCTACGCTACAGATATGCAAGTTACAAAACAAAATTATTTCTTTCTACTCGACTAATTGTAAGAACTGCGCAAAACTTCTATAGCTTTTCATGTCGTTTACAAATACTTATGAGAATTGAAACAGTTTTCCTACATATAAATCTTAGGCTTTCCTTAATTACCTAACACTAAAGTATATATATATAAAAAAATTGAAAAAAACATTTTTCAATAATCATTGCTTCTTAAAAATAATTTATTTGCAAGTATTTCGTTCGAAATGTTTAGTCTATTCTGAACAATTTATACAAAAAATTGCCGATAGAAAAGTCTGCGAAATATCAATTTTAGTTTCATGTAATACCCGAAAACAGTGAGTTTGCCATACCTGTATAATTGCTTTATTAAGTCATTTTTGTCATTTTTATTCATTCAATGTATTCCTCTGACTAGATAAGCAGGTGTACTGCTCGTCTTGAATGAATTTGCTATATATCAACTAATTTTTCTTAGCGATACACAAAACAGATACTATAGTTTCTTGTTCGATTAAATTAAAAAAAATTTTACTAAGCAGTTTTATTTTTTCTTAATTTTTCAACCTAATACATATCTGAAGACATGAGTGGGTGAAGGAGTTTTATTAAATATATTGTTATATTATTATTATATATTATTATAAATATATTATATATTTTGCTTTATAGATGAACGTAAAATGTAATTCTTATATTTTAAAGATCATAAGAAATTGTATTAAAATCAATTTTGTATAAAATGGTATAAGTATAACTCCTTCTTTTGTAAACGCTCTCAATTGAATTTCTACTAAAAACTATGTCTATATTTTAAATGACATTTACAAACAAATAGGCTTCTGCAATCTTCTCATCGGTAATAGTTTATCATTAAAGGATTGTTAGTATAATAATATTAATTGTTACAGCTGTGTATATAAACATAACCGCAATTATTGTAGTATTACGAACTTCTATGATTTTTTTCCTGTTTTGTAGTTACTACATCCATCTTCTACTTGAGATAATATTACAACTTTTAAAATAAGTTACATAATAATAATTAATATAATTAAATAGTTAATTACTACTACACTTACTGCTAGTTTTAGTATAAATTATAGGTACAATAGTAATTTACATAATAAATTATTCCGTCTTTGCCAAATTAGAAAGACCTTCCAGGAAAGTATACCTATACAGCAAGGGTGCTATAATCCCTCCAAGCATCGGTCCTACCCAGAATACCTAAAGATATTTACGGTATTAAGTCTGAAAGCTCTTCCTCTGTAATTGCTTACCCAATGCGACGTCCAAATGTTAGTATAGGCTGCAGGTGCCAGACTTCGAGCGGGATTAAATCCACCTCCAGAGAAAGGAGCCTAGTAAAATTTAAATAAAGTAAACCGCAAAGCAAAACCATTCACAAATAGAATTAGGAAATAAGGGAAAACTCCCTATATACACATACCGCATCGCGGTGGGGAAAGTGCGAATATCATACAACCACATATGCATATAGGCCTAGACACTCACGGTAGCACCGCCTTTCTATTAATGAAGTGCGCAATTTATAAACAAAAAATTAATACCGAAGACGCAAATGCTGTTCAAATTCCAATCTCTTACTTAAATATCTTTTCACAACCGGTTCCGGCGTACATCAGGTGTAAAAAAACGTAGATAATCAAACAATTCCCTTTCTATTAGATGTCGAATTTTGCGATAACCGTCATTTATGGTGCACGTGCATTGTAGGGTAGATACTAGTGTTGGGTACGAAACTTTCATCATCATTTACGGTAGATCGTCCACTTCATAATGCGACTGCAAGCAATCTACTCCACTCATTGCTTGAATGAATGCTTGACTTGCATGAAGTAAATCTTTCACATTGCTTTCACGACAATAAACGTGTAGCAACCTGTTTGTATGTAAACAATTTACTGTTTATTTTATCAATAAGTTATTATCAATAAGGTATTTGCCCAAAACTAAATTGTAATCTATTATAAAAGCCACGCCGTGAACGGAGCTGCTTGCTCCTGTCTTTCACGAAATGTATCCATTCATGTGGTGAAAGCAACCTTGAGCCTTTGTTTCATTCGTTATGTGGCTCCGCACTGCAATATTTACTCATAGCTTTACAGGCGAATGAAACCACGTTCATCGCAACACTAGTAGATACATAGGCCTACACCCATATGTGGTTCTAGACTTAAAAAAATACTCAAACGATTCAAGCCTGAGCAAGCAAGGGAGAAAATCGACTCCTTGTAATAGAAAGGACCAAATACTTTCTCTCTCGCTCGTTTAGGCTTGCAGTGTTCGGATACTTTTTTCCTCAAGTGTACGTTATATCCTCACTCCTCCCGTAGCTGCACATATGATATACGTTGTGTTGTTGTTACAAGAGAAAAAAAACTTTTACTATTGATTTCCAAAAAAAAAATTAAATAAATAAGAAAATATATTATTTATAAAAGATTGTGTTTGTTCTAAAAGTTAGAACCAATATCAAATTTTTAAAATATATTTTTACTATAGGGGAAAGTCCTCCAGTATCGACATTTAAAGTTTTATTACAATTGGAAGAAACTTTCTCAAGTTATTGTTAAAATAATATTTGAAACATAAATTGGAATTTATTAGACATTTTTTTACTACAAATAACACAATAAATTAAAAAGGAAAAAAAAAATTATTGTCTAACATACGGTTTATAACTAGCTGTACCAACAACTGGCCAATATTGGCGACTGGTCGATACTGGAGGACTTTCTAACAAGGGAACACCGACAGCAGCCAAATTCAAATGACACTCTATGGGCTAAAAGATTACATTAATATAGGAGCAACACCATTTTTTTGAACTGATTATTGATTCCATCATATCACATGGTGATTGTGCTGAACCACAAACAATCGCAAGTTAGTAAGGTGGCGTGTTGATTCTGTTTATCAATGTGATTCCTTAAGTGCTATAAAAGAATTGGATAAGTATGTTACTTTTATAAATACAAATTGTAATATCATTTTCCATCTAGTTAACGAATCACGTTTAAATTATATAAGATAAACGATTCATGTTTAGGTATGTTCATTTCGGGTAAATTCAAAAGTGGACCCTCCCGATCTTCGTAGTTTTTTGAAAAGTGGTGTAAAAGCACAGTTTTGAGTTATTTTAAGCGCAAACTACGTTTTTTGAAACAAAGATGCGATTTTTAGGATATGTTAGGACAACAAAACACATTGAAATCTTGCAAAATTTCGCTATTACCAACAAATAGACCATTGAAAATGGATAATGTAATAAAAGAATCGAAATAACATTTGTATCCGCTTTTATTTATTTATTCACTGAGAAATATATCCAAATCCAGATATGTGTCAAGCAACACAAAGATGAGGATGTCACACAGCGATAAGGCTGTGACAACTATATCAAGGAGAAAAACAAGTACGAAAAATGTGGGAAAAGAAAGTCCTTTTACGAAAAAGGTGGGAGAAGTCTATATGAGAAAAATTAGCAAAGAACTGGAGGGTCCGTATAAAAGTCACAGTACGTGATGCCGCAAAGAATGCTTTGTCTCGAACATTGGCTAGATTGCCAAATGAGTAGCAAAGCAAATGTTAACTACTTGTGCCATTGAAAGGAGAAGAAGGGGAAGACCATGAACAAGATGGATCCGAGACTGTAGGAAAATATTTGGAGCAACTAGGCATAACAGATAAAAGGGACAAAAAAAAATCAAGAAAAATAAAGAAGAAAATTCAATTAAGCAAGCCATGTAGGAAATTTTAAATAAAATTTAAAAATCAATATTCTTCAATGTTACCAAATTTATATTCGCATCGTCATACTCTAAATTAGAATTCAGTATACCATATGCTGTAACAAATAATAAAGCTGTAATATTAAATCACACCTGCAAAGAAATGTTAGCATACAATGTAGATTAATACATATAGTATTGACTTCCTTAGTATCTTTACTTGGCATGCCTTTATTACCTTTGAAAATTACTTGACTGCTCAATAAATATACACTTTATATAAAGATTACATAGGATAATACATCAGCATATAAAAAAATGAGAACGTGCAACGCCTTTCAAAAATGTTCGCGTCCGTTTCTAAATTTTTGTAAATATCTTGAAAATATATTAGAAGGTAATTCTAAGTATATTTATTTCATAGCCCTACTCGTAAATAATTTTCGAAAAAAATAATTGGGGTGGATAAACCATGCTTTCCATCTTTTTTTATTAATCAGAAATAAAGTATATTATATAGTCCCGAAATGACACAACACTAATTTCATATTTATTATTTTTTTTTTGATTTTGTAGAAATGTGTTATGGCATAGTCAATCAAGGATAACCCAATTTATTTTGGTTGTATACAAAACGTAATGTTGTAAATGTTTTTCTTGGGGTTAGAAAAATCCACCTCCAAACATTTCAGAACCTAGCTAACAGATGCTTCCTTTCGAAATATTAAACCCTGGTTCTCTTCTTCGAATATAGGTGCTCTCTTTTTAATTCTGGTCCACCGTTTCTCAAAAATGTCGTTTCGTTAAACATCTTCTATTTATATTGCTCTAAATAATGAAGGCAAAATTTTAAATCTACATTGGACATAAAATATGCTATACCAAAATAAATCAATAAGATTATATGCTTTTGCTGCGCTTTTATTGCGTTCTTCTGGAATACCATTTTTTTTTTCAATGTTTAATTTCTCTTGTCAAATCAGCACCGTAAAAGCGAATTTATTCTTAGTAAATCAAAGTATGTCAAAATTGTAGAAAGGGATACTAGACACCATTGAAATTGCGTTGTTCCTATATCAAGCTAGTCTTTCAGTATGTACTATGTTATTGAAATCGGAAGTATTGGCTTGTTCGAAGAATTATGGAAAAAAGCAATTTCATCCCTTACTAGAGCTTGCGAAAACTTTAATAAGGAATGTTCTTTTTTTTCTGCTTTTGAAAAATCAATAGTAAAAAAAAAAGTTTTCTGTTATGATAACTATCCTATACCATACTTTATGGATATATATAAAAACCTAATTTCTTACCACACTTATGAAAATTGTACCAATCATCAATCCAAGCTTTAGGGGCAAAGAATCATATAATCCGTGATTTTTTGGATCCCACACTGTGCACACTAACAAAACCAACGCAGTTGTGCCAATTATCTCCAAAAATAGAGCCTAAAAGTGGAATTACATCATCCATACAAGTATTTATACGTAAATGCCAGTCATTTCTTTACCTGAACTTCAGTAACTAATGGATTAGGAACACTTGTACACAATCCTTCTGTATAAGTTTCTGGAAGAAGTACCTGCAACAATATTATTTTATTGTTATTTTTCTTTCTCATGTAGTATATAGTTTTACCATTTTTATAAAACTAGCAGATTCTGCTTGTTATGCATAGCAGAAAATATAAGAACATTAATTTTGTACATACATAAATACAAAAAAAGGTTTAATAAAATTAAAAAAAACTGAAATATACGAGGCAATAATTTATATACCGTGTTGATAAATAATCAACTTCAGTTAGGCATTACATGAATAACGTCGGAAGAGTTGCTAGCTAACCCAATTTGGGCAGCAATTAATTAAAATTAAATTAAAATCTTACTAACATATTCCTAATCTAAATAATTACACCCCTATATTTTTCCATTGTTGAAAATGTAATTCATACATGCTTAAAAGTAATATAAATTATATTTATACTAAATGAAACCAGCATTCATTACTTTTATAATGAATAAGTAACAAATTGATTAACGGCGAATATATACAGAGGAAAACGAAAATGTTGGCACAACAAAAAAATATTGGTTTCTTTTTTTTTGCATTCGTTCAAGCAATGTTAGTTTAAATCAGCACATTTTGCTTTTAAATGCGCCCGTGGAACTTTAAAATTAGTTAACTGAATCTATGCGGTCGTGTAAGGAATACTTATTTTCGTGTTGGAACAAAAACAGAAAACTAAAAATGTAAAAGGAAATATACTAAAATATATTTGAATTCTCGCTGAGTTGTTAACAAATTAAAAGTTCTAAGGGAATTCCATCTATGTAAGCGCAGACGCAATTGTGTGTATGTTAGACTGAGAAAACGACAAATATTAAGTTAAAGAAATGAGCGTAATTAAGAAATACCTAGGTAAGGATTAGGTCAACTAAAATTACAGTTAATTTAATGCAAGCATGATGTTGGGATTGACTTTTTTCAAATCTAGTGTTCACTTTCCCAAACAAGTGCTCTAATCTAAACATTATTATGGGAACTTTTTACCCGCATATGTGCAAATTTATTAGTAAATGTCTACAAGTATTACGGACATTGTCGTAAAAATTGTGCTACTCTTATTTAGACACATAGCACGGCAAATATGTAGGATTATAACATATTAATTTAATATTACCAAGTAAACTAGTAATGGAAGTCGTGATTATTAAAAATCTGCTGGTGATATACATATGTAATGGCAGTGATGTCATATCATTAAACCCTATTTCTTTTTAGTGTATACAATATCCCGTATAGATATTTTACACTTCATACTTTTATATTAGTAATATAAGGTATGATAATTCAATTCGCTTTACAAGAAAGTTTCTTCAAGTTTTTTACAAACGAATTAACTTCCTGTAGCGATATAATACATTGATTAAAAAAAATCTAGTTTGGCACAATGTAATTTTGCTATCGTTTTCTGAGCCCATTAATCAAATACCTATATTTTAATGTTTAACTTAAAAGGAGTTAATTTCTTTGGGCAACAAAAGATTATTACATGAAACTATCATCGCAGGACTGAGCCAACAAGATTTGTGCAGCCAGTACTGCGTAATTGATTTAAATATTCGAGCGTTTTGAGCGTGTTTACATACAAAAAACTTATTCAGTGAACCAATCATTGGTTCAGAAAATCTTTTCTTGTCGCTGTATATGCTTTCTATATTATCGATTAGTAAATGTTGGTTGTAAATGAGCACTGAAAAATGCAACTTTTTATATGTCGTGGGATATTTATAAAAAATACATCAACATACATAATTCCTAGTTCTACGGTACAAACATTTTCATTTGTTCTTTGTATGTATTGCGTACGGCTACTGTTGTAGGTGGTAGAAATAATCAAGATCTCATAACAAATTTTTTTATCAGAAATGGAATTGGCCGACTGGACGATAAGCCTCAGATAAACACACTACTCGACTGATGAACACGTCAAATTGAAACATATCGGACAATATATACATATATTAGTATTTTATATCTAACTGAATAGTAATCCGCGTGTCTTCTACAACGAAGAACCTATGATGCGGGTGTAAACAAACTAGTTTTATGCCCAAAAACCATAACCGTGCTCTTTTCTGTTCATGGCATATATAAATGGGAAACATTAACTGATATGGGCATTCCAGAATAAAATAAAAGTCTCTAGTAAGAGAAACCATAATGAAGAATAGCTGGAGATGCAGGATAGGTGACTTATCTAACTCGTCCACTCCCACTCGGAAGTGTAAAACAGGGTGATCAACTGTCTTCACTGGTCTTTAACACATAGCTGAAAAAAAACTATAAAAGATAACCCAAAACAGAGAAATATCGTCTGTAATAAGAACTGTTAAATTATGCCATATAAAAGATAACATAATCTGTCTTTGCAAGAAGCTAATAATGGAGGAGGAAGTACTCCGTATCTCAATTTTTTAAAATAATTTCTCATTTTCTTACCTTTCAAAAAAAAAAGGTGCGTTCTACTTCTAAATATATTTAAGAGCACTTGTTTCGGCGCACAAGTGCCATCTTCAGGGCGCTGAAACATGTAATCTTAAATATATTTAAAAGTTTTGGTGAATGTAAGAACATTTTTTCCTTCTTTTATTATTTATTATACTGGGTGAGTTTTTTATCTTGAGACAAGGGAATATCTCTAAAACACTGCATCAAATCAAAAAAAGATCTTAATAAGATTTGTTATAATGTAGGAGGCTCACTGAATGGTGCCGAACTCGATCCCCCACCTCACCCCTCCCCAGAGTGAGAGGGAGGACAACTTTGAAATCTTAAATGAAAACCCCCATATTGTATTGCAGATTCAGATTCTACGCCATCAAGTGTGTAGTTTTTGTTTGAAACTTTTTTTTCGATTCGTAACAGATTGCGCTGTCTTCGCAACAAAAAAAAAAAACGCGATTGTGAACGTCTAGAAAAAATACACAAAAAAGAGAAGCAAGTAAAGATGATTTTGTTTTTTTTTTTTATTTTAACATAAACTAACATTTCAAAAAGCCATATGTTCGAAACTGTGCCCCTTCACTTCGATACATTTATTTATTCGCAATTGGAATGCTATTCAACGATACAAAAGCGTACTTTATTCAGTACTTGACAAGCTGTGAATACTTACACATTGTCCGATCCCCATTTAGATTATTAATTATTAATCCAATACAAATTAGTTAAAAACAAATTGCATAGTGCTTATACTAGTATTCTTTGGGTTTGTAGAGTTTCATGGAAATCGGAATTTGCGAATGGAAATACCCGAAACATCCAAAAGGATAAAAGTAAAAATAAAACTCTAGATACGGTAGATGACTTGAAGTACCTGGCAGCCACACTTACAAAAACAAACGAAATAAATGCGGAAGTAGATAGTCTCAAAATAACTGCCATTTGGTCTCAACAGCATACCTAATGTCGACTGAAATATTTCTCACCCCATGTAGAAACCGATCAAAAAGGCGATCACATTTGAAATAGGAAAATGGAATAGTCAGTCACTTGACTCAACTAAGATGTACGAAACTGGATGAAGATGATAAGGAGTAAAGAATGAATAGTAGCTGAAAAGCGAAAGTACTATACAAGCCTTAAGCATTTTGTGTGTGTATGACGTTTGTCCAATGCGGAATTTAAGTATTTCATGTTGATCGAATAGATGATGTAAAATTCAGGAATTATCAAGAGCCTACATTAAAAAACACTTTTTAAAAATTCTTTACTTCTATCATAAAATACAGCTACCTTTTCATGTCATTATTGCCAACTGTAAATAAACTTTACGTTTTAATTGAATGCCTGCTTTTAATGTATGTATGATTTCAATATTTACACAGTCGGTACGAAATTAACGAAAATCGCATGACCAGCAAACCTTTAACATTCAGCTTGCGTCATATAAACAAGGTAAAGGCACCCCTGCTTTTATTTTATGCGGTTTTAAAATTTGCAAAAGAAAAATATTGTAGCTCCTACTTTTTTCATTATTGTGATTATTGTATATAGAGGCTTCAATGGTGGAAGTTATCGAAACGATTCTATTTCTTTGTGATTGATTTTGAAAGCTATATATCCCATGAAAAGATAATTAACTGTATGCAGGTACCTATTTTATAGTGATCACATTAAATAGTTTTCTTTTTCGGTTTCCCCCTCTCAAAGATGTTTATTGAAATATAATTTTATTAAGACACTTTACTGTTATTTCGCTTTAATTCCGGCACTACCGGATGGTAGTCAGTTTTCTCAGCCGCTATTCTATGCAACCATTTATACGCGCATACTAAAACGTTGAAAACTATATTACAAATCGGCAATAAAATATACGTAAAAGAAAAACAATATTTATTGCCATTATGTATTATTTCCTTATACGTTAAAAAAAAAACCAAGAAAGAATTGTACCTTAAAATGTTTCTCTTCATCTTAAAATGATAAATAGGGATTCTTCATTCTTATTTTTTTACCCTTGCATTAATCTTTAAAAATTTTAGTCGAACTTCACAAACTCTGCTGAGTTCCTTTAGGACATAGATTTCATCTTATCTCAGATTATAAGAATTACACACTAAATACTACGCGCCGCATTACATAAATGACTTTAATATTAAAATATAGCACCAATAGAAGAGAATAAAATCACACAAGTGTAAGATGGTTTTCGGGACGTACCGTAAAGTGGGGCAATTCCGATCAGCTTTATGTACCATTTCTGAGCTGTAATTATTATTATTGATCGAAAAAAAATTAAAAAAATTATATATAATCATACATCTTTTAACTACACATACCATCATGTATATTAACCCAATGTATTAAAACACTATTTTTTTTAATACATCAAGCGTGATCGTTTTGCCCATAATAGGGGGCAATCCAATCACCCATCTATTTTCTTATAAAACCGATTTGAAAGCTACACGAGGTAAATCCGATAACAAAAATTTGGATTTAAAAAAAGGAAACTTACGGAAATAACAGAAAATATGTATTATAGAAATGGCAAACAGATAAATAATGACATAAACTATAATAATTCAATAAACTAAAACTAAAACAAAATTTCATTCAACGCGCTTCCCTCTCATTTCAAAAACGTACCTTCCCCTTCTATGACCAGCTGGATAATTTGGTTTTTGGAAATTTCCTAAATTTCGTCAACTTGGAGAAATACAAAAGTCATCTTTTCTCTTCCTTAGAAATTACCGGTTCTGTAAAGTATTCTGAAGTAATAATAATAATAATTCATGCCTTCGCATCCCCCAACAGCTTTCGCCAATTACAGGGTAATGAATATGGCACCCCATTATTTTCTGATGCTTTCATAATGGATGAAGTGCTCTATTTTACTGTCCTGATAGCGCTTTGGAGGTATTTGGGGTTATATTGCTGTCTCCCGCCAGGCCATACTTTTTTTTATAGTTTCTCACCATAATTTTCAATAAAACCAACGTAGAAACATGAGTATGTCATATTTCTACGTTGTTCAATGAGCATGTTCTTTGTTCTTTTACTTTTCAAACTGATCGGTATTACCCCATGAGGTGTTAATTTTCCACTTACTCTCTTGTTATTCCAACACTTTCATAAAGTCAAAAAAAGAAACGGTGAAGAATGAATGACAATTGATTCTTTTCACCTTATCCCTTTTCGAAAATTCGCTTAGTCCTAGTGGGATACTGGGGAATCCCCAGTAGTAGCTTGTTTCCGTCTGTATGAAATATTAGTCGTTATCATTCCATCGGAAATTATTTTTTTAACACAGGAAACTATAATGCAATACTTAAAAAGCCAGTTAGTTATCTATGTTATAAACAAAATTTATTAAATGACTGTGTTACAAAACTTTCTCATCCTTTCCACAGCTGCCAGACTAAATAATTGCCGTAAAATCAGGATTGATCGATTTTACCCCATGCGATCGAATTTGCCCCACTCTACGGTATGTGCCGTCTTTTCAAATTTCACATCGGAAAAAATCTTTTCAAAAAAGTAGAAAAATTAGTTACTTACTCATAGTATTAATACTATTTATCATTTTTCATAGAGGTTGTGCACAGTATGTAGTGTTTCGCTAAGACCACCGTCAATGTCTTGGAAAGTAAAATAACTATACTGACAGGAAAAAGATTGTAAAGCTAATGTAGAAAAAGGAATTTAAATAAAATATTTTTAAAATTAAACATGATGACTGAAAGCGCAGTTGTTAGTGTGTAAACGTTAAATTTTAAACTTGCTAACAACGGTTTTAGTTAATGAATTCAAATTAGCTATAATTTTAGTTGCTTCACTGAAAATCTTACGTTAATAGTTAATTACGCACATTACTTTGGTTAAAATGGTTTTTTCATGTTGTAAATTATAAGTGTATGAAATTATTAAAAAATTGAATCTATTCCAGCTTCTATTGCTTTTACCATTAATGCTGTTCTAAATAGTACAATTTGTACCACTCTTTCTATCAATGTATAAGCTTTCAACGATGCCACAAATAAGGATGTATTATGATGAACTAAAATTATAACTAAAAGCATTTAGCCGCATTAAGTAATATAAATGACGCCTTGAAATATAAATTTTCTATATAAAATAATTTCAAAAACACTTTTGCCTTAGACATCATACAGTGTTTTACCCATTTGGAGGAATCACAGTTTTTGTGCAGCCAATTTACAGTATAACGTTAGTATTAGGATTTCGTTGCAACGGTCAGCGCTAATGGTTGACCGCGACGTCCAGCAGTCGAGTACTGCTACAATGTATTTTAAAATAGAAGTGCTTTCGTCAATACGTCTCGACTTCGCGTCTTAACAGATGACCGTTGACGGTTACGTCTTGACTGCTCAAAAACAAGTCAGGACGCGGACGCATCAACTGATAGTTCAAATAAACAATAATCATTTTTTAAGATTGTTCTAAAAATTTCTACTTGCTGATGACGAATTGTAAATAGAAGAAGTAATTGAATTCCGATGCATTAATATCGAAAAATAGCCTCCATCCTTGTTTTAAAATCTATATAGCTTACTCGTTTCATTATGCGTACAAAGTATAAACTCGATATCATCATCTTTCTCTCGTTTTTTCTAACAAAATTAATGTTGTTAGAGCTTTTCTGTTCGTATTAGAGATGAATTTCCAGTCCTGAATTGTGAAGCAGATCGTGCAGACGCGAACGTAGGACGTTGCAATGAAAGCATGTAGCCGCAACAGCCAGCCGTTACTGCTGGACGTCGAGGTGAACCGCGGACGCTGAACGCTGCAACGAAATCCTACCTTTACTCTCGCCAGGCCGTCGCTTTGGCACAACACGCAAACTGATGTTTTGTTTCTCCTCTTGGCAGAATCTGCAAGTCCCGTCATTTACCAGGCCTATATATCATACCTATGTCTATTAGTCCATAGCAGTGTTGGGCAAGATAGGATAAGTGAATACATTTCTGCAGCGACTAGACACATTCGTGTTTATTGAAGCCTTGAGTGGGGAGCAGTGTTAGCTAGTGATTTACTGAGAGCCGACTAAACACGAGTACGTATAATCGCTGTAGAAATTTATTCACTTCCCCTAACTCGCCCAACACTGGTCCATAGTGACCAGTCAGCAGACATACTATCATTTTGACAGTCTTCCTACTTTTACTCAGTTGATCTTTAGTAAATTCAAGTCTGCGTTCCTTTTAAAACTGTTTTGCTTGTCTCTGTCCTGATGAACTTTGTCACAATTCTCTGGACTCCATTATGTGTGATAATTAGTCAAGTGGGAAAAATCAGTTTACTTTTATAACATACATACTACACGTTTCTTCAATATAATAACGCTATATCAATAAGTACTTAAATGTTAGTGAAGATGGGAAGGCTCGGCATTTAATCAAGTTATAGTTTACAGTATAAAAAACCTATGTAATTCCTAAACCTTGACAGATAGGAATAAATTTTGTAGATATAACAGAAATTGGAATTCTTAGAGAAAATTCAGAAAATCTCGTTGGGGATAACGCCGTAAAAAATATTATATTGTACAGGGTTTTCCACGGAACTGGCTGGTTAGAAGTTTTCCGGCTTAACGAAATTCCTCAGTTTTAAAAAATTGGGGTTTGCAACAATTTGGCACTTACTTTCTTTCTAAAATATTTTCACCTTTTTTGCACTTCCGGTTAACCGGAAGTCGCCACGAACTTTGTTATTTTAAATGGAACACCCTATATATTATTGTATTTTTGAATTTACCATAAAATTCTATGACGATTACCATTAGGGTATCTTATACCTATCTTCAACTGTTTCTAAGATATTACGATTTTTGTTAAAATTTTGACATTTACATTGTTGTATGTAATTGATTAATTCGCACTTGATTTAAGTGTCAGAAATCTCCGACTTTGAAATCAACAAGTACTAACATTGTTTTACTAAAACGTGGAAAAAAAAATCAGTGACATTATACAAGGTGTTTAAAAATTAGTGACATATCCAAGAATTTTGAATGTTGCAAAACTTAATTTTTTCAAATAGAACACCCTGTACATTTTTCTATTTTTGGATGTACAATTAAATTCTATACCGATTTGCTGTAGCATTACGTATACCCATCTTCAGTAGTTTTCTTTTAAATTACTCGTTTTGTTTATTACCGCTTTCAAATGGCCGAATAATTTCTATCTGGTGGGCCATGACATTAACATCACAACAATTTATTATTATTAGTAAGTATTATTGTTACAATCATTGTTTGTTACACGTCGCGTGTTCAGATCGATGAATATTATTGTGGATCTTATGAATTAGATAATGTACAATATTGGAGGAGTTTATTCTAACCTAGATACTATAAATTCATTTTAGATTCACTGAGACTGCAGGAAGAACTTATAGAGAATTCAATGTAATTAAAAGGAATTTAGTGGTTGTTAATATATCTAACGGAATCCAGAAAATTTTGAAATGATTTCTCTTAGTAGCTTGGTTTCAAATTAAGGGAAATGGCATAAACGATAACGACGACAACATAACAAAAATTGTTTCACTGAAACGTAGTGTGCTTGTCAAACAAATGTTTTAAAGTTTTTGATATATTAAAGTATTTTCAAAATTATAAAGGTTTTTATAAAGAATATTTAGATACATGCATATTTAACAAATGCAATTTACAAGCAGCATAAACTTGAACCATGACATAGAGCATCAAAACAAAAATGCTCAATGTGAATTCCGTTTACGTCCAAGCATTTTATTATTCGACGTCTTAATGTGTCGCCTTATACTTCTTCTCACTTCAACTAGGTCTAATTCATCAAACGTTCTCGTCACACGAATCATTAAATCTTGCTTGGTAGTGGTAATTCATAAGTTCCACAATAATATTCATCGATCTGAACACGCGACGTGTAACAAACAATGATTATAACAATAATACTTACTAATAATAATAAATTGCTGTGATGTTAATGTCATGGCCCACCAGATAGAAATTATTCGGCCATTTGAAAGCGGTAATAAACAAAACGAGTAATTTAAAAGAAAACTACTGAAGATGGGTATACAGAATGCTACAGCAAATCGGTATAGAATTTAATTGTACATCCAAAAATAGAAAAATGTACAGGGTGTTCTATTTGAAAAAAATTAAGTTTTGCAACATTCAAAATTCTTGGATATGTCACTAATTTTTAAACACCTTGTATAATGTCACTGATTTTTTTTTCCACGTTTTAGTAAAACAATGTTAGTACTTGTTGATTTCAAAGTCGGAGATTTCTGACACTTAAATCAAGTGCGAATTAATCAATTACATACAACAATGTAAATGTCAAAATTTTAACAAAAATCGTAATATCTTAGAAACAGCTGAAGATAGGTATAAGATACGCTAATGGTAATCGTCATAGAATTTTATGGTAAATTCAAAAATACAATAATATATAGGGTGTTCCATTTAAAATAACAAAGTTCGTGGCGACTTTCGGTTAACCGGAAGTGCAAAAAAGGTGAAAATATTTTAGAAAGAAAGTAAGTGCCAAATTGTTGCAAACCCCAATTTTTTAAAACTGAGGAATTTCGTTAAGCCGGAAAACTTCTAACCAGCCAGTTCCGTGGAAAACCCTGTATATTAAAGTGTTCAAACAATTTGAAGTTGTTTTTTTTTTTCACTTATACAACCCGTTACTTCTACAAGTAACTTTTATTTTTATTAATAAATTGCTAAAATAATGTATACCTAATATGTATAATATGACAAAATTTTTGAAATACTATTGACAGATTGCGTTGAAAGTTTAAATATATGACATGATGACGATGTTCGGACTATTTTCTTTTTATGTGCAAGTAAGTTTATGCGAAATCCAATCAAAAGAATTCTTTTTGGCACGACTGATTCTAATCACTGCTCCTAATTTTAAAACAAGGTATAACTCTTTTGGAAACATATATATACCCGTTTATTATCGCCCATAAGTGCCTAAAATGTTTTTCAATCTGTAAACAATACTTTCTTATTTTGGAACAATGATTATATGCTGTGACGATTAGTTAATAATTCTTTGACAAAATTCCGTACGGTGGTAATAATCTTTAACAAAAAGTTGCAATTTTGTAAAACCAGTATTTATTATTACGTAAAGTCTTTCGAATCATTGCTGCATCTATGTCGAATTCGTGAGAAATTTATCGAATTTATTTAGTTCTACTACAGCTATTTGAATTTCGCAATGATTTACGTTCTTATCCATAATAATTTTATTTTTATTATTTACTAAAGAAAGTTTTGCTTGGAAATATCAAATCGTATTATAAAATAATACTAGTACTGCCAATCTCAGAAGAATTAACTGCAATTTGTAATGACTTCCTCGGATTCACGACTGTAAAATTGCTTTATCGAAAATAGAGTTTGCTCCGGGGTGTAATAATTCAATTTTAAATTGACCGTTCCTGTCACTCGTCTCAAGCCCGGTTCACTAATTGTAAGAGATATGTCGGAAAGAAGTAAAAACACTAGTTGATCTAAATTTAATTGAAGCGATATCCGAAAATTGTTATAATAATTGTCATTGCAGTTGCATTTCGCACAAATATTTGATTTGCGCCCTCGATCGTCAACTCTATCAGGAATGCAATACAAATTATACAAGATTTACAATATATCGATTTACAAAAGAAAAACATAACAAGGCAAAAAAAAAATCACTGTTAGAGTAGAATAATGCGTATACTATTTTCTTGCCCTAGCAAACAGAAACCATTTACACATAGGTATAAAGTTTCTTTTGGTCTTTACTCATTGCGAGTTCGCATGCGTTCACTTGGAATATTGCCTCCTATGTGCTGATTTCATTCAGCTATGGGTAGAGTGGTTAACTTTCGTCTGCGTGCCAGGGGTGGGACTCTGTGTGCAGTAGAATTCTATTTATCGCTTCATTTCTACATCATTTGTACTCTGTGTGGCAATAGTCGATTTCTATATGCCGCCATATTGTCGCCTAAAGACGATACGTCCACACACCTCGTTTTGAAGGATAGATAGATCGTTTAGAAAAGGATAGCATTTACTTGTTTGGGTTTAAAACAGGTGTGAAATATTTGGAATGTATAAAGGAATCGCTTTTTTCGCGTAGAATGCGTCGTTTTATATTAAAAATGCGCATTTCTTCTAACGCTTCTTCTTCATCCACACCCATAATTAATGTATTGGGAACATTTAAATCAATAAATAAAGATTAGCAAATAAAATATACAAATATTTTTCGCAGTCCTAACCTAAACAACTTCTTTATTCCCACTTAGTGTGTTGTCTTTTCCATAAAAAATACTAGAACGCCACCACACGTCACGCTAATAAGTTCTAAACGGTTGGTGTTCGCCCATTTAAGGGATTATATTTCTATTCCTAAATTCACTACAGTACTGTAGGCACACAGAGTACCAATTCACCATATTGTCGACTTCAGACATAGAATTCTACTATAGAAAACGATAATAGAATTCTATTGTATACAGAGTCCCAGCCCAGGTCAGTACTAAGTTTCATATATGTGATATTAACGTTTAACACAAGTATACAATACAGTGTCGGGAAAGCACAAAATTATTTACTTATTGAACTAATAATATTATTTTTAGTCCTTTACCTTATTTAAGTAGCAGAAATTATATAGGATAGGAAAAGCATTTTTGGTAGGTTATAGGATTTCTGAAAAGTTTGTAGCATTAAGTGTGTCAAGATTTTTCTCACTGAACCTTTCATCGTGATGATAAAACATGGTTATATTTTGAAAAAGACCGTTCAATATCTACGAATGTAACATACGCATAATTAAAATAATCTTTATAGGTAGATAACGGATCAAATGCACCACCACCAGTGTCTAGTACGATTTGTGCCAGCACAATAACAGTTTATCGCACACTGTACAAACTATTTTGGCACCACCATAATGTAAATCCAGGAACACTTTTCTACATTGAGAAACAGTGGTCGTTTTCTGTGATTTTCCACGCCCGACATTGTATTACTATCTCGCATCAAGACTCGACTAATACTGATACTAGATTCTAGACATGAATCGGACAGAGTAATTTTACTGCATTGAGATATACTATGGCTAAACGCTCTGCATAGCGCGAGACGAGTGCGGCCCGTGTAAGCAGACGCATCTGACCACTCTAGTTATAAATATACTTACATAAATAAATCCGTATCCTATGAAACCACCAATAATTTGGGCCAATGCATAGCATGGAACTAAATATAGCTCTAACTGGCCCATTATCCATCCTGCTAAACTAACGGCCGGATTTAAGTGACCTCCAGATATGTGCATAACTGTCTAAATGAGTGAACAAAATTAGTACAATACTTACATAAAAAGCTAAGCTTATATATTATAAGTGCCATATACCTGTACTGCTAGGGCAACAGCTACCCCAAAATTAAAAGCCGGAAATAAGTAGTCTGGGGCAGGGTGAACGTTGATTACGCACCCTAGACAACCAAAGAAGAGTAGTAAGGCTGTTCCTATCATCTCTGACAAACATAGCACTATCGTTTTGAATATCTTCTGTTTAAGAGTAGCTGAAAAAGATACATGCATGTTCAAAAAATCTTCTAAAACCATTTGAGTTGCCTACAAATATAAAACATCAACACAAAAAAGTTTATTATTTATAATTTTTAGTTTCTTTTGTTCTTAAGAAATTCTTATAAAGCTATTATTTTTTTTCAGGAAGTTTTCAGTGTGTTATTCTGTATATTTATGTAATTATTACTTATTATTTCCTGGCATTAATTTATAATATATCATCTACGTCTTTAAACTTCTTTCAACTTTCTAGACAGATGTATATTTACATTATGTGTATATATGTATATACGCTAGGTAGATTATAAAAATCATTAAGAGTTAATTTATTATACAATATTCTTGACGTAAGCTCCCACACTTTTTATATTTTAACCATATATTTGCGTTTTCTTTTATTGGCCTGATACTAACTTAAACTTGTATGTTTCGGTTTATCTATTCCGTTTTTATCTAGCTGTTAATTACTGTTTGATTAATCCCAAGATATCCGTGAATATTTTGGGAAATATATATATATATGCTTAGATAGATTTGTACATTACTTGATTTCTTATTTATTTTTGGGGTATTTATTTGATTTTCCATTTCGCACTTCCTCTGGTACAAAATAATTTTTTGTAACGCGTTCATTCCCAAAAACTGTTATCACCTCTTGTACAAAGAGTATGATTAAAGAGGTAACGGTCTTTTTATTTTTTATCAAAACAATGACATCACACTTCTTTAATAAAAAAAGGTTCAAGTATGTACTCTTGAGTTAAATATACTCTTCTCATCAAATTAGCCCAAACTTCTTGTTAATGGACTATAAATAATTCAACAAAACATAGGATCGTGCTAGAATGCACGAAAGTAAGAAGAATCCGTTATCTTGTCTATATAAACAAACAATCCGGACAAATATAAACTGCGAACATAGGTAGGTATATAATATAAAAATACGCACGTTAAAAGTACCGATAGTGTTAATCAGCAGGAAGAATTGCATTGTGGTTATTATAATATTTGTGTGCATATAAAATTCGCGAATATACATATCTATAATTGAATTTATCGAAAATTACCACTACACACTACAGTGCTGAGTTATGCGCAAAAGAAAAAAGAGAATGTCGAGAATTCTTACTTACAAGGAAAAATTCTTTAGGTGCCATATGTAGAATTTGATAGGAATGTAGTGTATGTTTATATACAGGCTGATTCAAAAGCACCGGACCACCTTGTAGAAGGCGCTAAAGAATCGTTATTTGACGACAAAAATGCAATCGGAATTTCTTTAGAACTTTTAAGTTTTTAAAAAATGGTATTTAAAAATGAAACAATCCGGTAACATTTTGTAATTCACGCTAAGGTAAAACTATACATTAATGAACAATAAAACTATAGCCATTAGAAACTCAAAAACTTAATGAAATTTGAAATAATAAAACTGACACTGACGTTGTCAATTTACAATAAATGTTCGAATTTTGTCCATCTATTCTTAAGCAGTTTTCTAATCTTCCCCGAACACTTATATGAAGGTATTGTAACATTTCGAGAGTTATCGTTTCGACGGCAACAATAATTCGGTGTCTTAACTCCTACCCATTATTGGTGCTAGTACGGTATACGATGTTTTTTAAGTGGTCCCATAAAAAGAAATCTAGAGGAGTCAGATCTGGCAATCGTAGAGACCAATTAATACGACCTTCACGACCAATCCATCGTTGGAGAAAATTGTTATTTTAACCACGTTCTCACTTGCATAGCGTAATGAACATGCGCTCCGTCTAACTGCAGCCATAAATTTAGTAGTCGTGCTAGCGGCAGATTATCTAGCAGATTTTGCAATTCGTCTTGTAGGAAATTAAGAAAATTATCGCCATTCATACGATGTGGTAAGTACCTAGGACCTAATAAAGAGATTATGTCGGCCCAAGCATTAAATTAGAAAATCGATCCTGAAATCCTCGTCGACGCACCACGTTTGGATTTTTTACAGTAATAGTTATTGTGCATGTTGAAGATCCCGTCGCGAATAAACATCGTTTCATCAGTGCACAATACCTGATTACCAAAATTATCATTTTCCTCCACCCTTTCCAACATTCATCGACAAAAATTGACTCTAAGCGGAAAATCATCTTCTCCCAGGGCTTGAACTTTCTTATAATGGAAAGCATGATACCGCTCTACTCTTAGAACAAGTTGAACGGTACTGTAACTTAAATTTAAGTTACGTCCAATTCTTCGAATGCTCGCCCCTAGGATCCTGCGCAACAGTCTCAAGAATGGCTTCTTCTGATTGTGGAGTTTGTGCTACACGTGGTCTTCCAGGAACATTAACAATAAGCTATCAAAAGTGACATTTCTAGTTCTTGTATGCCAATGTCGCAAAAAATGTTTTTTTTGTAATCTGTAACATTTAATTAGCTGTGTTTCTGCTTTATAACCTTTTTATAACATAAAATTTTTAACGTTTTATTAACAAACGGCCTTTTCTGTTGTAAAACGTATCTTTTACAATAATTAAAATCATATTATATATTTCAAGGACCACAAATCGTAAAAAAACTTTTATTGGTATCTTATTTATATTTTCAGAGCCAGTGGACGTTCCTTTATCACCTCTCAGGAGTCGGGTGGTTATAATTAATATCTCCCCCTATGATAGGAGAGTTGATACGAAATTGGTAGTGTATATAAATGATGAAAAGCTTCTATTATGCTCTCTAAGTCAGGATTTATTCCTGCACAGACGGATAGAAGACGAACTATCTATGATAGCCAGGGGCCGTAGATTTAACCTTTTACCAACCGATTGTAAATCTAAAGTGGTTTTTCATTTAGATATTGTAAAAATGTTTTAAATCTCTAAAAAGAAGCTTCTGTCTTTAAATTATCAGAAAAAAAACAAATTTTGAATATACTTAGAATAAAAATAAAATAAAGTAAAAAGAACATATTCCATTTATGGAACAGTGGCGGATGAAAGGTTAATATTCTCTCCGTCACAAGGAGAGACATTAATTAAGACTATCACTGTACATTGACTTTTTATTAAATAGTAACATAGAGAGTACCTACATAATTACATTTTTGTTTAACATTATTGCATTACACCAATACACTTATCATTGAAATATTAACAGTGCAATATATAACTTTGTGGCTTAATTTTCTTAACTTCCAGATTGGCTTACATCAAGTTTAGAGGATGGGCAGCAATGCCTAATACAATTATAAAACAAAAAACAATTACATGCATTTAGTTTTGATTGGAAATTATTTACAAACAAATGGATTACTTCTTGATTTGAATAAGGCCCTAATGTAGTAATAAGAGAAATATAGAAAAATTACAATTTATTCTACTGAATACTGTCATTTCTATGGTAAAGCATATATCTTTGAATGAAGGAAACTCCCTAAAACGGGTGATATGTTAAACAAAAAGTCGTCCAAAATAAAATAACACGACATATATATAATAGTTTATTGTTATGTATATAGCGACTATATTGTATTATTAATTATTTGTAAATCCTCTTAAATTGAATTAATATACCCCATAAATAAATTTGTAAACAGTAACACTGCTTTAAAAAAGAATGTCTAATAATTTCTAGTCTAAAAACAAAACCACTACTTTACCTACACTTACAATTAGGTAGGTTATAGCCGTAAGCAATGCTCACAGTGCACATTTCTCTCAAGCGTAATACAATATCTCCAATATATTTTTATCTATCATGTTTACGTTTGAAAAATATTTTTGTTATCACCTTTTCACTCTTTCAACTGTCTATTTTTGTTATTATTTTACGACATAATAACAAGTTAAAGTTTATTTAAGATAAAACTTCTAAATTTATGAAAAATACAGAATAGATTTTCTTAACATGATTTATTAAAAACTATATTGATCTTCAAGTGCAATTTAAAAATTTAGAAAATCCGCGATAAATAATAAGCGAAGAATGTAGAACTTCAAACAAAAATATTGTTGAATTATTTTAGAGTGAGGCGGAAATTTTTAATTACATTTTCTAAGCACTTCGTTATTAATTCTAGTGTTGTTACCTAATATAGTCATGTTATAAATATTTGCTTATCTATGTACTCCATACATTTCTGCATTGGTTTTGAATTTATTTCTGATGGAGATAACTAACAAAATAAGTCCAATAAAATATGTATATAAAAATGCATTCTTTTTTCTTAAAGTAGAGCTCATCATTAATTTAGTGTTTTAAGCTCTACATTTTTATATAAGGTAAAGTCAGGTAAGTGTGTAACCGGGGAAGTGTGTAAATTGGCTACATTTATTTTTAAAATTAAAATAAGGATGTCCTCTGTTATATTACTAATGTACTAAACTTCATACTAGTTTTACAAATAAAAATTCACATCCGCTAATGTGTAATAACTTAGGTATCTTGTAAATTTATCATACCTTATTAAAAAGGCATCAGTATAGTATTACACTCTTGGCCGAACTAAAGGATAATGCTATTAATATAAAAAATGCGGAACGATTACACACTTGCCCCATTTTGCTGGGTAAGTGTGTAGTATTGACACTGTTTAAAATTTCTTTTTTTTTTCTAGTAAACCGTTGATAATTATAAAAGGCGTATCTATTGAAGGCTTACAACTGGGCATATATTACGTACTTCTTATGTGTAAAACTTATCAAAATGTCTTATTATGTGAGCAGTGTTACATTTTATTCACACTATGCAATTTTTACTACACACTTACCTGACTTTACCTTAACGAAAAATATCTTCGATCGATTCTAATGAGATTGCAGGTATTCACATTCGATGTTGAGCAGATTCCTTTTATTCAATTCAAATGATAGTAAATGAGTTTTCTCCCGGCAGGCTTATATACAGAGTGTTTCGCTCGGCGGTAATTCCTCTATAACTGTATATGTAGGATTATGACTTTTCAACAACTCAAAATCATCGGCATTTGTAAAGGTGTTTTGTAATCTCGCTGTAGTCCTCGAATTTATTTTCTTTTAATACACTACCTCCATTAATAATTAATTAATATTATGGCATTTTTAAAAATACCAATAATTCTGAACAAGTATGATATAACATAATTAAACTTGTATATTCTCAAGATACCTATCATTTTCTAAAAATTATATCACTTACATTATTCGAGAAAAGCACCTGTAATTTAATTACAACTTAGATTAAGTGAACCAAATTTTTCAATATCTTAGTACAAATCTACTTACATTTTCAGATGTGTTTATATTCAAACTTTAATATACTGACTGTTCGTCACTAACGTGCAAACGCACACAACTTCATTTGGCGATTTCATTCTTTTTTTTATTAGAACACCCTGTACATCAGGCATCATTGAGTTCCAATTAATTTTTTTTTTTGATTTATTATTATTAGGCATGTGTATCTCTTCTACTTTTCGGGTTATTATGGTTTTCATAACACATACATTAATTTCCCATTTATGTATTTTAATCGTAGTGGGTATTTTTGAATTTTAAAAAGGAAGATCAAAAAAAATAAATATTTGAATATTTTCTTTTCCATTTGCTTTACAATTGTTTAGTGTATCTTGGTTTTGCGGAAATTGTAATAATAAAATTCTGAATGTAGAAAATTAAACTATTATTAACACACAAATTAAAAAACAACAATTCTGTTAATGACAGGCAGGGTATTGCAAACTTATCAAACATACATTTTTCTATATTATAAATTAGAATTTCTTAAATAAAATAAACTTATTGAACCAACCATGTATAACGTTCAGTTTTATATTTTACCAAAGCAATGTACAACATATAAAACATAACTTCTTATAGTAAAAACATACACATATATATTTTACATTTGCATTAAACGCACCTTTTAATATAATCGGCTTAAAAATGTCACACAAATTGAAAGAAAAACGAAACAATATTTAAAAATGTAAATTTAAATTATATAAACTAATTACATTAATCTAGAAGAACAAAACATTATGTTGGGAGTAAAATAGTTACACGTTGATTACAAATTTGAATGCTTTCATTTTCTTTTTACAAAGGCTCTGCTCCGATAAGCCACTGAAAAGTGCTCCTAAAGCTATCGCGCTGAACTTAAACCAAATGAGTACCACTGTCACACATACTGTAAATACCAAAAATTAGCTCAATCGATCCCACCCCATTCTAGATATTAGCATAAGGGTTTCAAATTCAATTTTTTTTTCTCAGGAATTACTTAAGCTATCAGGTTCAAAAAAATTATGCAAGTAAACACTGATTATGGGCATTCCATAAAAAATCAAGAACTAATTCCATTCAATCCGTTCAAAATTATCACAATTTTCCCCTTTTGGTTTTTTTTTAGTTTGATTCAAGGTGCCAACTTGGCTTTTTGTTGCATTAGACTATATACATTTAGGTTTACTATATACTTTTTTAGTTTTTTCTGTTTGGTAGAACATGAACAATAAAAAATAAAATCTCTTTGAATGATTTTGATATGAGCAATTTGTTATTGGTTATTTTAGGGTTAAAATAGTTATTCACTGATTAATTTCAGGATTATTTGTATAAATGTTTCAGCCCTGATAGTTATAAAAGCACCGAAATATACAAAAGCATATTGTAACAAAACAAATGTAATAAAATAATATTTAATTCCGTACACGCAGTTCAAAGTTATTATTATTTTTCCTTTTTGAGGGGTGACTTTTTTGATCTGGGTTTAAGGTGCCAATTTGACTTTTTATTATACATGAGTATATAATTGTATTTGGGTTTATTACATATTTCGTCAAGTTCTTTCAGTGAAGTAATGCAAATAAAAAATAAAATCTCTTTGAGTGATCTTAGCAGCAACATTGGGTTATTGATTATTTTAAGGTTAAAACAATTATTTATCGATCGGATTCAGGTTTTTTTTTCATTTTTTAAATGGCTTATCGGAGAAGAGCCTTTAAATAATTAAGGTAAGATTACAAAAATATAATTCCATTTCTCAATTTGTTTTGTTTCTCATGTCAAAACAGCATTTTTCAATATTTAAAATACTAAAATAACTATTATTTACAGATTTATTTACAATTTTGAAAAAGGCAATGTTAACATTGACGAAACGTCAATAAAAGTTTAATTTTCTACATTTAGAATTTTGTTATTACAATTTTCGCAAAACCAAGATGCATTAAAGAAAAATAAATACATACCATAAAAATTCAAAGAAATAAATCAATCAATATGAATAAATAAATACTAAACACTGTCGCATAACATCATAGAAAACTGATTAAAATACGATTTTCTATGTAACTCATAGAATCATTTTACCTAATGCACGCACTTGTAGTATACTTCCAAAAATATATTTCGGTATTTTTAACAACATTTCTTCCCGGACACTATCAAATGTATTTCTAATTATAATTTTCACATTGTCTACAGTAATTGGAGGCTGACGGAAAAACAAACTCCTTCACGTCCTCAAAAAAAATCAGCCATCTAACTGGATCTCATTTCCCTATCCACTTTCGCATTTAAATTTATACATGAAATTGAAAAATAGTATTCGCTACTTTCTCCTAGCACCTGCGCTCCATTAATAAATTCTTCTTTGGAAAACTTTACTTTAAGGCCGAATCACACTATCAGTCAAGTCCCGGTCAGGTCACGGTCAGATCAAATATTATAACAATTATTTTCTATTGTTAAATTCACGTTAGGGCGCACGGTCAAACACTACAAAATGCGTGTAACAATATTTGATCTGACCGTGACCTAACCGATAGTGTGAATCGGCCTTTCTACTTTCATTAAACACGATTACATGCACTCAAAAGAAAGGGGAGGATACTTTATGCTTTAAAATTTTACACCTGTAGTGGAATGTCCCTTGCGGGAGACGGGAGAAATTTTCTACAAGTAAAAAAAATTCACCCATTCACAGGGTAAAAATACGCCTAGTGTATTTCACCCCTAATGTAAATTTACATTGTATAGCATTGCACCAACGGCTGAATATATCAAGGACAAATTATCACTAGAATATATTTTTCAGGGAAAATTTATTGAGTAGCTTTACATATCAAGAAAGTATTTTTCTGGTTGTGATGTAAATTTCTTTGAGAGGTGGAATATATGAGGAATAAATTTACTCTACAATTAAGTAAGTTTTGCAATACTAGATCATCATTCGTGCAATGGTGGTATTTAACTGTTGGTATAAAATTGAAGAGAAAAATAGAAAAATTGCTTTCCATTTCAGGGAATACCGAATTCTCTTAATGTAGAAACACGATGTAGTTTACGGTTGTCTGAAACAATTATTAGAAATAAGTATAAAAATAGAACTTAATGTTATACTTTATTTTTTTAAGAAATATATATTATAAGAAGAGTGATAGCGTCAGTATTTCCAATTTCATCTCTTTTCCGCAAATCCAATTTTGTTAAACAGCGATCTTACATCAAAATACGGCCTACCTGTAATTCGCAATGAATGCTGTCAACGTTTCCCCTGAAAAGATGCTAAACAATTTTAATTATTCAGGTACCTTTCGTCATTTGCACTTGGTATGCAATCAAGATACATTTTTAACTACAAGTGTCAATATTATTTTACCCTTTGTAGACATATTTTCTGTAAGTGCTAATAACCATCAACTTTTACGCACACAACCGTACAGCTTTGTTATGAAAAGAAACCTTCTATTAATAGATGCTTTCCATTCACTCGTAAAGGTAATTCGGTATAGTACTCCCGGTGCACTATACCTACAATTTTAGCATTTAAAGGAACGCTTGATGCAGATAGAGTACACCAGGAGTACTACCGAACTACTTTTACGTGTGAATGAAAAGCACCTAATATAAAACACGCCTAGATATTTACTGATATTGAGGTTAAATAACCAAGTACTGCTTCAATTACGACAATAAATCATTTCGCTAGTGCTTGCCACTCCCAATAGTTTACACTTTAGACAAATGCGCTAGCTTATTTATTGAGGTATACTTCCTACACTCCCTCCCTATAATAGATTCCTGAAGAACACACAAACAATATGCAAAATGTGTTCTATTCTGTAATATTGTTACTTATTTAAGCTATACGTATGTTGTACCTATGCATATCTACGCTTTTCTTTGAAAACCATAACTACCCTGCAATCTAGTTAAAGTAACGCAGTTTCCGGTGCTTAAGAAACACGTTAGGACTTGTATAAATAGTGGTTAGCAATCCCTTTAGGTTCCACAATGCGCATGCGTATGACTTAATGCATGTAGTAGTGTTGGGCATCAAGGAATAATTCTTTATTCAAATGATTATTGGAATGAAATTTTAATCAATTATTCTTTATTCATTATCGAATGAAGTGGTCAGGCATTATTTTAATAAAGAATTATTTGAATGTAACGTTATTTAAATAAAGCATTACTGGAATAATTAACTCACGAAATAAATCGTCATTCAAATAATGGAATAAATTAGTTCCAGGTACTTATATGCATATATATTTGTTCCTTTTCGTTGCCTTACCACCCGTATTTTTATATGTGCTGCAAAGAATAGAAGTTTCTTGCGCGCCAACGCGTCAAAGTTGGGATTAATATTATAAATTCATAATTATACCTGTTAAATCAGAAGGGGTAGTATCGAGAATTCCCGTCCCGACCCAAGATTTTATTTAGGTTTCCCGATAAATTCCCATAACTTCTAATGTACAGCCGCCGACATTAATATTTAGCACCATCAAAGCGTTGAGTCAATGGTTCGAGTGCTAGATATTAATGTTGGCGATTGTACAAAATAGATGTCTAAACAATATGCTTATTCGTAGATGTCATGCTGATTATAAAATTGTACGTTTCGCAAAATAAAAATAGATGTACTCAATATTATATTTACGTCACTTATCTATTATGTATTCCTATTAATAATTAATACATGCATTAAAGATGTTCCTATCAAAAAAGATTGATTCATTCCTTTCTCCTTCCTATTTCTTCCTACTTAAAACAAAAATAGATTTTAATGCATTGAGGCATTCCTTACTCCGATGTTTAAAAAAAGATATTTAAAATAATCATCACTCTCGCCCTCTCATTCTTTCCAGTGTTAATAATAAAAATATGATTAAACAAACATATTTAAGGCATCCTTCCTCTGGTGTTCAGGAAAGAATAATTTTATCATTCAAAAAAAATCATCTCCTTTCTACTCTCATCTCTCCAGATTAAAAAAATAATCATTCCCCTTCCTCTTGCCCCTTTTAAAGTTAAAATAAAAATTTTAAAACATTCTTATTGCCATTTGATTTAAAAAAAAATAGGAAGCTCTTAATATTAATTGTCCAGAGCTATGAGAAACTCACGGGACACATTTAAATATCTGTACATTTTGGATTTCAAGCTATCGGGAATCCCGATTTTCCAAGTTCCCAATAAGCATCGGTACGGGAAATCTTGCCCGAATTAACAGGTATAATAATAATAGTTGTGCCTGACCCTAAAAATATCCATATCGCTTTTCAACATTGCTAAAAAATATATTCCGTCATTCAAGAAAAAAATCAATGCGACTCTCCAACCAACCACTCACCTCTGATATAGAAAAAATTATCCCTTTTCCTTCCCGCCGTTGCTAAAAAAATATCATTGCTTTAAGAAATAAATACATCCTCCCCATGAATCCCCGCTCCCTAATATTGAAAAAAAAAGTGTCCCTCTCCCTTCCCAATGCCACTAAAAAGTAATTTCCAAGATTCAAAAAACCAATACGTCTCCTTCACCAACTCCCTACCCTCTCATGTTGACAAAAGTTATCCATATCGCTTCCCAACATTGCTAAAAAATATATTCCATCATTCACTTTTGCTCTAAGCTACAAAATAAAACCCCTTCCTTCTCGTTGTTTAAAAGAAATTAATATGTCTCACCAACCCCGTTACTGTAAATCTGTTGAAATAAAACATAGTACGTCCACCTGGAATAATGTGGTTTTGGGCTAATTTTGCCCAACACTGGCATGTAATTCTGGTTGATGTAATCATATACACCGACAAAACGAACAATTTATAGTTTTTGCTAATCTTTACAGCAAACAAGTTGTTAAGTGTTCGTAAAATATAACCATTAAGGCACATATTAAGTTGTTCAGTTCAATTTGAAAGTGACAATTCCTTGTATTTCATTAGTTTTATTTATTGCATATTTTGATGTACCCAAAAACGCATTTATCTGGCAAAATTACTCCAGTTTATAGGATATTTATCAGTTTTTTAAAATTACCTGTAATATACTTTAAAGTTTTGCGTGCATCTTTACAGTTTTAAATGGCTAAAGTTTCTTGTTTTTTTTTTATAGTGTGTCAAAAAAAATACTGTACTTGTGAAATCATCAACTATTAAAATTATAAATACAACTTGAGTTGCAAAATTAATGAAAACTATTAATAACTCCAGGGAGTAGAACAGATAGAATGTTATATTTCTATCTGTTAATCTGTCTATCTGCTTAACAAAAATCAAAACATTTATTAATAAGAATTCAGCGATGGTATTATTATGAAGAAAATGCTCTATTTAAAAAAAAAGAGATATCCCGAATTGAAGTTGTCTGAGTTTTCACTATAGTAACGAACACCCAATATATTAAACTTGAGGTATAAACCCATCTGAAAGTGAAAATAGATCTTAAGATTTGGCTCACTTATTCTAAGTGCTAATCACTCCTCCATTCTCATCCAATCTGAATGACTTAATTTTTATAAAATGAAAGATACCTTACAAATTAGCAAGTTTGGGTCCAAGGTATTATACCTTATTTATTTAAAACTTATTTTAAAAAATGCAATAATAATGGGGCATTGCATTTAAGAAAACAAATTTCAAAGCTATACCGAGGTTACGAAACATCCTGTATAAATTTACAGTGCCCTTGATTAATATTTTGATAAAAAATTGAATAACAGCACTGTTCTAGCTGTTCTAATCAATCATTTTATTATTTATTTATTATTTTATTATATATGCCACGTGTTTCGGCCGTCATAACACACGATTAAACGTGAAACACTTGCTATTATTATGAAATCGTCAAAAACTAAAATAATAAATATAACCAGAATAATGAAAACCACAATGACCCAAAAGTAGGAGAGATAGAATATTTATTAATGGCCTTTCCAGGATCTAAATTCATACAGGTTATTCTATTTAAAAACAAATTGAAATGATCCCAATAGAAGTGGGTTTCCAGTTTAGTGATGAACACAACGATATTTCAAAATTTGATTTACTTATTATAAATGGTAATTAAATTACAGCGACCTTTCTCACACAATATAAGGAATATAATTTTTACAAAATCCGAGATATCTTTATTAAACAAATCAAAATCAGTCACTCAGTGAGTTTTGAAAATTTAGTCCGGTAAACGAAAACGTGTTGTTTTAACTCTGGTGCAAAAATTCGAAATTGTTCGAAAAAAGGGGAGTGGTCAATCCGCGTCAAAAAATACTGCAGAATATGGCATTGGTATGTACAAACGGCGCAGGATATTTTTAAAAGTCGTGAAAAATTAGATGAATTTGAACAAAACTCCAGTACTAGTTTTTCTTTTAAAAAAAGGAAAACAGTAAAAACATCCATAAGGTAAAGTTAGGTAAGTGTGTAGTAAAAATTGCACAGTGCGAAGAAAATGTAACACTGTTCACATAATAAGACATTTTACACATAGAAGTAAGTAATATATGCTCAGTTGAAAGCCTTCAATAGATAGACCTTTTATAATTATCAACGGTTTACTAGAAAAAAAAAGAAATTTTAAGCACTGACAATACCACACACTTACCCAGCAAAATGGGGCAAGTGTGTAATCGTTCCGCATTTTATATATTAATAGCATTATCCTTCAGTTCGGCCAAGAGTGTAATAGTAAACTGATGCCTGTTTAATAAGGTATGATATATTCACAAGATATTCAAGCTATTACACGTTAGGAGATGCGAATTTTTCTTTATAAAACTAGTATGAAGTTTAGTACATTAGTATTATAACAAGAGGATGTCCGTATTTCAATTTTAAAAATAAATATAAACAAACTACACACTTGCCCCGGTTACACACTTACCTGACTTTACCTTATATAGAAATTTAAATTCGGTAATGATAAAATCGTTTCAACAGAAACGTGCGGAAGGGGTTCCAATTTCGGGATCTATGTGTATGACAAAAGCACATGATTTCGAAAGACTAGGATCTATCTCTATCTGTATTGGAGAGCGATGCCAATAAGAACGCTGACATCTGCTATAAGAAATCGAGAACACCCGTTTATAGGACAAGCAAAGATGGACTTACCGTTCCTAATGCAACTGGAAATGACAAATTACCTTTGAGCATTATCGGAAAATCTGAAAACCCTAGAGCAATCAAGAATCAAATGGCTCATCTTCTTGTTCGTTACTACAGTTACAAATCCGCGTGGATAACACAAGAAACTTTTAAAAAATGGTTTTATGAAGCTTTTGTACCCCACATTGAACTCTTTAAAATCAAAAAATCTGCCTCAGAAAGCTGTTTTAATATTAGACAGGGAGAAGAACTGAAAACGGAGAACGGAGCGATATTTGTTTTTTATTTACCGTCTAATGTGACTTCTCTGACGCAATGAAAAAGTTATATCGAAAAAATATAATGTTACATCTGATCACAGGCAACAAACACCTTTGGATTCTGGAAGTCTCTTACTATAAAAGACGCAATATACACAATAGTTCAAACATAGCAGCTTGTAAAAAGTACAACAATCGGTAATACCGAAAAATAGTAGGTATGTTCGTTTTGGCCATAGCGTTACTCAGCGACACACAGCTGTAAGCATTTCTGTTCGATTTGACTTGTAATTACGTACATGAAATTGTAACGCAGCGTCGAAAATCTTGCGTCTGAATAGGGAATAGATTTTCGCCGTAAAAGAGAGATAGCGATATTGGAACATTGGTATGATCAAGTATGATCACAAGAAAAAAGAACCCTAGAAGGCCTACAATCACTAGTGATAAGAGGCGAAAGGATTCCATATGTCAAAGAGGCGAAATACCTGGGGATGTGGTTTGATTAGACCCATGATAACGTACGGAGCTATAGTATGGTGACCAAAGGTGCGACAGGTGGGGGCGGCCAAAACGCTGGGTGGTGTGCAGAGGCTGGAGTGTCTGTGCTCCACGGGGAAAATAGAAAGATGTACCGAGCCAGGTAAAAGCGTCGCTATTTTCTCTGACAGTTAGTCCACACTTAAAGCGAATAGTTCCATAAGAGTGGACTCTAAGCTAATTTGGGACTGTGTGAGCGCCCTAAATGAGGTGGGTACCCAAATGAAACTAACCTTGGCCCGGGCCCCTAGCCACTCGGGCGTGAGAGGAAATGAGGCGGCGTACGAACTGACTAGGCAAGTTCGTCAAGGTCATTCGTTGGAGCTGGCCCTTCTGTCGGCACTGACAAATCGCAAATTAAAAAATCTATCAATAAATGGGTTTATAATCAGTCCAGAGAATGATGGCAAAAATCACTGTGACAGAGAGAGGCAAAAGAGTTCCTAAAGGAACAGAGGCCTGAATTTACTAGAGATCTTTTGAATAAAGACAGGAAGACTGTCAAAATGATAGTAGGTCTGCTGACTGGTCACTGTAGACTAAATAGGCATATGTACAACATAGGCCAACATAGGATGACGCAACTTGGAGATTCTGCCAAGAGGAGGAAGAAACACCCGCTCATATGCTGTGCTAATGTGAAGGCCTGGCGAGAACAAGATTTCTAGTATTGGGCGTGGAGAACCCCACAGCTAGTAGCTACACAAAGAAGCCGCTCTCAAAGATGAAAGGCATAATTAAGAGAGCAAAATTAGAGAGCGTCCTTTAGGAAAAAGGGAATCACAATAGATCTGAAAAGGTCGCGCTGAAACAGGTCCATAGACCACCCCAATCCTAATTAATCTAATCTAATCTAAATGAACACTGTTGGTAGTGCTAGTTATTGTATGTATAATTTATTGTTTTCATTGGTGTGTTTGATTAATTGTCGTTTGCTCGATCGAAAGTTTTATATAAAAATGAATATGGAGATAGTTGGAAACGGTAAATAAAAAAAAAAGTGATTGCCTTTATATAGTAAATCATCTTTACTATTATCTTTAAAAAAACGCACGTATAACTACTTTACAAATCAGAGTAGATAACCTAAAATTAATGAATTTATTTTCGCGTTATATCAAAACGAACAGGAATCAGAAAAAATAAAGCTTGCGTCAATCCAGCTTTTTACGGCAACAGCTTGCGTTGAAAAACTTTCCACGGCTAAATTTTATATATATAAAAACGACGAACTAGGAAGCATGGTCGCCACTTCCTAGTTCGTCGACGAACTAGATTGTGAAAATCTAAGTACTTTAACGACCGACTTATCAACCCATTTACAAGCAATTGAAGGATATGAAGATACTGATGTTGATAATATTGAAGAATGCATGAGATCCATTCTCATGCATTCTAGCATGATAAGGGATTTCAAACGTTCGACGATGATGAACTAATTCATAGTGTAACAGATGGTGACGACAATGATAATGAAACAGAAAATGACTCTGCCGATATTATAGTTACCACTCCCGTTAGTAACCACCAGACTTTAGAAGCAGCCGAAACCTTATTCACTTATTTAGATAATCAAAGTGACGCAGATTTTATTGATATAATTAATATATAATCTTACAAGAAACACCAAAGCAAAAATACTGAAAGCGAAACGTCAAACCACATTGAATGAGTGGTTTAAATATTTTTTAAAATAAAATATTACGGTATAAAATATTAATTGTAATTTTGTAATTAAAAATCGTGTTTTATTTTGCTTTTTCGCTCAAATAAGTTAAGTTAACATTTTTTTATAGTTTTTCTATGCCATTCCTTTAATAAGTTATGCATGAATAACAGAGCTCCTATGTTTCGGTTATGCGTGTTTTTCGATTATCCGTGCGTGTACTGTAGTTCTAAAAATGAAATAATAATAATTCAACAAAATTGATATCTCAAAAGAACGAGTTTAGCATTAAGACACTGCAACACAAACTGCTTCCAAATAATGCGATTAACACTAAAAATTAACACTAAATGCGAATAGTTTCGTTTAAGATGTACGGGGCAGGCCAAATTTGGTACTTTTAATAGGAAACTTATATTTTTAAAAGAATTAGACAAAATCTGACCTATGCTTCTGAAGCTCGATTTTAAAGAGAAATCGATTAATGAATTTCATATTTTTATATCTTGCTTAATATAAGAGATATAGAGCGTTTTCATAAAATAGACAATTCACAAAAACCCTTGTAAGGTAAAGTCAGGTAAGTGTGTAGTAAAAATTGCATAGTGTGAAGAAAATATAACACTGTTCACATAATAAGACATTTTGATAAATTTTACACGTAGAAGTACGTAACATACGCCCAGTTGTAAGCCTTCAATAGATACCCCTTTTATAATTATCAACGGTTTACTAGAAAAAAAAAGAAATTTTAATACTACACACTTACCCAGCAAAATGGGGCAAGTGTGTAATCATTCCGCATTTTATATATTAATAGCATTATCCTTTAGTTCGGCCAAGTGTGTAATACTATACTTATGCCGTTTTATTAAGGTATGATAACTTTACAAGATATCTAAGTTATTACACGTTAGGAGATGCAAATTTTTATTTGTAAAACACTTACCTGACTTTACCTTAACTCTTTTATTTGTGAAAATACTTGATTCATATAAAAACTTTATTAGGAAGCTTTTTGACACAGAATTCTATGTTTTATTGTTTATTTTTTTAAATGAAACACCTATATATTTTTATATTATTGAAAAGCATATAGAATCACCTTTAATAAGATATTTTATTTAAAGGATTTTCAAAATATTATATTTTTTGTTTGTAATTTTAGAGTACTTATTTTAAGATGGCTGTAGATGGTAACTAAAGAATGCGCGTATTTATTTTATATTGTCAAAATGTTTTGAAATGTCAGTTTGATTTAATATTACTGGTGTTTTTATTATTTAGGAATTCAAAATAATAAAATAAGCAGTGCGGAAATTTTTAACAGATATAGTTTTTATACTTGGTCGCGTGCAAATCCCCATGTTACTTTTGAAATGAGAAACCAAAGAGGATATAGTTTCAATGGACCCTACACATATAACGGAATTCTTAACTCTGAAAGCTATTTGCATATTTTGCAACAATTTGTTGAACCTCTCATACACGAAATACCTCTAAACCAATTGGAATTCGCTTACTTCCCGCATGACAGAGCACCCCTTCAGAATGCTGCCCGGATTAATGAGATTTTAAATTAACAATTCGCTAATAATTGGATTGGAAATCAGGAACAGATACATTGGCCGGCAAGGTCGTCGGATCTAACCCCATTGGATTTTTTCCTTTGGGAAAGAATTAAAAACCTTGCGTTTAAGCATTCTCTCAATTCAAGACAGGAATTAGAAGCTGCAGTTTTGCAAACGTTCGGCTCTCTATCTCCGCTTGAGTTGGTGAACTCAGCTCAGAATGTAAGAAAACGATGTCGATCATTTTTACCACAGAACGGCGGACATTTCGAACACTTACTATAATTATTTTCGTTTACGCATTCTTTGGTATACAGGGTTTTCCACGGAACTGGCTAGTTAGAAGTTTTCCAGCTTAACGAAATTCCTCAGTTTTAAAAATTTGGATTTGTTACAATTTGGCACTTCCTTTCTTTCTAAAATATTTTCACTTTTTTTTGCTCTTCTGGTTAATTATACAAAGGTATTCCATTTAAAATAACAAACTTCATGGCGACTTAGCGATTAACCGGAAGTGCAAAAAAGGTGAAAATATTTTAGAAAGAAAGTAAGTGCCAAATTGTTGCAAATCCCAATTTTTTAAAACTGAGGAATTTCGTTAAGCCGAAAAACTTCTAACTAGCCAGTTCCGTGGAAAACCCGGTATTATATTAGTAATGCTATTAATGGTTTCCTTAGCTTGTTGGAATTGTTATTTTTGACATTTAGTATTAAAACCATTTTTTTCTGCTTTGTAGAAATCTTTTACTTGCTTATTTACCAGCATCCATGGCTATCTTAAAATATTGTGAAATTGCAAACAAAAAAAAAACAAATATTTTGAAAATCCTTTAAATAAAATATTGAGTGTGTTATTTTATATTAAAGGTAATTTTATATGCTTTTTAATAATATATAGGGTGTTCCACATAAAAAAAAAACAAAAATCTCGATTATATCTCAAAAAATATGAGTTTAAAGAAACAAAAACTGAGAACCTAGAATTCTGCGCCAAAAAGTGCCCTAATAAAGTTTTTAAATAAATCAAGCATTTTCACAAATAAAAAAGTTATAAGGGTTTTTAGAATTGCATATTTTATGAAAATCTTCTATATCTTCAATATTAAGGAGATATAAAAATACGGATTTCATCAATTGATTCCTCTATAAAATCGAGCTCCAGAAGCATAGGTCACATTTTGTGTAATTCCTTTATAAATATGAGTTCCCTACTAAAAGATATCGAATTTGGTCCACTCTGTAGAGAATAAATGAATTTAAATGTTTTCTATTAACACTAGTTTTTCTTCAGATAATATGACAAAACAAAAGAAAGAATAATTTCATATCATCAAATTTCAAAGTAAAATTGAAAAATGTATTTGACTGAATTAAGAGAAATATTTTTACTAAAAATACTGCTGAAAATTTTGATTAAATTCTAAAAATTCACTGATGAATGTGTATATTTAAAATTGCTCAAGTTATAAATCCACCATACCTTTTTTACTAGTACCAGCCATGGCTACTATTACGCACTACCACCACGGTCAATCACGGAACATCACTGGAAGGTAACTGATTAGCTTAGCGCTAATAAAGGTACATAAATTGCGATAAAAAAAAATACAATAAGACTCAAATCGTTGATGCACACCTGGTAATGTATAGTATACACATGTATGTACTTATATTTACGTTTATGAAAATATCTACATATGGATTAGACTGTCCAACAGTGGAGATGGACATATCTTACTCGTAATTAGAATTCAAGAGGTAATCACACTGAAAGTATAGATAATCAATCGCTGTTTTTTATATAATTTATTGCTATCAAACATAAATAAGGTAGTATGGTATATGATGATTTAAGTCTAATATTATATATATAATATATATATATATATATATATATTATATATTATATATATTATATTATATATATATACATTTCATATTGATATTTGATACTTAAACATGACGTAGTAAAATTAGTTAACGCTGCAATTAGGTATAGGTACAGTGGTGGTCTTAATTAATGTCTTCCTATGATGGAGAATTAGTAGAAGATGGTAGTGTATGTAAACGATAATAAACTTCTATGTATACTTTCTATGGAAGGTTTATATCTGCGCAAACCGACAGAAGCAGTTTATGACATTCAAGGACCGTAGGTTTTGATATTCCTTTCCGCCACGAGAGGAGACATTAAATAAGACCACCACTGTACCTACCGGAAGAACCGGAAGATATTAGCTTTAGGGACGTATATGTTTTGAGTTCAGAAACGTAGGAACATCAGGGGCCTGTTGCATAAAAGTACAATTACAATTTAAAAGTGATATTTTTTTACAATTTGTCAAGATTTGGCTTACGAGCGTTGCAAAAATAAAAAGTACAAACTTGTAAGTTCCTATAAATTTTACAATTTTACAGGTGAATTCTTATTATTTTACAGTTCCGAAAAGATTTGACAGGTGACGGATTATAATTTACATATAATAATAGTAAAAGTATTATACATATATTAAACGTACCTTGTTAGGTGTGTCACAAAATAACATTTAATTCAATTAGACACTATGTGAAGTAGTTCTTCTGATGAAGATGATAATTTGCAGCAATAGAGAGCGAGAAATATTATCCAACGCAGAGCAAGAACATTTAGGGCAAGAATTAACAACATATTTCCAAGTAATTTTGAGATCAATGAACGTTTTCGAATGTCCATGGTAAAACTTAAGGAACTGTTAAATGTGATTGGAGATAAATTGACATGTGAAACAGCAAGGAATAATGCGCTACCTGCTAAACAACGTTGTGCGTTGCTCTTCATTGTTGGAAATGATGGCCAGTATCATGTATTTCTGACTGCATGGGATAAGATAAACCTTCTGTTTGTCGAGTAATCCATATACATATATTTAGCAGGTCATAAATCAAATCAAATAAAGAAAAGGAGAAGAACAGAGTCTGGCAGAATCTCCTCTTCGAGTTAGAATATGATCGAATTTTTCTACTTCTACATCTGCTATCGGTCGCTCCAAATAGAAGATAACCAACATAAATCAACACCCCTTAAACCATATTTGACATTTTTACTAGTAGTAAAGATGATCAACAATGTCGGTCCAAGAAACGAATATAAATGTGGATACTAACCTATAAAATGAAAGACTGCGTGTCAGTGACCCTTTTCTGCGAAATGTTTGATGTTTTCACAAAATCATTATCCTTAAAATTACTCTCTCAATGAGATTGAATACTTCGGCAGTACATAGCAAACGCTAAAGTAAGATGCTCACTTCTCACCTCAATACTAATTTACAGCGCATAAATGAAGATAAATTTGACAGATGTAACCAGACAACCATTGTGAACAACTGAACAATCCAAAATTATTTGAGATGGTATAATGATATAATCAAGTACAAAAAATGCTTTTCCACTCTGTTGGTTTAGTCACAAATTATTGAAGCATACGATGCTAATAGGCGATTTAATTGTTTTGTGATTGGATCCTTAAGTTGTCTATATTAAGTCACCCCACTAAAACAACATCTTATAAATACTTATGGTTGGTCATGTATATTTTGTGGATGATATCAGAACAGTAGATTTATAAACCGACAAATACTTTTAGTTTAAATATGGATTCAATGACCTATTGCTACTCCACACATATACACCAATACAACGCTTTTTTCACGCAAACTCCAAAAGATCTAAATTTTTAACATTCAATGACCATTTTTTGTTACTGAAATAACTACTCTACCATTTTTTAGACCATTGCGACAATAACACTCTTGCATTATAATTCGCAGAAATTTGATATGTTCAAATTCTTTAATTTTAAGAATTTTCAATAAGGCGGTTGTAGCATCAACAATAGAAACAATAGAATCAACATTAGAAAGATTTCTAATATTTTCCATTGCTTAATAATTGAAATAAATTTTGTTGGATAATTCTTTGCTGTCTTTTAATATTTACTATTCACGCACGCTCTGATATGTATATAAACATTAACATTTTTGTGGTGAAAATTAAATTCTTAATACAATGGCGGTTATTAAAATTAATATAAGGAAATAATTCTACGACATCAAAATAATTATTATTTTGAGTAAATTTGAACTGTTGCTGAAAATTTCTTTTCTACTGATTTCTTGACGTGTCATAACTCAGTTGTCCGGTGAATGCAATAGATTGATTTTTTTTGATCTTCAACAATTTTAAATAAATGGTAATTAAGTTTTATGCAAATTCTATTATTGAGCAGTAAGGTACACTTAAAAAGTATTACTTTAGTGTTCCTTATAATTGTTAATAGATTTGCAGTACTGATAGTTTTTTAAAGATTAAAAACCTCATAAAAGTTAATTGGAGCCNTATTTTCTTCATTCATTTAAAATACTCTTTTATTTATGTTAGAAATCCAGAACACATTTGTAACTACAAAGAAAAAAATATCCAGACACATTTCATTGGAAGAGACCTAGCACCAAATTTTCGAACGCACTGTATTTGCACATACACTGAACATTCCTATTTGCCTTATAACAATATTAATACCAGCATTAAGCGCCGCTTACCTACATGTAGATCGCGGACACAGATTCAGTACACGTTGCCAAAACGCCGGGAACAGTACATTATTGGACGCACGAATCTGCACGCCTTCTATATTGAATATAAGCGCCAAACCACCTTGCCAGTCGCGCCGTGAGCCGACTTCGCTACGGATGTAAATAGCGCGATTGAATATTTTATGGCGAGCGGGCCGCACGTCAAACTAAACGATTTGGTGCCGCTAACCGTACAAACCGGGTCGGATCTGTCGATGTAGAGATATCTTGTATCGCTCTTGTTGAAAGTGATACATCGCTCGGCGCACTGTCGACGTGGTGCATCAGATAGTTCTCGGTTTTCGCACAGATACACGGTCAATCCGAACGTACACTTAGAAAGAGAAAGATTAACTAGAGTATCCGAATACACTACAAAAAAAGTTGCAGTAAAATTACATGTAAAATCGTTGGTAACACAAGTTGCTTATAATCTTACAGGTAAATTTGTTCTAAGGTAAAATTCTACCATCTAGTAAAATTTCACATGCTGATGTGTTTTTTTAAAGATTGTACTGTAAAATTCGTATGTAATATTTATGATGAACTCTATATTTACCGAACCTGAAGTAATTTTCATATGTTATTTTTATAAAGAGAGCAAGCAACTTACCTAATTCTTTATAGCATCTAATAGGTCATACTGAATTCGCTCAACCAGGGATCAAGAATGAACACGCTTACGCGAAACTACGATTGTTTGTGATGTGTACATGATATCATTGAGCCATAATAAGTTCGACAAACGAATAGATAATTACTTACGCGCACAGATAAATAACCAATAACTAATCACATTGCGGCGTATGAATTTGGTATTTTCCATGATATCATAGTTTTACACGAAAATTCGTAACAACAAATAAATAAAAGATTCCTCATATTTTACAGCCAAAATTATAGTTCACTAGTAAAATTACTTTTAAGTGCACTAAATACCCCAAAAAATGTCAATTTTACACTTTTAAGTAATTTTTAGGATGCAAATACAAAATTTGTACATGTTTTTCCTGTATTTCCTTTTGATTTTTTTACATCTTAACTTAATGGAAAAGCTTAAATTTTACCCGAAATTTCTTTTTCCATGTTAAATATCCTAGAAGAAACATGTAAAAACAACTTTACATGATTTATTGTGGTAAATTCACAACGTTATTACAAGTAATATTCCTGATTTACCATGGCAAAATTACCGTAATTTTTTACAGTGTAGCGGAGTCAGCAAGAATTAAAATGTTACTAGTCATCGACTCAATTAGAGAAATGGCCAATGTTAATAATTACTACAAATCGGCCAACATGTATGTTCAACTTACAAGCATCTAAATCGACACCAAATTCGAATTTCATAGCCGTTCTTAGAAATAGCAAAATCTATCTTTTGCAATAACTAAGATCATATTATACAGATCATGACTACTCTGCAAGTTTCAAAATCAAATTCTTACTAGAAGATCGAAAAATTCTAATGACCCATTTTAATGATACACCCTGTATAGTTCTGAATAACCAAAATTGCCATACAAAAATTTTATGTTTGAATGACCACAAATCGTAAAAAAAAATAGATAGATTTTTTATCGATTGTACTTCACTTTATATTTTCAGAACCAGTAAACATTCCTTTATCACCTCTTAGGAGTCGGTCCGGTATTTTTGAATCACCTTGTATTTTGTAATTGTAATTCCATAAAGTGGTAAAACACGATTTTATAAGTTTATTATATTATCTAAGGCTTACAGATAATATAATAAACTTATATGAATGCAATTTCCAAAATACATACATACAATTATTGAGCTAAGCATCCCAACGCTTTCCACTCAGCTCAGAGCCACCGAGAGGAGAATGCCTTTGAAACTGATGCCGTATCGGCTTACCTCACCTACTGATATCTATAATACATTATGTAAATAAACAGTCTTCGAAACAACGTCATGTAGCAATGCGCACTGCTAGAAATCTATATGCATGTGTGTATATACAGGGTGATTCTCAATATATGCGACAAACTTTAAGAGCTGATTCCTGAGATTATTTTGATCATAAAAGTTCATATGAGCATATGTCCAAAACGGTTTTGGTGTTTTAAGTATTGATGTTTATAATAAATTAATGAACTATGACTACACGATATCAATATCCAGTTGGTTCTTCCAATAACTATTGTGTTGAGAGGAATTGTTTTTTGTCAATAGTTGTTCAGAGTATTATTCAGTTTATTGCCAGTTATCTGTTTTCTAAAATGAATTACACGAATGCTGAGTGTGTGCAATCCATTTCGTTTACGGTCTTGCCAATGGAAATTCGCGTGCTGCTAGACGTCTTTATGCAGAAACGATATCCGAACGTATTATACCGCGTTCATTCAATATTTGGCCATCTTCACCAAGGTCTTAGTTTGAACGGGAAATTTTTAAAAACCGGCGACTGATCAACGGGCACCTTACAGTGGAGACTCAACAAGTTGAATGAATTGGTACTAAATGAATTGAGGAACATCTCATACAAGCAGAGAAAATTGGGTTTGCTTTAAACATTAGTCGGACACAGTTTGGAGGATTATTGAAAAATCAACTGTTGTATCCATATCACATTCAATGGTGGAGGCACTTTGCTGCGGCAGATTTTCCGCAGAGAGTGGCTTTTTGTCAATATATGCAACACAAATCGCACAACAATCTGACTATTTGGCTCAAATGTTCTTCACCGAGGAGGTACTTTCTCTAGAAAGCGATTATTCAATTTTCATAATAATCATATTGGGCCGAAGAAATCCGCACGAACTAGTGAATGCCCGTCATCAACATCAATTCTCTGTCAATGTGTGTAGAGCTGGAATTGTGGAGATCAATTGATTAGGTCCACATTTTTTACGGGATGCGGTTAAATGGCGAGGTATACTCGGTTATTTTCTTGAAGGGAGCTACCGCTACTGCTGCAAGAAGTTCCGTTGCAATTAAGTTACAAATGTATTTTATGCATGGGGGTGCTCTAGCGCATTTTGGTTTTGTTGCTCGCGAGTTTTGGACAATACGTATCCAGATCGGTTGATAGGACGGGGAGTCCACAACCGTGGCTCCTCGGTCTCCAGACTTAAATTCTTTGGATTTTTTTCTCGGGGTCACCTTAATCATTAGTTTATACGACTCCCATTGAAAATGGCAATGAACTGAGCAATCGTATTATCACAGCTTTTCAACAATTCGAAATACCCTGGTATTTTAGAACGAAACTCGCCAGTCAATACGACGAAGGCTAGAAGCTTGTATTGCAGTTGGGGCGGTCATTTTAACAATTGTATAAGTAATAATTTTGTTTACTATTATTTTGTTAATTTATAATAAAACATAATATTTTTAATTACTATTAAACATTGTAAACTTTAGAACTAAGCGATTTTGAATATGTTCTTATGAACTTTATGATCAAAATAACCCCAGCATTAGCGCTTAAAGTTGTCGAAATATGAGAATCATCCGGACATATTGCAGGTGTTTACATTGCGAACCAAGAAAGATCTAATTGTTGTCCCCTGTTCTTTGCGTTTTACAGCTGGCTTCCAATCTATTCCTTTCCAGAAAATGTAAGATATCGTAAGACCCCAGTTGGTAAGTCTCCCTCTTCGATTTACATCTCTAGTGCAACGCCCTTTAGATTGCACAGTGCTACGCAATTTAAGAGGGATGGATGCCATCCTGTTCCCCATTGCTCCAGTCGTTTTTGCTCCTGCTTGTGACTACTTTCAACTTTGAGGTGGAAGACTTCTTATGGAGGCCTGCTGCAATCTTGTTTATCTTATTAACTTCTTCCTCCATTGGTTGATCCACAGTAGCTAGGAAGAAAAGGTCATCTAGGTCCATAGAGCCCTGCATGCAGAGGTAAAGCTAAATGCAATGGGGTGCGCCAGGTGCCCCAAGGTTGGACTAGTTGGGACTAGTCTTCTATCCAGCCACGCATCTTATCAGCCTAGTCCACCACCTTAGGATTTAGGTTTTTGTTGAGGTTGTCTCCTCTCGGTCCGTGCAGTTAAGCCAAGACCCCCCATCTCTTTCGGGACCTGGTTTAACAGTTGGACTTTCGCTAGCCGAAAGCAACAACTGGCATCGTTGTAGAACCCTGTGCAAATCCTTAGCCGTCCTTAGGAGTGGTTCACGGCAACGGTCTTCATTCACCCTGCTCCGGTTTTAAATAGAGAGGACGAACTTATAGCCGTCACTAACCATCTCGTCTTGAGCGAACCCTGACAAGATGACCTTTTCCCTATCCACTATCCCGGGAACGCGCCTAGTAGGTACTCCCAAACCCCAAGGCTACAAATCTAGCTTTATGCTTCACAGTATGATACGTGTTCTTGTTCTTGAAGTTCGACTGTTTAGTTTTCCTGTAAAATATATATATTTTTTTTATTCATTAGCTGCTACGATCTGTTAACCGCAATAAACAATCAGTCAAATAGCAGATTGCTTTCTAACAATCCCCATCACTAATAATATGTATCATGTGTGCAATACTTCACTAACTCAGAACGCCCAAATACTTCAGATTTGACAAAAACGTTTGTACACCTCCTTTCAGTACACACACATAACTCAGCATACCAAAACAATCTCTGCTCGTGTCCCTTGATAATGCTTTCTCCTCTACACACATATACACGTCTCTCTACTCCCTTCTTTTACCCGCTCATCTACCTCGAGGCAAGTAAGGGTTAAGTGCTGAAACCGGGCACTTTGTTTCAACGTTTCCTCTTTCGCCTGGAGCAACAGCTCTTTTGAGCTCACCTTTCCAAAGTGTTTCGAACGCAAAATTAATACTGTCAAAAGTTTCGCCCGACATGAGAGTGAGCTATCGACAATGCGGTCTTGTTTACTTTATACACCTATCCGAAATAATTTCAGTATACTTGGGCGTTGCTGATCTGATGGTTCTTGACGTGGTTCGGAAACCCTTTTCAATTTTCACTTTTTAATTGGAAAGTTTCGTATTGTTCACGAGTTTGTCGATAATACGAAGATTAGCTGCTTTATTCAGAAAATCTGACGAGGAAAAAAGTTGGGAATTGTTTGTGTTAAGAATCTTATCATATCTTATGAAATTTGTCTGTTTGGACGTCGATATATCTTTGGATATTGAAAATGGACGTTCTATGTGCATCAAGCTCGTTAAAAGCGTCTAATTAAGGGGGTGTACACATCCCTCTATTTTCGTAACACGAACTAAATCACTCTTAATTGCAACTTATGTCGAATATATTGAACATGAGATGGCGCTACTAGTATATTCGCTTACTATTGTTGAGAAAAGTTTTAAGTGACAATTTAGAAAGTGCTGGGTAGTTCTGAAAAGAGATGGTGCGTGTTTCGACCGTAAACATATTCTTGGGAAATTCCTTCAATTATGATTTATGATCATACGTTTGGGGCGTTTGCCTAATACATCGCGGCGTGCGTATTCACTTTCTCTTATGCATTTGAATTGAAATACCGGGATACTAGTGATTTTATTATTATTATACTAGTTACAGTTGACAGACTTCGTGGTATCGAATATTTTGTGCACAAAATCTTTTCAAGATGGCGTAATGTTATTGTTTATGTTTTATAAATAAACGAAATTTGTTTTATTCAAATTATTTTATCTTTTTAATTTTGTATACTGTTTATTAGATAACTCGCTCGTGTGTATTTCTGTGTGGTGTGTATAGTTATTGCGAAAGACATTAGATTTGTTTCATCGTAGCATACAGTTTTGCTTTTATTTGCTCTAAAGTGTGCAAAAATAACTTCTTACAATGAATAAAAAGTGATCAAAGACTGCAATACATTGTGCTGAACATGGCTTGCAAATTAATAATTCTAAAAAAAACAAAATGTAGTTTTGTTTTCTTTTGATAAATAAAATGTGGTAAATTCTCTACATATGTTTTCTATATCAAATATATTCATTTTCCATTTTGTATTATAGTGCTCTTGCAGTGGACAGAGAAATGTAAAACAGTAGGATATTTATATAGACAAATTTATGGAAAACTGCTTGAATAGTCTGAAAATACATTCCGAAGACTTGCAATTTAAACGCTTTAATAGATTATTAAACAACAATGTCGACAGGCCAATATATTTTAACAATGAATGTTTTTCCATGATTTTTTTGTACCAACAAGTATTACATATCAATTAGGATATTGGAACCTAAAAAAGATTTGAACGGAGAATTTTGTTAGAAGTAGTAAAATGGTTATAATTAAACAAATTAAATTATTAAGCAGTGAATAAAACTTTTTTCTTGTTTTATTTATAATACATTATGCAGTTAACTTCTATGTCTCTGTAAAAACTTATAAAGCTATTTGCTTATAACTTCCACTACTAGTCATGATTCTTTTAAATATTTCAACGTCCAAGCAAACATCATCATTTTAATAAAATAATATCTATTATGGTATACATTATAATATAATACTTAAGATTATTTATTTCGCTATCGCTAGAAGATGCCCCTAAGTTCACTTTGTATTTGTAGGTCACGAAAGCGTGTTTACAAAACATCAGAGGTGCCAACAATTATGTCCTTACTGTTACACTGTGAAATACACATTTTACTCTTTGAGATTCAAGACGAAATAGTAGGATTTTTAAAATAACATTTTTTACATAATGTTGTTTTTTTCCACTGCAAAATTACAAAAAATAAAATAAAACCCCGCATTTTTTTTTTGCAATAAAACTCCAATTTCTATTTTAATTGAATAATACATTACACTGTAATTCCTCTAATATCTAATATCCTTTGCATAGTTTATAAGAAGAAATGAACAAGCTATTACAATAGAATACATTCCGTCAGAGAATTGCACTACGGAAACATATAAAAGCATGAAGTATTTCTAATTAATGACATTAAAAGCATACTTTTTGGTGTGCCATCTATGTCACGAATGCCAAACTAAAGTAATATCTGTTGTAGCAGATATCTGTAAACTTCTCTTCTGTGTATCCCAATTTTGTTTTTCAAGTTGTTTATCATAATTAGATTGTTTAATTAGCTACTCTTATGTTTATTTTTATTTCTACAACAATCCCGACTGAAGCCATGCAAATTTTTATCTACATTTACAGCTCCACATTTATAATTTTTTGTATTATGTATGTTTCATTTCTGTTATTAAACAATATATTTTAAGTATGCAATGGAAAATGTATCGTTTCACTCCGCATATTCATGGAGAGTGTGTAAATGCCCTTGTTTTCCAGAAAAACCGCCTATGTTGCGAAAATAACTTGAACAAAGTAACCCATGTTATACTGCCATTATGTTGGCGCGAAAGAGGTTTGTAAACGCCCCCTTAAAATGTGGCAAAACTAAATAATACTTTTCAATTAAATTTTGATTCAATATTTTTCCTTCAGAGACCTATCTGAATATCTGTATAAATCAGAATTTCTATCGAAAACTTGACGTACCTTTTCTTTAAGGCGTAACCTAAAATTGCCTTCAATACTGTATAAATTCTACACACTGTTTCAAAATAAATTACATCTCAGCAGGTATTGACTAACTAGTACTTGCATATTATAATAAGCCGCTTACCTTTTTGATAAGTAATTATATTTCTAATGTCATTTTGACAACAGCACAACACATGTCCTTCCGTATTTATTGTAACACCCTGTATATAAATAGCTTCACCAATCAAAGGAGTTGTATAAACGTTGCACGTCCGTCATTGAAACTTTTTTTCTATCTCTCACCGTTTAAAAGTTATTTAGGATAAATGAAATTTTGGTTGAATTTCAAGGGAGTTTCACACCCCCTAAAGTTGACAAATTGGCGAAGTTTCACTAAAATCGGCGATTTACAGTTCGCGAGGTTTCCTTGTAAGTACCAAATTGTTGCAAACGTCTAATCAAATCTCATAAGCTCTAATGCTTGGTTTTATTGATGCAAAATACTCGATATCACATTAACTAAAATCCTTTGGCCAGCAATTTCGTCACAATGCCAATGCCATGTAATAATCATAGGAACATAGATATTTAATCAACATTTTGGTATTACTGCAGCCATATGTATACATATACATATATCGCTCTAGCAATGTAATCTGCTCTACATTGAATACGTAGCTAATAATGGTGGTTACCTATTGATGAATTGATAATAGCATCTCGTGCACGAGCGATTTAGTTTGAAGAACAAACCCCAACGCAAGGGCAGATACATTATGGATTATATATGTCTATAAGCTTATTCTAAATGCTGAATTTCAATATACATACGTTAATTATGCATAGAATATTGAGTGCGGACGTATGAGTAAGTGTATTAATGAAAGTTATTATTTATTGAATGCTATAAACCTCCACTGAGAGATATCCCAACTCGTCCTATCCCACCCCCACCCCTCTCGATTTTATTAATTTTACAAATTTTGAATCGGTTTAGCTCAGCTTGCAGTAATTTATTACATCATTTATTGCTAAAGGCCATTATTACAATCGCGATTTAAGGATTAAATATAATATGCAAATTTGAGAATACCCTCTGCGACATAGTTCAAAAAAGATTGAACTTCACAAGAAGATGGTGTCAATCGGTGGGACTCAATGTTAACTTCACTAAGACTACCTTAGTAGTATTTACTAGGAAAAGAAAATCCAATCTTAAAACCATAAAAGTGGATCTAGGCCTTACCCTAGACAATAAACTTCTATGGAACAAACATGAACTTGAAATAACTAACAAGGCCAAAAGAGCTCTGATGGTGTGCAGAAACTTTGCAGGGAAAAATTGGGGATGCAACACAAAAATACTGCTTTTGATGTATACAGCGATAGTGAGACTGATCATCACTTACGCATCAGTAGCTTGGAGTAAAAGAACTAATCTGGCCACCGCGAGAATTAACCTCTCGAAAGTGCAAAGATTAGAATGTGTATGCATAAAGGGGGCTATGAGAACCTGCCCAACAGCAGCTATCGAAGTAGTATTGGATCTTACCCCTCTCCATATTGTAATAGAGGGCGTGGCAAAAAGAACCACACTCAGAATGGTCAAGGAAGGAATGATTAGACATAGGCCTCAATCTCCTGACGGTGATCAAACCTGGGACATGCCCCGGGATGATATATTAAAAAAATTCAGCTTTGTGAAGGAATTCATCATAAAGCTCAGTAACAGGAGCGAGTGGGATCATAACACCATCTTGAACTTGAATAGAAATGCCATCATATGGTATACTGATGGCTCCAAAACGGCAGAAGGAACTGGAATAGGAATATATGGGCCTAGAACTACATATTTCGAAAGCTTGGGAAAATACCCAAGTATATTTCAGGCGGAAAAACACGCTATTGAAAGATGTGTTCAGTTCAATATTGATAGAAATTATCGAAAGCAGGAGATTATCATCATGTCTGATAGTCAAGCAGCCATCAATGCGCTGAGCTCATATGAAATCAGTTCCAAGATGGTCTTGGAATGCCTAGCGAAATTAAATGAGCTAGGCAAAAGGAATAAAGTAACCCCCCTGTGGGTTCCCGGTCACACAGGAGTGGAAAGAAACGAAATAACGGATAATCTCGCGAAAAAAAGAGGCTGGAAGACCTTTTGTAGGGCCTGAACCCTTTTGCGGGTTAAGTAGCAGTACAATACTGAAGAAACTGAAAATAGAAATGGAGCATAGAAAATCCAGTTACTGGGAAAATCTCCAGGGAATGAGGCAAAGTAAAATTCTTCTGGGAACTTATAACCAGAAGAGGTTTACAGAATGCATCAACCTGAGTAAGAATAATGTTGGCATACTAACAGGAATACTTTCAGGCCATTGATAGACTGAAAGGACACCTGAGTAAGCTTGGATTGGAAATCCAAGGAATCTGAATATAGATTTTGTGGGGAACAGGATGAAACACCCATCCACCTCCTCTCAAACTGCGTAGCAATGTGCAACTCGAGGGCATTGCACCTGAGAGCATGTGAAATCGAAGAGGGAGACTTACCTAGACTGGGGCCCTCTGACATCCTACACTTTCTGAAAGGAATAGGATTGGAGGGCCAGCTGTAAAGCAGCAAGAATAGGGAACACAACAGCTCTTTTAGGTCGCAGTGGAACATCACCTTTCCATTTACATACATACATACATACAAGGATTAAATATGGCAAGGTCAGTTTTTTTTGTGTATTTATATCGATTGTAAATCTAAAGTAAAGTTTAAACCGAAGATTATTGATCTACGTTTTAAACGGCGATTGTAATAATGACCCTAACTGCAATAATACGGACACACAAAATTTAATGTACGCAAATTTAGAAGCCATTTTAGAATGAAAAATACATTAAGTTCTTATTGGGAATACTTACCCACTAAATCTACTTAAATATAAATACTAGCGTATTTTCTTGGGAATTGCATAATAAATGGGTATTTGGTCTTTAAATACACAACCGGTCTTTGTATATCTAATATATTTTTGTATTTTAAAGGAGATATACCATTTGCCCACGCCGGCATTGAATTTTGTATTTCACTGTAGGTACACAAAGCATAAATGTTAAATTGAAAACTTTGAGAAATGTTACTAGCATCAAATAAAATTTTAAATCGTACATCATCGATTCCTCGTACGGCTAATTCTAATGTACCGTACACCCACAAACTTAGCGTAAAAAAATTATTAAAACCTCACATTTATATAAATAAATACTTTATGGATAGCACTTTAAACTGTTAAACGACTTTATATCTTTATCGGAATATTTAATTAATAAAGCTTTATAGAAACAACAAACACAAAATCATCTTCCCTGTTAGCAAGAATCAGCTTTTTAACTCTTTCAAGTAAACAGCTGCAAAGGTTTTACTGCAGGGTAATAGCATTTATACCCATATTGCTGAAACTGAACTCTAACTGCCTCTTTAATAATAAATTTGTTACACGGTAAGCCTCTTTCGGGTTATCAAAATTTTACATTGAACGGAGAAATTTTCCCCTGAAGGTATACACTTCCCCTATTTTCACGTTAAAAAGGGTGGAACATGTTAGGTATACATGTTACATTAGTTAGCAGTAATGTTTGCGACGCTAGAATGGGAAAGTTCTATTTGTATTCAGTAAGTTATTTTAGTTATTTCTACGAATAAAATCAATTTTGAATCATTAGTTTGGTTTCGCTAAGAAAAAAATAAAATGTATCATATTTTATCATTAATTTAATTATGAAATATATATTTTTTTGTTGAGCGCCGTAAGATTGGTAAATAATATAATATCTATTAATCACTTGATATAAATTTAGAAAAATGCATGAGAATGAATGGGGCCCTCTTGTATATTACTGACTGGACTTTGGATTTATAAACTATTAAACAAATAAAACAGGTGGTAATATTTTGGCCGTTCTTCGGCTCTAGATGTGGTCTTGGCGTGGGCGGTATGATTTTCAACACACACAGCGGTCCCGTCTAGAAATTAGCTACACTGTAAAAAAAGTTGCAGTAAAATTACATGTAATATCGTTGGTAACAAAGTTGCCTACAATTTTACAGGTAAATTTGCTTCATAAGGTAAGATTTCTACCATCTAGTAAATTTCACATGCTGATGTGTTTTTCAAAGATTGTACTTAAAACTTCGTATGTAATATTTTATACGGAACTCTATATTTACCGAACACTGAAGTAATTTTCATATGTATTTTTATAAAGAGAGCAAGCAACTTACCTAATTCTCTTATAGCACCTAATAGGTCATACTGAATCGTTCAACCAGGGATCAAGAATGAACACGCTTACGCGAAATCTACGATTGTTTGTGATGTACATGATATCATTGAGCCAATAATAAGTTCGACAAACGAATAGAATTACCTACGCACACAGATAAATAATATAACCAATCATATTGCGGCGTATGAATTTCGTATTTTCCATGATATCTATAGTTTTACACGAAAATTCAAGTAAAAACAAATAAATATAAAAGATCCTCATATTTTTACAGCAAAATTAATAGTTCACTAGTAAAATTACTTTTAAAGTGCACTAAATACCCAAAAAAAAATGTCAATCTTACACTTTTAAGTAAATTTTGAGAGTAAATACAAAATTGTACATGTTTTTTTTCTATATTTTCCTTTTGAATTTTTGTTACATGTTAAACTTACATGAAAAAGCTATAAATTTTACCGAAATTTCTTTTTCCATGTTAAATATCCTAGAAAAAAACATGTAAAACAAAATTTACATGATTTATTGTGGTAAATTCACAACATTATTACATGTAATATTCCTGATTTACCATGGCAAAATTACTGTAATTTTTTTACAGTGTAGATGTCACTATGTCGTCATACCCTCTGGAGGTTGCATTCGACTCCCTAGCATACGGCGGCACAACACGGCTGATAAAAAGCTATCTAATATAACTGTAAGACTCCTCACCCAGCAGGTTTATTCCTTGGCACAATAGGCACTCGGGCAATCATTGGGCTACCATTAACTCGCCACGCGATGCACTTTGAATAAAATATGTATCTGCGTTGGCACCAGCGCGTAATGGCGGCTCCTTCTACAACCGCTCTCCGACCGAACGGCACGTCCATTCCCTTTGGACGTTGGCTGACGACTTCCATTTTTCGCTTGCGCACCTACGCTCTCCCTCCCGATCGAGTTCGGCACCATTCAGTGAGCCCCCTACATTATAACAAATCTTATTAAGATCTTTTTTTGATTTGATGCAGTGTTTTAGAGATATTACGTTGTCTCAAGATAAAAACCTCAACCTGTATATACAAATATTTCCACATCTTTTTTTTTTATTATTATTTTTTCTAAAATAGTACAGTTAAAGATATTCTCTGTAAGTTCTGAGAATCCGAAAATTTTAAAGGCAGCTTTCACCCCCTAAGGGACCATACTGGAAGAGGAAATATATAAACTAATACAAAGAATATGGACCGAAGAAATATTACCCACAACCTGGACAGAAGCAAATATAGTGTATAGGAGACCCAACTCTATGCGAAACTATAGAGGCATAGCTCTTCTGGACACTACATACAAAATATTCGCAACAGTGCTAAAAAACAGGCTTCAGAAATATGAGGAAGATTTGATTGGCGATTACCAATGTGGATTCAGAAGAGGAAGATCGACCAGTGACCAAGTATTTACTCTGAAACAGGTCCTCGCAAATAGTTATGAACATAACCTGGCTGTACATGCTGTTTTTATAGACTTTAAGCAGACTTATGACAAAATAAGAAGAGAAGAAATATTCCGCTATATGAAGACATTGAGAATACCAACAAAACTAATAAGGCTAGTAAAACTAACGCTGAAAAACACCCAAAACACAGTAACAGTAAATGGAGAACAATCTGAAAGTTTCCACACCGAAAGGGGCGTTCGTCAAGGAGACCCACTGTCTACAGCAATGTTTAATTTCATACTGGAAGCCACACTGAAGGAAGGTAATATTAATAGACAAGGAACAATTTACCATCACAAACATCAATGCCTGGTATATGCAGACGATCTAGTGGTATTAACAAGAAATAGAAAGGAGACCATAGAAACTATGAAAAGGCTTGAAAGTGCTGGCAGAAAAAATGGCCTTGAAATCAACATTAAGAAGACCAAATACATGATTCTAAGAGCAGGAAACCAGGAGAGAGATGCACCTTTAACCTTCAGAAGCATGATTGATGGCAAGTTCTACGAATTTGAGAGTGTCAACAGCGTAACATATCTTGGAGTATGCTTTAATAACAAAAACGAAGAGCAAGAAGAGCTAGAAGAAGTTAAATCAAGAGTAGCCAAAGGAAACAGAAGTGCAGGTGCGCTACTAGGAATATTCAAGTAAAAGATTGATATCCAGAGCGGTGAAAAAAAGAATTTACCAGACTGTTGTTAGACCGGTAGTTTTGTATGGCTCGGAGCTATGGACACTGAATAAAGCAGAATGAGAACGTTTGGAGGCGTGGGAGGAAGATATAGAGAAGGATATACGGGGGTAAGAAGATAGGAGAAATATGGTTAAGAAGAACAAACGATGAGTTATTGGAGATGTATGAGTAACATCGGTAATAAGAGCTCAGCGAATCAGGTGGCTGGGGCACGTAGCCAGACTTCCAGACAGTCGAGTCACAAAGCAAGTGTTAAAAGGGGGAATAGTGAGTAGAAGAAAGAGAGGAAGACCTAGGAAGAAATGGATCGACGTGGTAGAGGAAGATCTAAGGAAACTGAACGTCTGCAACTGGGACATTGACTATATATAAGCAGACTGATTAAGCTTATGGGAAAAATGTTGCGCTTAAAAGTGGCCCTTTGGATGGCAAATCCAGATGTCACTAGTGTTTCTACATCAAAAACTGGCGGGGGAGGCGAATTGCCTATCTTAGCTCCGAACCGTGTTTACAGGTGATGAGTTGAGCAACACACATGAGTAGAGGGCATTTAGTTCACAGATAGCGCGGTAGCATATAACATAAGATGATTTTTTTTTTATTTAGCCCGTATTAATGGTAGTTTGTTGCCACGTGAAAGGCATGGCAAGCAATAAAAGCCAATATTTAAATTGTGGGAAAAACAAACACAATAATGAAAAGTTGCGTACGTTTGCATTTCCTATAATGTAAAGTGTAAGTGTAAAAGTCATAAATAAAAGTAAACAATCGCAGATATGTAAAAAATGTTAAGGGGATTAGTGAGGCGCAAGTGTAGATCGCAAAGCTGCCGGATGTTTACCTAACAAGCAATTTAAATTCGTAAAATTATTTTACTTCAAAATTGCGCTGCATTTTGTATGCTAGTCGAACTATGTAAAATGATATGCCATTTATATTTTTTAGGTTTTCAATTATAGCAAACAAAAAAAATGTTTTTACGATTTAAAATTTTCGTATATACAGGTGTGATTCTTGTAAATAGCATTTTTTGAAAAATAATTTTTAATTATCTGAGGTTTTATAATGAAATTGATATGACACTTTTTTATACTATAGGGAAGTATATATGTGATGGGTTTGCAATTTTTTGCTGATTATTAACCCGATTTTTATGTTTAAATTCGCGATTTAAATATTTTTTTTTATTTTATATTTCTGTTTTCTATTTAGAAAATCATTTTTTTTTCAAACTTTATAAACGCAGTATATATTTTTATCGTTTCTTATTAGTATTAAAAATCTAAAATAGTATTTTTTTGTTTCTTACCTGTACAAAAATGGGTATATGATCAATTATCCTTAGTAACTTCAACATTGAAACAGGAAATTACCAATGGTTTTTGTATTAGATTACTAGTTATTTTGAAGTCTTTCTGTTAAAGTTACTAAAAATAATTTTGGAAATTTAAATTTTGCCAAGAGGGTAGTTATTTATAATATATGTAAGTATTAAAAGTGAGAATATTGCAAAACGAGCACTTTAATAGCTAATTTCTTATTCAGTTGAAGGAGCAAGGCTATGCAAAAATCCCCATAAGAATAATTAAAACTACAAAATTTTTGTAACAATAATATTACAAAAACAGTTTTAATGTATTTTACGTTTTTTTTTGTTAATGTTTTTAAATTTAATATTAAGCCGAAGCTTAAAATTTTAAAATCAAAACATGTAATCCAGCTTTTATGTAGAAATTGCAAAAAGAAAGACAAGAACATAAATAAATTGCAAAACCTTTTACATATTATGTGGTTTCGGTGACGGCGCGGCATGTTCTTTAGATGATAAGAAAATACCGGCAATAAAGTAAAATAAACACGAAAATATCCACCCAAAAAAAATCTAGTAATACAAAGGCCTATTGAATCGATATCGTTAAGAGAACATATGGTGGAATTTTTACAATATTATTTGCAGAAAACGTTTCTAATCCTCTAACAGGATTATAATATGCTATAAATTATTATTGTTACCTGCAGAGAATATAGAATTCTAAGCAGATGTTACCAGAAAAATAAAAGAAGTTTTACACCCTTTATTAGTACAAATGTCTTATTATGTACAACTCATATGTAGGTGATGAATTATGAAAAAATACTTCTATTGGCATAATACCCGTAATGCTCTGCGTACTGCATATCATACATATGTATATTATAGTTATATTTGTATATTATTCGATTTCAATAACAATACCAAAGAAGAAACGATTACATTGAGAGCTTATTTTGTTCTGACCAACTACTCATTACTTAACGACAATCGGTCTTTGCTTTGAATCGTAATCCAGTGTTCGTATGTATCTTGATTGATAATTCCCGTCGCCGACAAGTAGAATTCCCGTTTTGATATTGCAGTTCCTGATTTTTTAGGCGGTAAATACAAATTTATTAACTTTTTGTCAATAAATTAAAATAAATGCACGATACGATAACAAATTAATTAAACTAAAGCAAATAAATAAAAAAAATCATCAATAAATTCAATAATTCCTTCTGAAACAAAAGTTTTTTCCTCTAACTTTCAAAATTCTCTCTAAAAAGAGATTTTCCCTCATATACGAGCACTGTCGTAATCGTAGGTTTGAAAAGTTGAATTTTAACAGTTCATATTATTAATCGTAATTATATGGGTAATATTTATTATTATAACACTTATCAAACGATTGTATGTATTATAAATACATTTGAAAATTAGAAAAATCGAAATGAATTTTTATAGGGATATTCACCCACAATAAAAGATACCTATACCCTACTTGGTTTGGTAAATTTATTCCTAGATAGCGCTGACCCACACTTTTATCCGAGAACTATCGAACTGCATTATATGGTAATTTATGGATATTATCGACACCTATCGACAATTTTTAGAGCTATTTCGCTTTTATATGGACTTGATCAGTCTACTTATATATAGTCACTGAACTGGGAAAAGAAAGCAAAGGACAGGAATGGACGGAGACGCATAACCAACCAAGCCTTTGGCCTTCATGGCCTGTAGACTGACGTATATATTTCACCCCCTAAATTCGCGCCTCCGTCAAAACTAAAAGCGACGATTTGCAAACACTATCGATTGTTAGATGTTTTAACAAAAGTTTCGTAATTTATCAAACAAAATTAAATCTCATCAAATTTTTAACCGTTAATAATTCCATTAACCTCCAATTACATCCGGCATTAATTCAATTTAATATTTCACGGTGCCCGTAGCCGACGACTGTACGTATAGTACATACGTACCGGGGGGTAATTGGAAACATTTATTAAATATTCAACGTGAAAAAAAAGAAATACAGGTACAGAGCTATGATGGAGCGGTGCCACGCTAAAATTCGCCTACGGCTCTGTACGCTGCTGAAATATTTATTTTTCATTCTGCCCTCTTTTGGCGTCGTTTTCGATAACGTTAGCTGAAGTATCGGAGATGGAATTTCGATAGCGGTAATACGATATCGTCATTACTTATTAACCTGTTTCGTTTTCGCGTCACAACACCGAAGTGTCGAAAAGTAAAGTAAATATATAACATATTGCGACGTACACCCCTTTCATGAAGGAGATGTACTTACGACTTGTTCAAAAAAAGAACAAAAACGCACGCCAGAGTCCGGCTGCTCATAATCCGCGGCTGGGGGGGGGGGGTTCGTTAGTGATGTTATAACGTGAGGCGCCAGCTGTGACCAGCAGCAGGGTGGTCAGGTAAGCAGGAGATTGACAAACAACAACTGTTAGCAATAAATGTAAATTTAATAAATTTAGTAAATGGCTTGTATATGTAAAAGTGTATAAAAAATTTAATATTATAACAGTAAATATAATGAAAATGGAAATGTTGCATTCAGTGACAACAGACAACCAGTAGGTAATGTAAATTTAGGATCATTGAAGCATAGGATAAATGACCTCCAAATGCTTGGTATGAATCGTGACCAAACGTAAACAAATGCATATGCCTAAACATGAAATGACATAAAAGTCAGGTTATGAACGGCTGCAATACAATTGCAGGCTAATAATTATTAAAAAGTTATATAATGCAACAAAAGAATATGAAATATGAATATGTAAGTTGAAAAGTTCAAACAGTAATTTTAATTCCTATAATAATAACATTTGTTTTCAGTTACCATAAACAGCTGTTACCGGTTTACAAGTTAATTAATCAAAAGAAGGAACATAAAAAAATTGAGTTGATTTAAATAAATCGAAGGCATAAAATATTTAAAGTGTAATTAGTTACATTACGAAGTAAAAATATAAATAGGCGCACCATAAACAGGTTTTATTCACACTTACAGTAGGATCGGAATAATGAGTACAGCAATCTTCATTGTAAAATACTTCTAGGTGGAATTGAAATAAGGTTTCTAGTTGTCGGTGATTGATGGTTGCACACAACATGCATTACGATGATGGGACTAGACTGGACAGCACATGACGAGGACCAATAGCTACACATCCTTGCTTCTCGGACAGTGACGATTTAAAGAATTTATTCTAGGTGTTATGGAATATAATATGCCTATTCACATTTCTTGATACATCCCGTATCACTGTGGATCACATAACCTGTGATTTGACGTAGATGGAATTTCTAGCCTCGATGAAGTTATAAATCATACAGATCTTATAAATCTTACAGCCTTTACAGCTTTTACAGCCTTTTACAGCCCTTACAGCTCTTACAGCCCCTTACAGCTCTTACAGTCCTTACAGCCTAAAATGGAAATGACAATCACCCATGTGCTCAATTGGTAAAAATTGTGAAAAGACACAATCAATGAAAAAATACATTGCTTAAGGCACAAAATAAATAATAAAATTAGATAAGCAACATTCTCAAATTGGAAAAATCTTGATACTTACTCAGATGTATAAGCTTAATATTTCAACACATGTAACAAAGACAGACAAGACAAAAATGGCCAGAACTGATATGTCTGCCTTCCACTTCTTTTTGAGAAGTAAAAAAAAAAGGTTTAATGTCAAGTGATACCAGCTAAAATTTATTTAAATGTTTAAATGAACTAAATTGAAAAGAGCACATGAATAATTGTCATTGACATTCAAAAATTGAAAAAAGAAATGTTTGTAAAATATCAATAAAATTATTAATAAACTGATTTGACTGTTTTTGATGATTTGCTGTAATTTGTTAGATGTATACACCTCCGCCCAAACGTCATGTACGTTACAATATAAAGCACACTCTAAACTTACCGTATAATTTTTACTGAGAAAATATTATATGACGTGTTTGAATAGGTATTTTTATTCCGAGTTACGCTAATTATTTACGTAATTTTAATATTTATTTATAACATACAACATAAAAATAAAAATACAATTATCGTAAGTAAAAATTTTAGCTGGATAGGGCACAAAAGCACAGATTACTTAGCACTAGTAAAAAAGAGATCCTAAACACTGATACTAACAACAAGCAATCTAAGTTACTTACGATCTGCTTCATACCGGTAACTTATGAAGTTACTTATGATAATTAAACTGAAGTAATTAAGCCAAAGAATATATGTAGTTGCAGTAAGCAAAGATTTGCCCTTGTCAAGTAGTAGGTGTATTGCTGTGAGTGAACTATTTTATGAGAGCTATCACACCTTCATAATTTATACAAGCTATTTAAATTACTTGTGATAAGGAAAGAGTATCAATAATGCACGTTCACTAAATACCTGATGTATAGAAGGTAATGGTTTGCTAATAAATATACAATATACTTACCTTAAATTTGTTGTTCAACTATAGGTGGTGTAGGAAACGAGGAAGTTTAGTGAATATTTATTAAGTAGCTTATTGTGTACTCTATGTGAATAACTGATAAAGTACAAAAAAAAGTTCCACAAATCTTCGATTATTTATGCAACCGCAACTATAAGTACTGCGTACCGAGCAATAATGCGTAATTCAAAATTGTTTGCAAATAATTTTTAATTACTATTCAGTGTGCTGTAGCTTCGATTGCATTAATAATTGAAGATTAAATTCGCATTTATTTTACTAAAGCTGGTACGTAATACTTATTATTTAAGAAAAACAAGCAGTATTATTAGTTATAGTTTTATTTTGTATAGGACAAACACAGTGACTACCAGATCTGAATGAAAGATATTGGTTTCACTTTACAATAGTTTTTTTTTTAACAGTTTACAACGTAATGACTCATAAAATATATTCCTTAACAATGAAAAAGTGGAAAAGTAATAATAAAAGATAGGGTAAATGGGGGCCCCTTTAAAACGTTATTTAGTTATTGAAATTATTGAAATCTAAACAAAGGACAAAGAGAAATACGGCTTTGAAGCTACAACTAATAACAAACAAAGAAATAATATACCTAGACGGTAAACTTGCGGTTTCTATTGGTTCTTTACACTGGGCGTTGTCTCGGCGAGTTGATCCTCTATCGGCGTACGTGGAGGTTATGTCCGGTGATCGCCTCGAAAACGGCTACTTCGTCGGGGTATCCCTAACTGCAGGTGGCACTTGGACTGTCACTCATCTAGTGACGGCATCTTTAACTTCACCAGCGGGCGCAGATATCATCACAATGATGGGGAATTCAAATATCCCACCACGTGGTTTAAAACTGCAATCTTGAAACATCCGATTGCTTATAGGCTCGGTACTTCTTCTTTCGCTGGGATTCTTTATACGAATGGAGCCTTGAGTTAACCAAACCGGTATTTTTAATATATTTGCGTTCCAACTGGCCTACAATGGCCGTACTCCTTGGCCACTCTTTTTCGACGACCTTTTCCCACGTCCGTAACTCTTACTTGACGCTAGCACGCGCTTGCGCGCGTAGCCGTCTCGGGGACTATTTCATTATTCCGCCGCATTAGCCAATCAGGAATAGTAAAATAATCACAGGGTGGCAGTAAAACTGAAATAATCATAGTTGTGGCAAATTGTTACCTATTTAAGAAAATACATGAGTTTAATAGCGATCAGCATTGTTGTTACTTCTACTAACCATATGCTGTAGTTAGATACAGTACCAGTAGTCATAAGTAATACGTTACTTACCACAAATTTGTGAGGTACGCTGTGTAATAGCTGTTAATAAAAGCACTATTTACAGTAACAACTTGCATTTAGGAAACTGGGTTTAGTTGCAGGTATTAAATAACGAGAATAGTTCCAAGTAAAACTTTATCTATTATAAATAATTTTTTATCAAGTAAACACTTTACTTAGCCCATTTTTGTGGCTCATTAAAAGTTAATGATGTTCTATTATTTACTTATATTTGAGATTTTGTCACCATTATCTGTTCGATTGGAACTATAAATGTGAAATAGTTTAACCAAAATATCACTTCCGAATGACCGGAAATGGACGTCATCTTTGTTATTTTAAATAGAATGATATAATTTTTTATTCATTTTTGGATTCTACGACCATAAATACGTCAGCCTTCATTAGTTATTCCTATAGCTACATGTCGCCGTTTTTGAGTTATTTAAGTTTTTCTTTTTTTTAGTAATAATCATTGCATCATCATTAAGAAATTATTGTCTCGGTTAATACTGCAAGTAGAGACTCCAAATTTTCTATGTTATAAATGTAGATTTAACTCTAAGAAATGGTACACACACTTCACATTCTAATGTGGGTGTTCAAAATTGAGGAACAAGATAGTAAATGCAGGTCAAGACATGTTCAAACATGCTGCTTGATCAGTTCCAAGTCCTAGCCAACAACTGAAATGACGGCAAGACATGTTATTAGAACAATAGATGGCTGATTCATTCTACTTATGGCAGATTGTCTAGATTAGATAATTGCTCAGACACTTTCCTACCACCAAAAGGAAGTCAAAATTAAAAGTAATCAAAAGTTTCCATACGCATAATTTTAAAATCATTGCAAAAATCGTTGAACAAAGTAAAACGACTTTATTATTATGCGTTTGTAACCAAAGTCAATAGAGAAGTAAATATTTGCGCAAGAGGGAAATCGTGAACCAATTCTTCCACGAAATTAAATCTAACAATTTAACGGCACCGAAGAGAGATTTTATTGTCTAAATTTCCACCTCAAGCTCCTGACAAGGACGGAAGAGTTACAAAGTAATTAAAATACTATACAGAGAAATGCAAGTTTTATTAAGAAAGTTCGAGTCGGCGACGGCAAATCATCTCATAGCGGGGGAGTAATTCAAATCTGTCATACTTGAAAATTCCTGATATCGTGAAGTTCAACAATTTTGAAATTTCGATAAGGTTTTATTAAATATTTTAATCGATTAATTTTCTGTTTTATCAATAAAGGAATGTACTTTTTTAGTTGGAATGAAACGTTTTATTGCGGTCAGTAAATATCAAGTGAATATACTGGGTGAGTTTTTTTTATCTTGAGACAACGGAATATCTCTAAAACCCTGCATCAAATCAAAAAAAGATCTTAATAAGATTTGTTATAATGTAGGGGGCTCACTGAGTGGTGCCGAACTCGAAAATACCGGGTGGGTTAACTCAAGGCCCCATCCGTATAAAGAATCCCAGCGAAAGAAGAAGTACTGACCCTATAAGCAATCGGATGTTTCAAGATTGCAGTTTTAAACCACGTGGTGCGATATTTGAATTCCCCATCATTGTAATGATATCTGCGCCCGCTGATGAAGTTAAAGTGTGGAGGTCGTCGCTAGCTGAGTGACACTCCAAGTGCCACCTGCAGTTAGGGGTACCCAGACGAAGTAGCCGTTTTCGAGGCGATCACCGGACATAACCGCCACGTACGCCGACAGAGGATCAACTCGCCCGAGACAACGCCCAGTGCAAAGAACCAACAGAAACCGCAAGTTTACCGCCTAGGTATATTATTTCTTTGTTTGTTATTAGTTGTAACTCAAAGCCATATTTCTCTTTGTCCTTTGTTTAGATTTCAATAATTTCAATAACTAAATAACGTTTCAAGGGGGCCCCATTTACCTTATCTTTTATTATTGCTTTGTTCATTTTTTTCGTTATTAAGGAATATATTCTTTGAGTCATTACGTTGTAAATTTAAAAAAAAAAAACTGTTGTTAAAGTGAAACCAATATCTTTCATTCATATCAGGTAGTCACTGTGTTTTTTCCTATACAAAATAAAACTATTACTAATAATACTGCTTTAGGTAATTTTTAGCAAAATAAATGCGAATTTAATCTTCAATTATTAATGCAATCGAAGCTACAGCACACTGAATAGTAATTAAAAATTATTTGCAAACAATTTTGAATTACGCATTATTGCTCGGTACGCAGTACTTATAGTTGCGGTTGCATAAATAATCGAAGATTTGCGGAACTTTTTTTTGTACTTTATCAGTTATTCACACAGAATACACAGTTAGCTACTTAATAAATATTCACTAAACTTCCTCGTTTCCTACACTACCTATAGTTGAACAACAAATTTAAGGTAAGTATATTGTATATTTATAGGAAACCATTACCTTCTATATATCAGGTATTTAGTGAAAACATAGCATTAATGATACTCTTTCCTTATCACAAGTAATCTAAATAGCTTGTATTAATTATGAAGCTGTGATAGCTGTTATAGAATAGTTTACTCACAGCAATACACCTACTATTTGACAAGGGCAAATCTTTGCTTACTGCAACTACATCTATTCTTTGGCTTAACTACTTCAGTTTAATTATCATAAGTAACTTCATAAGTTACCGGTATGAAGCAGACCGTAAGTAACTTAGATTGCTTGTTGTTAGTATCAGTGTTTAGGATCTCTTTTTTACTAGTGCTAAGTAATCTGCGCTCTTGTCCCCTACCAGCTGAACTTTTTACTTACGATAATTGTATTTTTATTTATGATTATTAATTTTTTTTCCTCAGTGTAGAATTAGCCTGTCATTTTATAAATTAAATATTTTTCTATTATAATCTTTGGTGGTTGCGCAAACCTGCAAACCATAGAGGAAACCGCCATTGTTCTCGCGCATGTTCAAACATTAAGAAATAACAACACCTCCGACAATATTGGAAAAAGAATAAAAGAATTTTCCAAATATTCTTTAACAAACAACGCATGTTTTATTTTTCACTTTCTACGAAATGATTAAAATTTCCTGAGCACTTAACCTCGGAGAGATTTATCTGATGCATCTTATCTCACGCCCTCTTCTAAAAGTATAATTCAACATCGTCCCGAAAATACACACCTACAGAGAATTTGTTCTTCCAAATATATATATATATATATGTTTGTACATTTTTTTTAATATTTCTCGTCTGTTGTTGTCCCTCTTTTCTGCGCTTTAATTTATTCTTTATTTGCTCCTGACAGCAGCCGTTATTGTGCCCGCTGCTCGGCGCACTTCTCTTCGCTTTGTTCTTCGATTTCTCTACCCATTTCCATGCAGTGATAATAATGAAAAGGGTCTACCGCGCCTAGCGACTACCAGGGGGAGGAGGAGGGTGGAAGGAGTGAGAAGAAAGAAGGAGGGGACCTGTAGTTGATTATATTATAAAATAATTCGAGTCAGACAGTGGAAATCACGCCAATTTTCAGATATTAAATTGGAACAATGGAGACGGGAAAAGGGGTAAAATCTTAGTAGATATAACAGAATTATTAAACCTAGATAATCGTGATGGTCTTACAGCATCTGTCAAGATTTCGAACCAGCGTCTAATCGCTAAGTCATATTTTAAAATTTAACTCGTGAACGAAGAACATATGCACCTAGAATGAAAAGTGTTCTAAATCATTGAATTATTTTTTACAATATCGTGAAAGGGAAAATATCTGTTATACTCTGCACGTGTTCCTTTTGCTCTGCAGTAGGAAGCAATATCACAACGTGTTGGTCAATAGATGATCCTCATTGGATGCTAGAAACGCATACACAACATCCACAAAAATTAAACGTTTGGGCTGGTATTTTCAGGTAGGTATCCTACATTGAGAAAAATGCTGGAGGTAATATAAATAATCCACATTTACTGAGTGAATTTTCGTCGACAGAATGAAATGTGTCATTGTTATGATGAAATACTATTTGCAATGGTTGATTAAGCAAGATTCATTAATGAAATAAATTCGTTTTCATTATTATAACTAGAGACCGGATTATATGCAAAGAAAAACTGGAATATATGCGCATATATATGCATCGATTTTTGAGAAAATACGCATAAACCTGAGGCATATATGCAAAAAAATTGAGACAATATGCAAAATTTTTACATAAAATAAATAAGAGCAGAAATTTAAACATTAAATTTATTGCACAGAATTTTTTCACAACATATTTCTAAAACAATTTATAATTAAATGTTTTCCAAAATTGTGTAAAAGAAAGTTTTGTCTTCTATCAGAATACATATGTTTCGAAATAGAAAAGCTTCTTTCAACATCCACAGATGTAATTGGTGCATTTTCTAACTTTGCAATACATTCTAAACTAAAATTAAAGTGGAAATCGTTTACTGTTTCACCTTCCAAAATTTTCTTAACTTTCTTCAATTTCAAATACCCTGCATTTTTATTTATCACTTTTCTAAATTTATCGTATATAGAATTACCTATTGTACCCTTAACCTTCTTACATAGCATATCAAATTCGTCTACCATTTCGACTGATTCCGAGAGCGACATCCCTTGCGTTTCTAGTTTACGAATGGAACTTGAAACAAAGCTATAATTTGACTTAATATACAAAAGGTTTTTGTAGCAATTCTGTTGATGTTACTATCTTTTTACAGTTTTCTAAAGCAATGCAGCCGGCAGTGATTTCAAGAATTACATTTTTTATTCCTTCAAAATTATCGCCCAAAAAAATTGCAGCCTCTAACCATGTACCCCATCTCGTAATAATCGGTTCAGGAGGCAACTTAACACCGGGAAGTCGCTCCTTATAAAATTGGATTCGTAAAGGTGCTTTTAAAAATACCTTTTTGACATTGCTAATTAAATCAGTAATCAAAGGGAATTGATTCCTAATGCCTCCGGCTACACGATTGAATCCATGAGGTAAACAAATGGTATGAATAATGTTACTATAAAAAAATTATTTAAAAAGCAGTAGGCACCAACATAGTATCTTTAATTGAACATGAATAAGTTATATGTTAGTTGGTTATTTTAATAATATGGAATTGCATGGTCCGAATTTGCAAGTAATGACGTACCTCGTCTGTTATAGTAAATGAAGTATATAAAAAAAATTTAAATTTTGCGCGGCTTTTATCATGTATGATGCAGCGTCGGACAACATTAGTAACATTTTTTCACAAGGTATACTTCCAGGTAAAAAGAAATTTGATAAACCTTCTTGAACGAATTGGGCAATTGTCACATTATTTGTTTTTTGAAGTTCTTTACAATAAATTAAATATGATTTACCTACAATATCTTCATGAAGAATTCCTATTAACAAATGGGCAATATAACGGCCACACTTATTCGTACTTTCATCTGCCATGATATAAATAAAAATATTCCCTACCAATTGTTAAATTTCTGCTATTGTTTGCTGGTAACAAGATGTGACATAATTTTTTCGTAAGGTACTTCGTCAGGTATATTATGTTTGCAATATTTTTCAGAAATGATTTCAAATTAACATTGTTTAATCTTGCTATGGTATGTTAGACGAAATTAATGCGTTACACAGATCCGTATTATATTCTTCTTGTTCTGAGTTTCGTGAAGTTGATGCTACACATTGACGTATAGATTGCTGCACACATGCGGATCGCTTTAGTTTTTCACATTTTCCAATATGTGATGGAGCTTTAGCGTGTTGATCACTCAGGTATTTTCTCTCAGAAGACACCTACAACAACAATTGTCTTTTTATATCAAAAACTAAATAATTTAAAAGCAATTGTAAAGCTTTTAGTAAAATTAAACTTACCAGTTTACTGCGGGCTCGACAAAATATGTTGTCGCCATCCTTTACCAGTTCAGGATATGGCTTAATTCATAAAGAAATTTTGTTCGCTATACTCATTGTGTGTACGCACAGTATTTAAAAACGTAACACAATTATATGCTGTTTCGCTCAAAGATATTCAATGAATGAATAGTTTATTTGGCAATTAATAATAATAAAACGTATTTACCACATCTCTTCTGCTAGGCGAAATTAAACACGTGCAGTTCTTGGAATAAAGTATTAGAGAAACCAATGTAAAAGATTTATCGTTCTGAGAATTGTCAATTGTCGATCTACATTAGGAATTACTAGGAATTTTTACTAATAGAAAGGATAAGAAAAAGCTTAAATATGCAATATATGCAACTTTTGTAAAAATATGCGTAGAAATGCCTAAATATGCAATATATGCAATCACTAATTAGCGCTAATTAACTTCAATTAGTGTAATACGTCTAACATATAGACTATAATTGAAGATATGCAAAAAATAAAATATATGCACTTTGCATATAATCCGGTCTCTAATTATAACAAATCATTTTGCGTTAGTTCATAGATACTATTTGTTATTAATAAAATCTTTTTCATTGATTGGCTCATACATTCGTTTAACCCTGTATGTATAAGCACACATAAGCAAAATAATCCACTTTACACGGTATATGCAAATAAATACGCGAACGCAGGTTAATCTAATTGAATTCGGTTCGTGAAGTCGAATTACAACAACACGCCTGTTGAATCTGCTGGAAGCGGTAAATATACGTATGTACATGCATACATCCAAATACATACATTCATTTGCTCGTGATAACACGATACATCGTATGTATTGCTGTGAACTGATGGTCCAAGCATATAAGTAAAGGGAAATTAAAAATGACAAAATTAATTTAGCTAGCTCAGCAAAAATGAATTCAAAAGGGCGCCAGAGATACTTAAATCTCAAGGAAGTTTCTCCAAAAACTAATAGTGGGCTTTTGAAAAATTTACTTTCTTTAAAATCCCCAAAAATTGAAATGGCAGAATTAAAAATAAAAGAACTAATTAAAGTGATATTTATATTCATAAAATTTATTGAAAAAGAAAAAAAAAAAAAAAAATTTATGATTACAACAATAGGGGAAAAAACCTTGACACAGAAGGTGTCGGATTAAAATAACCCCTTCGTGAAACTAAAATTTAAGAAGGACAATTCAATCCTTCAGCAAACAAAATGGTTGATTCGTTCTAGAAGGATTTCAATACAAAAAAAAAATAAATCCACGTGGTTTCAAAAATTCAAGCAAACTAAAAATTTAATTCAAATAACGTGGAGAAACAAGCAAAATTAAAAATGAAATAAAAAACAAGCTCTCAGCTTCACTTCACCTTCCCCGAGGTGATAAAATTAAAATTAAATTAATAACTACACAAAAAAAACGGAAAAATTTAAATTCTACACGCGCTCGCTTCTAAAACGAATATTAATAAACAAAAACTTACTTAAATTGTGCACAAAACAAGTAGAGGAGAAGTCTGAATACTGATTAAAAATTTATAATAACCGAACAAATGAAAAATCGTAAAATGGGTAAAATGAAAGATCTCAAAATTTACAACTACATACACGCGTCACTATTCAGCTTCTGCCCTAAAAGTGGCCTCACGCAACGCGTATATACAAAACAGCTGACTGCGCGCGCTCAGCAACGGCCGCAACAAAACAAAGAAATCGCCTTAAAAGAAGGACATAAACAAGATAAACTACTGCAAAACTTATAATCAAAGAAAAATGAACTAACTAACTGAACAATCAAATATCCAACAAAACTACTAAATTCAAAGTAAAAAGTAAAATTAGTGAGAATTTGCGCGCGTCAAAGCCAAAACATGAACTTAGAAAATACACAGCATAGAGTTTACACAACCGGGGAGACATGCCACAGCAGTATGTAGATCTACTTATCCAGCTACATACGATTAATCACAAATTCGGTTGGCAGCCGTGTGATTTTAGGCAGAGGCACCGCTGCTCTGTCCCCTGGAGACCAGTTGGCGCACTTACCCCCGAATAACATAACATTGTGCCGCCAGTGATTGTGGTAGGGGAGCATCGAATGTTCGCTGGTCGAGTGGGGAGTGGTTAAAATGAGTAATGACTTATTTTTACCATATGGTCAAATATTTCTACTCTCTAGAAAGTCTTGGAATTTTTCTTCTTTAAACTTAAGTTCACAATATAAGTTTTAAAACGTGCAAGTTGACTTATTGTGTTTCAGCAACATTTCTAATTGATGTATGTAGATTAACATGCACTGTAGCTAATGCGTTCACATAATTTCCTTCATTTCTAATAGGTCGAATAGACTGAACATTTTTTTACACTTGAAAAAGTACCAGTGCACATTTGCTGTTAGACATTTGAAAATTTCGGTTCGGAAAACATTTTCGATACGAATTGGCATGAGATACGGGAAATGACAAAAGACCGGAAAAAGTGGAGAGAGAAGATAAGGGCAAGAAATTGACTTCAGCATCGAAATGACATTACACCTAACGGTAGAAAGGTTTTTAAAGGAATAAAAAAATAATTAATAATTGTTCTCGGTATCGTTGACTATTAACGTTATAGTGAAAAAATATTTGTCCTACGACGAAATACAGCTAACCATATTCCAACTTTTTTAACAGGGCGCAAAGGAACTTCAATGTGATTGTTTGGATTATTTATAGACCATGTTCCGTGATTTTGTTTATTTACAAACTTACTTAAATGAAACCATGCTTTATCAGTAAAAAAACTTCGTTATTATTTAAATTTTCTTGAAAGAAATTGCAATAATTTATCTTACTAGCGTGATCTCTAGGTAAGATCTGATGAACAACTGATACTTTACTATATGATACATATGCAAACGACGCTTCAAAATTCAGTGAACGATACTAGAAGATGGGTGTCCTCAAGGAGGAGTACTGTCACCACTGCTGTGGAGCTTGGTCGTGGATGATCTCGTCAGATCATTAAACGACAAAGGAATATGGACGCAGGGGTACGCTGATGACATTGTCATCGTAGCTAGGGGAAGTTCCCAGGCGTGGCGGCGGGCATCATGCGTAAAACACTGCGAATGGTGGAGGAATGGTGCCTTTCACAAGGACTCTCAGTTAATCCACAAAAAACGAAGTTGGTTGCCTTTACCAACATGAGAAAACTCAATGACCTAGGCGGCATTAGACTGTTTGGGCAGGAGTTATAATTAACCAAGGAAGTAAAGTATCTGGGTGTTACCCTTGATGCAAAACTGAGCTGGAAAAATCACTTAGTTAACACAACGACCAGGGCCACGCAACTATTCTGGCGCTGCAGGAGAGTTGCTGGCAAAACCTGGGGGTTAAAGCCGAAGGTGATCCATTGGCTATATACTGCCGTGATAAGACCAGCGATAACATACGGGGCAGTAGTCTGGTGGAGGAGGACAGAAGTGTCCTCCGCAGCGAAGCTGCTAACCGCTGTCCAGAGACAGGCATTGCTGGGTATCACTGGTGCAACTAACAGTACAGGGACCGCCTCTTTGGAGACCATTGTGGGCCTCCCCCCGCTGAAACTCTATGTGAGAACGTAGGCAATGAATGCGATCCTTAGACTGAAAGCCAACAACCTGTGGCATCCCAACTTCAGGGTGGGAGGGCACACTTATACTACGGGCACGTTGCTGGACGGGCCATTGCTACAAATGCCCACGGACAGCATGACACCCGAAATTATCTTCACTGAAAAGGTGAAAATCTCCATACCGAACAGAGACCAGGCGCGTAGTGAGTTCACTGCTAACGAAAACTGGTACACGGATGGATCCAAATCCAGCCAGGGGACAGGAGCCGGTATTTGTGGGCCCAGTCCTAATCAAAGGATATTCATAAGCCTGGGGAAACATACAACGGTCTTCCAGGCAGAGGTATTCGCCTTGCAGCCTGTGCAGAAATGATTGCAAAAGGGGGCTACATGAGGAGGAAAATTAATATAATGACTGACAGCCAGGTTGTCATTAAGGCAGTCTCAAATCCTGTAACTAGGTCAAAACTAGTTAGGGACTGCAAACAATCCCTCAATGCACTGGCACGAGACAACACGGTGTCTCTGATTTGGGTGCCGGGACATGAGGATATAAAGGGCAACGTCATCGCCGATGAACTAGCCAAGGAGGGCTCTAAGAGACACTTCATGGGTCCAGAGCTCGTATGTGGGATTACTAAGGATTCCGCAAGAAGGGAGATCTGGACCTGGTTAGATAAAGAAAGTACAAAGAAATGGAGGTCGACTGAAGGTCAACTCCATACCAAAACCCTGATAGGGGATGGGGATGGTAGTTTCTCTGATAACCTACTCAAGCGCAGTAAGAAAGAAGTTAAAACCATTACTGGGTTGGTAACTGGACACTGCCCTCTGAAAAAGGATTTATACAACACAGGCCGTGTAAGCGAACCGTGGTGTAGAAGATGCGAACTACATGAGGAAACGAGTTTACATGTAATCTGCACATGTGAGGAATTGAAGGTACTCAGGCAGAAATATTTCGGGAGAGATCTATTGGAGCCCTCGAAGGTCCTCAAGTTTCCACTAGGCAAGATACTGGGCTTTATAGAGAACACCAAGCTGCTCGAGTGGAAATAAGAGAATCAATAGGAATGGTACAATGAGCACCAAGCTCAAGTGCACGGACATCAAGGGCCCACCTAACCTGAATGAATGAATGAATGAATAACTAGAAGATACATTCGTTTGAAGTGATAAACGACGAATTGATGAATGTGGGTTTCGGCAACAATGTTTTCTACATGGTTAATAATATTTTAATGTGTAGTGGTTTACCAGAACTTTTGCCTTTTAAAACAGATCCTGTAGTCGTAAACTTCTCCGCTACTATAGGCGAATATGATATTGTAAAGCGGTATTATCCACAATTCTATAGGAAATTGCAAGCGAAACTGTGGCTTACATTCAGCGTAGGAATATTGGTATTCGCCATTAAGAAACTGCGCATTTCGGAAATAACCTTCAACAATAAAAATATTTTCTTGCAATGTGTATATTATTTAGTAGTATTATATTAAAAACTGTCAGGAAAAATTATATTGCTACTCGCAAAATGACAAATGTCAAAATGACAGTAGAAATATAATTAATTCATCAATAAAGGTAAGTAAGCGATTTATAAAATGCAAGTATTAGTTACTCAGTACTACATCTTAGTAGGTACTGAGTTCATTCATTTGAAACACTGTGACAGTGGTATAAACTAGGTCTCGCTAGTCAGCAAAAAAAAAAAAAAACAGTGTGTGTTCTTATCTGTGGTATACGCTTGTACATAATGGCGTTATTGCAAACATACATTATATATTATTGTTATGAAGTATTGCGGTATTTTTTCATTAAATTTAGATAGACGAATAAACAAATAAATTCAATTCAAAGGTTAAAAAAAAAAATCCACCTGTCCAAAACAGAATTTGTACAAACGAAAATCGTACCCACATAACATTGTAATATTACAACCCATCACAGTCGGCTATATAATTAGCGAGTCAGACGAATTTGCACTGATATAAAAGCGAAACAAACCAGAAAAACATTCGACAATAATCCGCGTTTCGAACGCAAATTATTAAACCGACTATCATAAAGTTGTACCCCAGATATGTATAGTCCGAGCTGGATATAACAAACAACCCCGGATGACCTCACGCTCCATTCGGTTACAATGTATATCCAGTAATTGACGGAATAAACATCAGACTGGTGGAAATAATTTTACAAACTGAAAATCGTTACTCGCAAAAAGACTGTGTCCACAATGAAATGTTACATGTTTCTCCTTGTTTGTCTTGATGGGTCGTTGTCAGTGCTTTCATATTATATATATCGGAAATTACAGTATTCCGTTTGATCATGCTTAATTAGCTGTTTTGAAAATACGAGAAAAAATCGTACTTTGGAGCTAACGCAGGACATTATTTGAAAGTATAGAATGTCATAATTACACTGAGAAAAAAAATTAATAATCATAAATAAAAATACAATTATCGTACGTAAAAAGTTCAACTGGATGGGGGACAAAAGCACTAGTAAAAAAGAGATCCTAAACACTGATACTAACAAGAAGCAATCTAAGTTACTTACGGTCTGCTCCATTCCGGTAACTTATGAAGTTACTTATGATAATTAAACTGAAGTAGTTAAACCGAAGAATACATGTAGTTGCAGTAAGCAAAGATTTGCCCTTGTCAAGTAGTAGGTGTATTGCTGTGAGTGAACTATTCTATAACAGCTATCACACCTTCGTAATTAATACAAGCTATTTAGATTACTTGTGGTAAGGAAAAAGTATTATTAATGCACGTTCACTAAATACCTGATATATAGAAGGTAATGGTTTGCTATAAATATACAACATACTTACCTTAAATTTGTTGTTCAACTATAGGTAGTGTAGGAAACGAGGAAGTTTAGTGAATATTTATTAAGTAGCTTACTGTGTACTCTGTGTGAATAACTGATAAAGTACAAAAAAAAAGTTCCACAAATCTTCGGTTATTTATGTAACCGCAACTAAAAGTACTGCGTACCGAGCAATACGTAATTCAAAATTGTTTGTAAATAATTTTTAATTACTATTCAATGTGCTGTAGCTTCGATTGCCTTAATAATTGAAGATTAAATTCGCATTTATTTTGCTAAAGATGGTACGTAATACTTATTACCTAAGAAAAAAAAGCAGTATTATTAGTAATAGTTTTATTTTGTATAGGACAAACACAGTGACTACCTGATATGAATGAAAGATATTGGTTTCACTTTAACAACAGTTTTTTTTAAACAATTTACAACGTAATCACTCATAAAATATATTCCTTAATAATGAAAAAATGAACAAAGCAATAATAAAAGATAAAATAAATGGGGCCCCCTTGAAACGTTATTTAGTTATTGAAATTATTGAAATCTAAACAAAGGACAAAGAGAAATATGGCTTTGAAGTTACAACTAATAACAAACAAAGAAATAATATACCTAGGCGGTAAACTTGCAGTTTTTGTTGGTTCTTTGCACTGGGCGTTGTCTCGGCGAGTTGATCCTCTCTTGGCGTACGTGGCGGTTATGTCCGGTGATCGCCTCGAAAATGGCTACTTCGTCGGGGTATCCCTAATTGCAGGTGGCACTTGGACTATCACTCAGCTAGTGACGGCATCTTTAACTTCACCAGCGGGCGCAGATATCATCACAATCATGGGGAATTCAAATATTCCACCACGTGGTTTAAAACTGCAATCTTGAAACATCCGATTGCTTATAGGCTCGGTACTTCTTCTTTCGCTGGGATTTTTTATACGGATGGGGCCTTGAGTTAACCCACCCGGTATTTTTAATATATTTGCGTTCCAACTGGCCTACAATGGCCGTACTCCTTGGCCACTCTTTTTCGACGACCTTTTCCCACGTCCGTAACTCTTACTTGACGCTTACTTACACGCGTAGTCGTCTCGGGGACCATTTCATTACTCCGCCGCATTAGCCAATCAGGAATAGTAAAACAATCACGGGGTGGCAGCAAAACTCAAATAATCATAGTTGTGGCAAGTTGTTACCTATTTAAGAAAATACATGAGTTTAATAGCGATCAGCATTGTCGTTACTTCTACTAACCATGTGCTGTAGTTAGATACAGTACCAGTAGTCATAAGTAATACGTTACTTACCACAAATTTGTGAGGTACGCTGTGTAATAGCCGCAATAATAAAAGCACTATTTACAGTAACAACTTGCATTCAGGAAACTGGGTTTAGTTGCAGGTATTAATTAACGAGAATAGTTCCAAGTAAAACTTTATCTATTGTAAATATTTTTTTTATCAAATAAACACTTTACTGAGCCCATTTTTCTCAGTGTGGAATAAAATGGTAACACCATTAAATGGAGTTGGAAATCCATCTCTGTGCAACAAAATAAAAGAAGGTAACGTATCTCACATATACTTATTAACTTTATGTGAGTTGAACTTGTACGAAAAGGGCGTATGGTGCCACGTACATCAGCCCAGTCAAACAAAGCATTTTGGGAAAAAATATATTTCATTTTTTTTTTATTTCTTAGTCTCATATATCCCTGCCCTTTCTAATTTTAAATTGCTTTCTATAAATTTAAAGATATAAAAATGATTGCGTAGGATTTTGCGTTTGATATATCTTACAAGCACTTACGGCCTTAATTTCTATCATAAAAATTATGGAAATATGGAATAGCTTTTTGAAAAAATGTAACTTAAAAGTTTACACAGAATAAGCAAGTAAGGTGTAGATTTATAAAATGATGAATCTACAGCTTTTTACTAAGAATTCCACCATTATATTAAACACAAATATTGGATCCACGCTCCATTCGCCTCAGTCCTTTGCCTGTTCGAAGCCGGTCAATACCATTGTTTATTTCACAACGACAGCGAACAATGAACTAAGCAAGAATTTAATTAAACATCTCATGGCTGACGTTCCTGAACTATGTCAGTCAATATTTGTTCAGTTATGTAGACGTTTGTACGTTGTATACTGGCAGTCTATTCACCGAGGCACAGGCGCTATCTGAAGACGTTCGTTAGCAGCTAACTAATCAAATTTTCCCGTTGGAATCTCAGGTAGATATATTAGTTTCTGTCACAGAGAACGTTTTATTGAGTTTTTTTTAAAATGGACGGGTGCAAATAATCAATATTCATACCTTAAACACCATTCATAGATATTTGGGTGCTCTCGGGAATTATACAACTAGAGATATAGAATTATACAGACAGCGCCATCTGCTGGCACAGTTTGAAATTTAAAATTAGGCGCGAATTGCAATACAAATAGATTAGGTTTTTTACTCACATATTGTTTAACTGTGCGTGATTTTAGAATTTTGACTTTTCAAAGAATGCAGTTATTGATCGATAGTGTACTGTTGGTTACTTATTTTTCGCAAATTTAATTTTTGAAATTACGCAGAAAATGGATATGTTATTATTAGATACTGAAATTGAAGAAGAAAGAGCTCTCCTCGTTCTAGAGACTCACATTCCCGAAAGCAAAGTAGGAATCTCGGAAAATCCTTCCGAGATATATAGAAGACCAAATAAAGAAGCTACTACAATGGCCAGACACATATGTAGCAGCGAACGGTTAAAATGGGCCATGAATACCTTTCAGCAGTTCAAAACACCGGGAGTAGACGGGATTTTTCCAGTCTTACTTCAGAAAGGGCAGGAGGAAATCCTTCCTCACATGATTCGGATAAGCCGAAGTAGTCTGGAGTTGGGGTACATTCCAGAAGCTTGGCGAAGGGCTAAAGTTACCTTCATACCAAAAGCAGGGAAAAGGACATTACGCACCCCAAATCCCACAGACCTATCAGCCTTACATCATTATTTTTGAAAACGATGGAAAAGGCTGTAGATAACTATATCAGAACAGACATCTTGGAGCGGGTGCCATTGCACCCCTGTCAGCACGCCTATCAAACAGGCAAATCCACTGAGACTGCATTAGTGGAGCTGACGGACCAAATCCAAGATGCCCTGACGAATAAAGAAACCGCAGTGTGCGCCTTTCTAGACATAGAGGATGCTTTTGACAACACTCCACACAAGGCTGCCAAAAAAGCATTAATGAATAGATGGATGTCGCAACTACTGTCTACCAGGTCGGTGGAGGCGAAGGTGGGACATAAGACCATCTCGGTTAGTACGACCAGAGGATACCCACAGGGGAGAGTTACATCCCCACTTATGTGGAGCCTAATAGTAGACGAATTCTTATGCGGACTGACGGATCTAGGCATACCTTGTCAAGGGTATGCTGATGATATTGTCATATACGCAAGAGGTAAATTTGAGAATACCCCCTGTGACATAGTTCAAAGAGGATTGAAGTTCACGAGAAGATGGTGTCAATCGATGGGACTCAATGTCAACCCCACTAAGACAACCCTAGTAACATTTACCAGGAAAAGAAAATCCAATCTTAAAACCATAAAACTGGATGGGCAAAATATAGATTGGAGAAGGGAGGTTAAATATCTAGGCCTTACCCTAGACAATAAACTTCTATGGAACAAACATGAACTTGAAGTAACCAACAAGGCCAAAAGAGCTCTGATGGTGTGCAGAAACATTGCAGGAGAAAATTGGGGATGTAACCCAAAAATACTGCTTTGGATGTATACAGCGATAGTGAGACCGATCATCACTTATGCATCAGTAGCATGGAAGCATGGAGCAAAAGAACTAATCTGGCCACCGCGAGAATTAACCTCTCAAAAGTACAAAGATTAGCATGTGTATGCATAACGGGGGCTATGAGAACCTGCCCAACAGCAGCTATCGAAGTAGTATTGGATCTTACTCCCCTCCATATTGTAGTAGAGGGCGCGGCAAAAAGAACCACACTCAGAATGGTCAAGGAAGGGATGATTAGGCATAGGCCTCAATCTGCTGACGGTGATCAAATCTGGGATATGCCCCGGGATGATATGTTAAAAAAATTCAGCTTTGTGAAGGAATTCATGATAAAGTTGAGTAACAGGAGCGAGTGGGATGATAACACCATCTTGAACTTGAATAGAAATGCCATCAAATGGTATACTGATGGCTCTAAAACGGCAGAGGGAACTGGAATAGGAATATATGGGCCTAGAACCACATATTTCGAAAGCTTGGGAAAATATCCAAGTATATTTCAGGCGGAAATACACGCTATTGAAAGATGTGTCCAGTTCAATATAGATAGAAATTATCGGAAGCAGGAGATTATCATCATGTCTGATAGTCAAGCAGCCATCAAGGCGCTGAGTTTATATGAAATCAGTTCCAAGATGGTCTGGGAGTGCCTAGGGAAATTAAATGAGTTATAGGCAAAAGAAATAAAGTAACCCTCCTGTGCGTTCCGGGTCACACAGAAGTGGAAGGAAACGAAATAACGGATAACCTTGCAGAGAAAGGGGCTGGAATGCCTTTTGTAGGGCCGGAACCCTTTTGCGGGTTAAGTAGCAGTACAATACTGAAGAAACTAAAAACAGAAATGGAGCAGAGAAAATCCAGTTACTGGAAAAATCTCCAGGGAATGAGGCAAAGTAAAATTCTTCTGGGAACTTATAACTAGAAGAGGTTTACAGAATGCATCAACCTGAGTAAGAACAATGTTCGCATATTAACAGGAATACTTTCAGGCCACTGTAAATTGAAAGGACAACTGAGAAAGCTTGGATTGGAAAAGGAATCCGAATGTAGATTTTGTGGGGAACAGGATGAAACACCCATCCACCTCTGCTCTCAAACTGCGTAGCACTGTGCAATTCGAAGACGTTGCACCTGGCAGCATGTGAAATCGAAGAGGGAAACTTATCTAGACTGGGGCCCTCTGACATCCTACACTTTCTGAAAGGATTAGGATTGGAAGGTCAGCTGTAAAGCAGCAAGAATAGGGAACACAATGGATCTTTTAGATCGCAGTGTAACATCATCCTTCTATCTACATACATACATACATGCTATCATCTATCTTGAATAGTAAGCGAGATCCCAACGGTGGGGGATCGAAAATGAATCAGCCTGTTTAGAAAAACAGAACGCGCTTATCGAAAGCATACTATAAAGCACATTTTTGTATACATATATCTCTTGCTTATTACTTTTTTCCCTTCTACGAAAGCTGCTGCCTTTACGTTCCCTGATTCTCTTCGAAAAACACGCTTCCTTTTCGCCCTGCGAAGCGAAAACAGCACGCGCTCCTCGAAAATGGGCTGACGAATGAAAGGAACCGGCCGTAATTACTTGAGTCAAGATTAAGGTCTCAAAAGGGCAAATATAATCAAAGACTTTCTTTCTTGGGCCGTCAGTGCGGCTCGGCCAACTTTTTTTTTTTGGGGGGGAAATTATTCGGGTGCTCCACGTCAAAACACTGTGAATGCGTGAATGTATAAGTGAGTCACTTGTTTTCGAAAGTAATTTAAGAAGTTCCCTTATTCCGCTCCCAATAATTATTCTCTAAGCCGGCTAGGGAAAGAAGGCGGTGTTCAAACATTTCTAAACAAGAAGAATGATGAAAGAAATCTCTTGTATATACATATAACACGGCAGTATCCTTTACTTTATAGGTTGTTTGTTGATGATGTTGGCACATACATACAGAAATATGATTATTTCATATGTGCTGATTGTCACTACTATTGTAAGAATTAACGACAAATACATTTGGCATTTATGCGTAAGCAAGAAATGTTCAATAAGTTCCAAGTTTTGATAAAATCAAAGTTATGCACATTTGATCTTCGATGAGCAGGTCGAAAAGAGTTAGCTGTTAGCAATTTCGAATTGGGCCATTCTATCTTTGGCCACGAGGAGGGACGGTTATGTCGTGGTCACTCCTACAACTAACAGCTTCTTGCGGGTTTCGCCGTGTGTCAAAACTTTCGCTCGACGTTTCGCTGTTCATACTGACAGCTTCTTCAGGATAACTGAACTGATTCTCCATGGTCCGACATTCTTCTTATATACGCCCCTGGTGCATCCAACCGTGTAGTTTCCGCTCCATTGACCGTGACGGTTCGTAGTAGGCTCTTCCACGTGTTTGCTAAGGTGCGTACCCTTCTTCTCTGTTAACGGTTTTATTCTTCTCTATTTCTATGGCTTCCCTGATGAGTCTTTTCCCGTAGTTCTTGGTGGTAGTTATTACTTTTACATTCTTGAAATCCATTTTGTGTCCGGTGTCGTGCATGTGTTCTGCCACCGTTGATTGCTCAGTCCTTCTTAATCTTGCGTCCCTCTCGTGTTCTTTTACTCTAATGTCGATGGCTCTTCCTGTTTGTCCGACGTAGTACTGTCCGCATTGGCATGTCATCTTGTAGATACCTTCTGTGCGCCCCTTGGGTATCTTATCCTTTGCGGTCGGTAGATACTTGCAGTCCCGAAGCGTACTTGTACGTTACGTTTCTTCAAAATTCGGCCTATTTTTTCGGTGACTCCTGCTATGTAAGGTAAACACGCCATCCCTCTTCGTGGTTCTGTAGTTGTCTCCAGTGTCGTCTTCTTCTTAGTGTCTCTCCTTATGTCGATGTCAGTGTAACCATTCTTCTTTAGTGCTTTCTCCAAATGTATCATTTCACTGGTAAGATGTTGTTCGTCACTGATGGTTTCGGCTCTGGATAGCAATGTTTGTATTAATGTCTTCTTCTGCATCGGATGATGGTGAGATCTTGCATGCAGATATCTATCGGTGTGCGTCTTCTTTCTAAATACTGCGTGCTGTAGCATTCCCTCTTTTGTTTTCTTAACCATAACATCCAGGAAAGGGAGATTTCCATTTCGTTCATTCTCCATGGTAAACTTGATGGCTGGGTGCTGTGAGTTTATGTGTTCCAAGAACTGTTGTAGTTTTTCTTCTCCGTGTTGCCATATTACAAAAGTATCGTCGACATATCGCAGCCAACACTTGGGTTTCATATCGCTGGAACTTAAGGCTTCTTCTTCAAATGCTTCCATAAATAAGTTGGCTATTACTGGTGATAAAGGGCTTCCCATTGCTGTTCCGTTCTTCTGCTCGTAGTATTTTCCTTCATACAAAAAGTTTGTCGTGGATAAGCACAGTTTCACTAATTCAATGATGTCTTCTTGTAGTGCAAGTTCTGGAAGTAAGGCCAGTGCGTCCTCCGTAGGTATGTTAGTGAATAGCGATATAATGTCGAAACTTACTAAAATGTCTGTAGGTTCAGTCTTTAGCGTAGACAGAATATCCACGAAATGTTTCGAATTCTTCACATACGTTGCAGTTTGTCCGGTATTAGTAAGTTAGCTAAATATTTCGACAAATCGTAGGTCGGTGATCCAATGTTGCTTACAATCGGTCTTAATGGCACTTCTTCTTTATGTATTTTTGGTATTCCATACAGCATGGGTGGTCTTGGTAGCAATCTGTTCTGCATCTTTTTAGGTATCGATGAAATCTTTATGCTCTCCCTTACTGTTTTTGTGATCTTCTCCGTTGGGTCTTTTCTTATTTGCTTGTAGGTGTTCTCGTCAAGTAGTTCATTCATCTTTTTCCGGTAATCCTACAATCACTCCTTAATTTAATAATGTACGAGCGACTATCGACACAACCACCTCCATAAAATATTTACCTAAAATGTCACATCAATGACGAAAATTTTGGCAAAAAAAAACATTTTATTGACTGATTGATCCTCTTTCATGTTGCATGGACGTCACAATTCTTCCGTTATATACTATTGGTCTGAAGAAAATCAAAACATAAACACATAGTATTCGGCGGGTTGAATGTGTCTTTTACGACGCCACATGATTGATCTTTAATTAATCTTATTGAAGGCCTTGGCACGGACTGCGCTGGTAGCTTCGAATGTGTGAAGGCTGATAATAGGATGTCTTTCACGAAAACCTTTTAACCAGTCTTCTCCAGCTAGCTGATTCACCTTGTTGAAATTATGTTTCAAGCCATTTTTTTCAGCTAATTGGAACGCTAATGATCTACGGTCTTTCTTACTGAAACCATAAAAACGGGTTTCCATCTCCTCAATATGTTGAACAATTTCTAGTTCTTTCTCATAGGTAAACACCCGCCGAATCGATCCTAATATTTTATATCTTCCTTTGCATCTTTATTTTTGTTTAATAATCTCCTTTTAAGAGTATTTCGCGGAAATTTATATATTTTGCTAGCTGTTTGAAATGGCATGTTCAGTTCTTTAACGGCTTTATACAATGACTTCGGGATTCCACGATCTTTGGTTTGTCTTATTTTTATAAGTTCTTGGCATATCCTGAAAATAATCTTCAATTTATATACAGGGTGATTCTCAATATATGCGACAAACTTTAAGCGCTGATTCCTGGGGTTATTTTGATCATAAAAGTTCATAAGAACATATGTCCAAAATCGCTTAGTTCTAAAGTTGTACAATGTTTAATAGTAAGTTAACATAATTAATGTTTTTATTATAAATTAACAAAATAATTAGTGAAACAAAATTAACTTATACTAACTGTTGAAAATGACCGCCCCCAACTGCAATACAAGCTTCTATCCTCCGTCATATTGACTGGCGAGTCCGTTCTAAAATACCAGGGGTATTTCGAATTGTTTAAAAAGCTGCGATAATACGATTTCTCAGTTCATCGACATATTCAATAGGAGTCGTATAAACTAATGATTTAAGGTGACCCCAGAGAAAAAAGTCCAAAGAATTTAAGTCTGGAGACCGAGGAGGCCACGGTTGCAGACCTCCCCGTCCTATCCACCGATCTGGATACGTATTGTCCAAAAACTCGCGAGCAACTAAACTAAAATGCGCTGGAGTACCGTCATGCATAAAATACATTTGTAATCTTAATTGCAACGGAACTTCTTCCAGCAGTAGGGGTAGCTCCTCCTCAAGAAAATTGCGGTATACCTCGCCATTTAACCGCATCGGTAAAAAATGTGGGCCTATCAAGTGATCTCCAACAATTCCGGCCCACACATTGACAGAGAATTGATGTTGATGACGGGCATTCACTAGTTCGTGCGGATTTTCTTCGGCCTATATGTGACTATTATGAAAATTAATAATCGCGTTTCTAGAGAAAGTAGCCTCGTCGGTGAAAAATATTTGAGCCAAATAGTCAGGATTCTGTGCGATTTTGTGTTGCATCCATTGAGAAAAAGCCACTCTTCGCGGAAAATCTGCCGGCAAAAGTGCCTGCACCCGTTGAATGTGATATGGATACTACAGTTGATCTTTCAATATTCTCCAAACTGTGGCCTGACTAATGTTTAAAACAAACGCAATTTTTCTGGTGCTTGTAGTAAGATGTTCCTCAATTTCATTTAGTACCATTTCTTCAACTTGTGGAGTTCTCACTGTAGATGGGTGCCCGTTATCAGTCGTCCGTTTTTTTTTTAAATTTCCCGTTTCACTAAGACGTTGGTGAAGACTGGCAAACATTGAATGATGCGGGATGATACGGTTCAGGTATCGTTCTTCAAAAAGACGTCTAGCAGCACGCGAATTTCCATTGGCAAGACCGTAAACGAAATGCAAATCACACACTCAGCATTCGCGTAATTCATTTTAGAAAACAGAAACTGGCAATAAACTGAATGAATACTCTGACAACTATTGACAAATATTGAAATGACAAATAAACAACTCCCTCTCAACACAATAGTTTTTGAAGAACCAACTGTGATATTATATCGTGTTAGTCATAGTTCATAATTTATCATTAAACATTCAATAACTTTAAAACCAAACCGTTTTGGACATATACTCCTTTGAACTTTTTTGATCAAAATAACCTCAGGAATCAGCTCTTAAAGTTTGTCGCATATATTGGCTGGAAGGATGTATATACATGTTTCCACTACTGACTTTTATTTTATTAAAATAGAGCAGGCTGTTTGTGGCTTACATAAAATAAAATAAGGTAATAATTAAATCATAATTAAATTGTACGTCGACTGTATATTGTAAGTTTTTCTTTTAATGGCTCTAGCTGCCTGCACATTTGCAAAACAATATGAACTCAACCAATATCAATAAACTAATAAATCAATATTATATCATTTTATTTGCGTAACTATAACTACCTACCCACGAACAGTATGAGTATGAAAATTGAAGTCGTAATCTGTCGTTATTTTGTATATACAGTGTAATGTTAAAATAGTCAGCAACAATCTGTCGAAGTAGTAACATTTTCTTTTATCTGCTGTTGGGGATAATACAGACTTACATACAACCAAACGCGTATAACTCGAAAACTATCACATATAACTATTTAGCGCCTAGTATAAGTTTACACTGATTTTCGACATACAATGCAGCCACATAACAATATACAGAGTATCTCATTAGAATAAGGAAATATGCTAAAATTTATATTTTTGTGGACATCCTGTATAACTTTTTAACTTACCTTTCTATATACTATTTGTTCACAAAAAAGGCCATTATAACCGATTTCTGAAATTCGATAAAATAAGCACAACATACGTTATTCCACGTTTATTGGAACACCCTGTATATAAATATGTACACCAATCGAAGGGGCTCACTAAACGGTACAAGTCCGTCATTGAAACTTTTTTCCTATCTCTTACCGTTTAAATGTTATTCAGTAAAAACAAAATTTAGGCTAAATTGCAAGGGTGAATTGCACCCTCTAAAGTTGAAGTTCCGCTGCAACGGAAAGCGTCCTTGAGTAACACTCCATGGAGTCTACAACTGACAAAGTGTCATCAAAATCTGCGATTTACAGTTTGCGAGGTTCCCTTGTTAGTAGTACTCGCATATGATTATTTGCATTTGATAACATCGCATCATGTCATTCGTTTGCGCTGTATTCGAAGCTACTGTATATTAGATATCATTGAAGAATATTCCAGAAGAGGCAAACTTTATATTACGTAAATGTTTCCACGAACAGCACAACTTATAAAAGCTACCTGCAAGTTCCTCAAAACGCATTTTCATTTCCTCCTCCGACGCTAGTATTTAAATTAACATGTCAGCGCTCTCCTTAGACGTATGACATAATAAAGACCATGCGCTGAATACAAGCAATAAATTACCTCTTCGTATATCCGCGCCGAAATCTCGGAAAAGCGACGGAAAAGATTTATTACGCAGTGCAAGCCATTCATCAAAACTTTGCCGCCTTAACCGGGATTTATAAATTGATCTCGTCGTTTCGTCAAAATAATCCAGGTCACATCAGGCTTAATTGATTTAACCCTGATGGAACGCACATACATATATACGAATCTATCGGCCGATCGTGGTGTCGATCCATTAATAATTATACCAATACGGTACAGTACCAAACAGTCCGTGATAATTTCAGAGGACAGCAGAAATCCCTTAATGCGAAGCTATTTATACCGGTCTCTTCATCACTTAATAAATGTATCCCATCAGACTGCCTTCAGCTATACCGCCGGATTTAGGTCTCGAGTTTGCTTTACCACACATTTAACCAGAGACCGGTTAGATTTGTATTTGTAGCGAAGGTAATTGCAAATGGGCACGCATTACGATTGTCGGGTTGTCGGTCTCTGAGCTAACGAAATATTTATTACGCAGAGGAAATCTGTACAGCAGCACAGATCCGGAGCCGAGAAAAATGTAACCCATGACAGATGAATACGGTGACATTTTTAATTTATAATGACTGGACCAATGTCGCGTAATAGTAGATAATGATTTGTTACCAGCATCACTGATGAATGTCAAAACTCTATCGTAATTGTTTTGAACAAGTTAATTTACATTATATACACAGAGATTCAAAATGATTGTCAATTCCGCTCCTATAGATAGTAACAGGGTGTAGGTATATGCCACGTGTTTGTAATGAAGGTTTGAACTAAGTCAGTGTTGGAACGGATCTGTCATAAATAATAAAAACCTAACCTATATTTGAACTCGCATTATATAAACGACTATGGATTGGTGTTTCTGCTTGTAAAAATGAAATGTAATTAATTTAACTTTTACTAATTATGATTTACAATTCAGTACTAACTGGTGTTTAACTAAATTTATTTATTACTTTAAATTATAACATTACAATTAGTATAATTATTAAGTACAAAACTGCATCTCTCAGTTCTTCTATGGTATGCAATGCGGTTTCTATAGATCCTATTTTTTGATAGCCGAACATGAAGTAATCTAACGGGGTTAGATCAGGCGATCTTGGTGGCCATCTTTGTGCTCTAACGAACCTGTCAGCAAAAAACTGTTGAAGATATTGGCAGGTTTGTCGAGCAGTATGTGCTGGAGCATTATCGTGCTGAAAATAACCTGCTTCAAGCTCATTTTCTTGTAACTCTGCAATAAACAATTCCAACATCTGTTGGTAACGTTGGGCTGTTACAGTTTCCTCGAAGAAAATTGGCCCTATTATTCGTTGCCTGGACATAGCTAACCAAACTCTAACTTTTACGGGATGTAATTGCGTTTCTAGAAATTCGTGTGGATTTTCTGCAGACCAGATACAATAGTTTTGTAAATTGATATAGTCTGTTAGATAAAACCAGGCTTCGTCCGAGAAAAACTGATTTGTTTAGCAAGTCATCGTTCCCTAAATTGTTATTAAACCAATGACAATATTCAATCGCCTATCGTGATCTAATGGTAATAATTCCTGTACCGTAGAAACTTTATAGGGATGAAAATGTAACTTTCTTTTGACAGCTTATTGCGCTGAAGTGTATGATGAGCCTATAAAATTATAAAATGTAATAAACTATTTCACTTAATGTTAATATTGATTTTTTACCTGTTTGTTGAGCTACTTACCACAGATAAATTCCCTTATTTGCTTACAGTATTCAGAAATACTATTGTTGGTGATATTAGATGTAAATATAAACGATTTGAAAAAAATTTTAAGATAAATAATCGAAAGATACTACAACACGCACGCCAATGTCGCTAAAGGTCAAGAAAATTCATTTAATGTATGAAATTTGTATGTAGCTAACTTCGCTCATTAAATTGGTAATAAGTATAGATAAATTTTTCCGGAAAATAGTTTTTTTCTTACGACAATCATTTTGAATCACATGGTATTGGTGAACAAAATTTCAGATTTATTTTGTCCTACGAGGTAAAATGGGTGAACTTGGTAATACTTTTTACTCTTATTTCATATCTGTTTGCAGAATTTTGCAATTACACACTGAGAAGAAAATTTAATAATCATAAATAAAAATACAATTATCGTAAGTAAAAAGTTTATCTGAATAGGGGACAAAAGCACAGATTACTTAGCACTAGTAAAAAAGAGATCCTACACACTGATACTAACAAGAAGCAATCTAAGTTACTTACGGTCTGCTTCGTACCGGTAACTTATGAAGTTACTTATGATAATTAAACTGAAGTAGTTAAGCCAAAGAATATATGTAGTTGCAGTAAGCAAAGATTTGCCCTTGTCAAGTAGTAGGTGTATTGCTGTGAGTGCCCTATTCTATAACAGCTATCACACCTTCATAATTAATACAAGCTATTTAGATTACTTGTGATAAGGAAAGAGTATCATTAATGCACGTTCACTACATACCTGATATATAGAAGGTAATGGTTTGCTATAAATATACAATATACTTACCTTAAATTTGTTGTTCAACTATAGGTAGTGTAGGAAACGAGGAAGTTTAGTGAATATTTATTAAGTAGCTTACTATGTACTCTGTGTGAATAACTGATAAAGTACAAAAAAAAAGTTGGCAATTCATCGATTATTTATGCAACCGCAACTATAAATACTGCGTACCGAGCAATAATGCGTAATTCGAAATTGTTTGCAAATAATTTTTAATTACTATTCAGTGTGCTGTAGCTTCGATTGCATTAATAATTAAAGATTAAATTCGCATTTATTTTGCTAAAGATGGTACATAATACTTATTACTTAAGAAAAAAAAGCAGTATTATTAGTAATAGTTTTATTTTGTATAGGACAAACACAGTGACTACCTGATATGAATAAAAGATATTGGTTTCACTTTAACAACAGTTTTTTTAAACAATTTACAACGTAATGACTCATAAAATATATTCCTTAATAATGAAAAAATGAACAAAGCAATGATAAAAGATCAGGTAAATGGGGCCCCCTTGAAACGTTATTTAGTTATTGAAATTATTGAAATCTAAACAAAGAACAAAGAGAAATATGGCTTTGAAGTTACAACTAATAACAAACAAAGAAATAATATACCTAGGCGGTGAACTTGCGGTTTCTGTTGGTTCTTTGCACTGGGCGTTGTCTCGGCGAGTTGATCCTATGTTGGCGTACGTGGCGGTTATGTCCGGTGATCGCCTCGAAAACGACTACTTCGTCGGGGCTATCCCTGACTGCAGGTGGCACTTGGACTATCACTCACCTAGCGACGACATCCACACTTCAACTTCACCAGCGGGCGCAGATATCATCACAATGATGGGGAATTCAAATATCCCACCACGTGGTTTAAAACTGCAATCTTGAAACATCCGATTGCTTATAGGCTCGGTACTTCTTCTTTCGCTGGGATTCTTTATACGGATGGGGTCTTGAGTTAACCCACCCGGTATTTTTAATATATTTGCGTTCCAACTGGCCTATAATGGCCGTACTCCTCGGCCACCGTCTTTCGACGACCTTTTCCCACGTCCGTAACTCTCACTTGACGCTAGCCCGCGCCTGCGCGCGTTGCCGTCTCGGGGACTATTTCATTACTCAGCCGCATTAGCCAATCAGGAATAGTAAAACAATCACGGGGTGGCAGCAAAACTCAAATAATTATAGTTGTGGCAAGTTGTTACCTATTTAAGAAAATACAGGAGTTTAATAGCGATCAGCATTGTTGTGACTTCTACTAAGCATGTGCTGTAGTTAGATACAGTACCAGTAGTCATAAGTAATACGTTACTTACCACAAATTAGTCAGGTACGCTGTGTAATAGCCATTAATAAAAGCACTATTTACGGTAACAACTTGTATTCAGGAAACTGGGTTTAGTTGCAGGTATTAATTAACGAGAATAGTTCCAAGTAAAACTTTATCTATTGTAAAAATAAAATAAACAGACGTCTCCATACTTTTAACTAATCCCCTATATTATTGACTGCGCATTGCAGCTATTGAACTGATCAAAGATTTATTGGCATACGTATACAAAGAAGAATTCAGACCTTCTTAATATAACCCACCTGCGATATTGAAGTTATGCAAAGACGCTCATGATTGGTTGCTACGTATTGGATATTACATAACTGTCAATTTGTACGAAACACCTGGGCTCCAAAAATTTAATTTTATAAATGTATCTTAGTTGTTATGGTGAACTTCTTTTATTATTTTTAATCCCTCATAAAATTTTATTCTTTACAAAAGTTTGTTGATACATCATAAAGAGTAGCTCGTGAAATAATATATACGTGCATGCGAACCAGGATTCAAGTTTGACTTTGTCGTGTTATAAAAATTTTAATGGAAGTGTTAGAAACAAAGTTTGAATATAATACAGGCAGCATAAGAGGGTCGACTTTCAATTGGCATACGCAAAAACATCTTTGTCTCCACGACAGGTATTTGCCCTTCAAGAGAGGTTGATTAATTGCACCATGATTTTTATAAAATATTAGCTGGACAATTCTTTTTAAGAAAACACAAAGCGAAATTATGGCAAGTTTCAAGTAGTAAATCGTTAACTACTAGTTTTCAGTAGTAAATCATAACAACTGCAAAATATTTACCAAGAATCAGCAAAAATGTATCAATAAAATGTCACATCCGCACGATTATTTATGCACTGACTGGCATCTTGTACCATATCATTTCAGGCTTGCTCTAGGTAAATGGCTAAAAAATTTATTAACAATTGCTATGTAATTATCAGATTTTGTGTTTCCTAGAAAATTTTGAATCAAACTTTTAAAAGCATTCCAAGTCGTTTAAAGTCTCTTCAATTTGTGCAACATTACTCAAGCCACAGTTAGGAGAATATTGAAAGATCAACTGTTGTATCCATATCACATTCAACGGGTGCAGGCACTTTTGCCGGCAGATTTTCCGCAAAGAGTGGCTTTCTGTCAATGGATGCAACACAAAATCGCACAAAATCCTGACTATTTGGTTCAAATATTCTTCACCGACGAGGCTACTTTCTCTAGAAACGCGATTATTAATTTTCATAATAATCACATATGGGCCGAAGAAAATCCGCACGAACTAGAGAATGCCCATCATCAACATCAATTCTGTGTCAATGTTTGGGCCGGAATTGTTGGAGATCGCTTGATAGGTTAACATTTTTTACCGATGCGGTTAAATGGCGAGGTATACCGCAATTTTCTTGAAGAGGAGCTACCACTACTGCTGGAAGAAGTTCCGTTGCAATTAAGATTACAAATGTATTTTATGCATGATGGTGCTCCAGCGCATTTTAGTTTAGTTGCTCCCGAGTTTTTAGACAATACGTATTCAGATCGGTGGATAGGACGGGGAGGTCCACAACCGTGGCCTCCTCGGTCTCCAGACTTAAATCCTTTGGACTTTTTTCTGTGGGGTCACCTTAAATCATTAGTTTATAAGACTCCCATTGAAAATGTCGATAAACTGAGAAATCGTATTATCGCAGCTTTTCAAACAATTCGAAATACTCCTGGTATTTTAGAACGGACTCGCCAGTCAATACGACGGAGGATAGAAGCTTGTATTGCAGTTGGGGGCGGTCATTTTCAACAGTTAGTATGAGTTATTTTTGTTTTACTAATTATTTTGTTAATTTATAATAAAAACATTAATTATGTTAACTTACTATTAAACATTGTATAACTTTAGAACTAAGCGTTTTGGGACATATGTTCTTATGAACTTTTATGATCAAAATAACCCCAGGAATCAGCGCTTAAAGTTTGTTGCATATATTGAGAATCACCCTGTATATTAGTAGTTTTATTCGTTATTACCAATTTTATTCTACGAAGTCGTATAGTTTTTTGGAGCAGATGAACACGTACAGCTACCTGCTGCAAATGAAAATTGATTTAACGAATGCTCGCGTAAGACGCTTCTGATGTCGACACAGTTCTGACACTCACAGACTGAAGTTAGTCTACGACTGACGGGAGGCAATGAAGAGTTAAAGAGGTAAACGCAATACATTCAATTACCGACTGTCAGACGTTCGCTAGGGCTTTAGAGAAGCTCTAAAATAAATAACATCTCAGCGGTTATACGTTGAAAAGAGACGACAATTTTATTGAGCGACATTCAGGCGTACCAACGGTTAGAAAGAATACAATATATACAATAGATGAGCAGATGCTTCTTCGGAAATAACTGGTGATGTTTCCCAGTTCATGAAAGTTTTGAAATAATAGTGGTTGTCAAATTCAATTCTAGACTTATACGAGGGCTGTCCGATATAGAATAGAATTTTGCCAAAGAATGAGGGAGATTTGCAATAATGACCAATTTTTTTTTGGTTTGAACGATCATGATCATGCAAACCTCTCTTCGAAGCCTATAGAATTTTAACTTTTATATCTTCTTCAGCATCTACTGCCGTACTGAAGAATAAAAAGGGTTAACTACCCATTCGTAATTTTTTTAATGTCAGAGCGTCCTTCACCCTGTAACAGGCAGAAATTATCACTCCGCATCTGGCATTTGAGAGGGCATACTTATGATTAGAGACCGGATTATATGCAAAGTGCATATATTTTATTTTTTGCATATCTTTAATTATAGTCTATATGTAGACGTATTACACTAATTGAAGTTAATTAGCGCTAATTAGTGATTGCATATATTGCATATTTAGGCATTTCTATGCATATATTGCATATTTAAGCTTTTTCTTATCCTTTCTATTAGTAAAAATTCCTAATAATTCCTAATGTAGATCGACAACCGACAATTCTCAGAACGATAAATCTTTTACGTTGGTTTCTCTAATACTTTTTTCCAAGAACTGCACGTGTTTAATTTCGCCTAGCAGAAGGGATTTGGTAAATACGTTTTATTATTAGTAATTCCTAAATAAACTATTCATCCATTGAATATCTTTGAGCGAAACAGCATGTAATTGTGTTACGTCGTTTTTAAATACTGTGCGTACATACAATGAGTATAGCGAACAAAATTTCTTTATGGATTAAGCCATATCCTGAACTGGTAAAGGATGGCGACAAAATATTTTGTCGAGCCTGCAGTAAACTGGTAAGTTTAATTTTACTAAAAGCTTTACAATTGTTTTTAAATTCTTTAGTTTTGATATAAAATGACAATTGTTGTTGTAGGTGTCTTCTGAGAGAAAATACCTGATTGATCAACACGCTAAAACTCCATCACATATTGGAAAATGTGAAAAACTAAAGCGATCCGCATGTGTGCAGCAATCTATACGTCAATGTGTAGCATCAACTTCACGAAACTCAGAACAAGAAGAATATAATACGGATCTGTGTAACGCATTAATTTCGTCTAACATACCATTAGCAAGATTAAACAATGTTAATTTGAAATCATTTCTGCAAAAATATTGCAAACATAATATACCTGACGAAAGTACCTACGAAAAAATTATGTCACATCTTGTTACCAGCAAACAATAACAGAAATTCAACAATTGGTAGGGAATAATTTTATTTATATCATGGTAGATGAAAGTACGGATAAGTGTGGCCGTTATATTGCCCAATTGTTGACAGGAATTCTTCATGAAGATATTGTAGATAAATCATATTTAATTTATTGTAAAGAACTTCAAAAAACAAATAATGTGACAATTGCCCAATTCGTTCGAGGGGTTTATCAAATTCTTTTTACCTGAAGTATACCTTGTGAAAAAATTTACTAAAGTTGTCAACGCTGCACCATACATGATAAAAGCCGCGCAAAATTTAAAAAAAATTTATAGTAACATTATTCATACCACTTGTTTAGCTATGGTTCAATCGTGTAGCCGAAGACATTAGGAATCAATTCCTTTGATTAATGATTTAATTAGCAATGTCAAAAAGTATTTTTAAAAGCACCTTTTACGAATCCAATTTTATAAGGAGCGACTTCCCGGTGTTAAGTTGCCTCCTGAACCGATTATTACGAGATGGGTACATGGTTAGAGGCTGCAATTTTTTCGCCGATAATTTTGAAGGAATAAAAATGTAATTCTTGAAATCACTGCTGACTGCATTGCTCTAGAAAACTGTAAAAAGATAGTAACATCAACAGAATTGCTAAAAAACCTTTTGTATATTAAGCCAAATTATAGCTTTGTTTCAAGTTCCATTCGTAAACTAGAAACGCAAGGGATGTCGTTCTCGGAATCAGTCGAAATAGTAGACGAATTTGATATGCTATGTAAGAAAGTTAAGGGTACAATAGGTAATTCTATTTACGATAAATTTAAAAAAGTGATAAATAAAAATGCGGGGTTATTGAAGAAAGTTAAGAAAATTTAACAGTAAACGATTTCGACTTTAATTTTAGTTTAGAATATATTGCAAAGTTAAAAAATGCACCAATTACATCTGTGGATGTTGAAAGAAGCTTTTCTATTTCGAAACATATGTATTCTGATAGAAGACAAAACTTTCTTTTATTCTAACAATTTTAAAAAAGTTGTTTTAGAAATATTTTGTGAAAAAATTATGCGCAATAAAGTTAATGTTTAAATTTCTGCTCTTATTTATTTTATATGAAATTTTGCATATTGTCGCATTTTTTTGCATATATGCCCCAGGTTTATGCATATTTTCTCAAAAATCGATGCATATATATGCGCATATATTCCAGTTTTTCTTTGCATATAATCCGGTCTCTAATTATAACAAATCTTATTAAGATCTTTTTTTGATTTGATGCAATGTTTTAGAGATATTCCGTTGTCTCAAGATAAAAAAATTCACCCTGTATAGGGTATATTTTTTTAATTTATGTATTTAAGTGTGAAATTGTTTGCGTTGTAAATAGAAGTACATAAATAGAGATTGACCTGCTTCTCCAAAACATCGTCATGATTTTATTGCTCCTTTTTTTTGTTTACGATGTAATACGATGTTTAAACTTTTATTTTGGCAAGCTATGTTAACTTTTACGTTGACTTTAGCGTACTCTCTAAAATGTGTGTTTTTTTTTTATTTAGCCATGGTCGTACGGTAACATCATCATAGTTAATAAACTCGATATGTTATCGCGAGGCAATCTCCTTTGCTTCCCCCATTTCGGAGAAGAAATCGTACATTTACAAAGACCCCGGCAACATTTGAATACACATAATTAATTGGACGAAAAATGTAAACAACTTGAAGCACCCTGAAGTAATTAAAAATTAAATGAATATTCACTTGTAAACAGCTGAATTTCTGTTTGTTTTTTTTACCGTCTGGTTAGGCAGCTTTCGTTCCATGTTATTCTGCATGAATTTTACAGTTGCCTAATCTTGAATTACACCGGATTCCGCCCCAGCTAACAATCTGCCTCATACGCATGTTTGTATCTGATGGCATTACACGTACAAAACAGTTAGGGAAAATGTTGATCTAGGATACGAAAAACAGTTTTTTTTTTTCTCTCTATTAGTATAATAGCTGTCATTAAAATTACTTTTCTTTTCCTGTTAGAAATGACAGTGTAAATATAAATATTTGAATATGTATTGTTATGGAGAGAGTATTTGATATTCTACTATTTTTTAAAAAGGGAATGTTTCTATTTTACTTAGTTATATTTTAAAACTTATTAGTTATAATAGAAAAAGGATATAATATGTAGCAGCAGACAGCTAGACGATGTCCAGGTGATGTAGGTAATCTCTGCATTTGGCAAGTCCTTCAAGGCATTTTCCTTTAGAATTTTCCCTTCAGGAAGCAAGATGATCAGCAGTGATACACCTACACATCGAAAATGAATATTAGAATTTGTATAGTATATTATTACAATAGATTTTGACAGATCAGATTTGGGATCCACCTTTAATTCAAGTGAACAGTTGTAATTTCTTTTACAGAGTATTTATTTCTTTAAATTTTTGTTTAATAATGTTTTTATATGCATTGGCAGTCCAATTGCTTTGATATGTCAACTGAAAGACAGGGTAAAATTGCTGGAAATTGAGTTCTGTAACAATTTCATGTGTATAAATGGTTGCCTACCTTTTAGGTGCAATAATGAATTTTTTAGATTGTTAATTTTTATATAGTAATAAGCGTTTAAAAATTTCAAATGTATTTTTCTCATAATTCAAAGACTCATACCTTTGTTATATAAAAAGTGTAAGGTGATTCCAGATTTTGTAATTTTATTTATTTTCACATCGTTGAAACATCTGACAATCCTGTCGATCACATGGCCATTCTCACATGTAAAACAATGGATGTTCCTCATTTCGGTTATAATAACGGAATTTCTCAGACAGTTGGTCTCCTTGACGAAGACAATCGCTTCCAAGTCAGTTAAAACATTTTCAATTCGAACGATTCACTAACCGAACCTTGTTCGAGGCAGACATATTACAGTTTGTTCTCGTAAAAATTTAACGGCTATTTCGATAAAATCCAATTTTATCCCAAATTACAACCTAAAAATAATGGTTAATTGTTAAAACAAAGTTTTTCACATAAATTTTATTCCAAATTACACACGATTTTTGGGTAATTTTTCTTCAACGACGAATTTTCCGAGTAATGTTCCTGTCCTGAGCGACCCATCCTCTCTGACCTGATGTATCTACGAGGTACGAGAGCCCATATCCGACCTGAACAGTCCTGACCACCGATGATCGCAGAATTCGGCCCTGTAAAAAGGTACTCCTCGTCAAATCTACCTAAAAAATAAACGTATTATTTCAACTCTAATCTAAATTGAATTGTACTTATAAGAAATTTTATTGTAATCCTTTCTGCAAAAATTTGAGCTTAGAAAATCGTTTGTAACATAGCTAAACGGTCTCCAGTTACTTTGGGGAAATTTGTGTAATTAGGTTTATAAGTATTTGTTATGTTTTTACGTTACGAACCAATATCCAGTGATTTACCATCAAGGTTGGCTACTCTGTTTCACATGTCTATTTAAGTCTAGCTTAACTACGGTTGAACGGTCAGAAAACGCGGGATTTTTAAAATTTATTTCAAACGTATTTAAGTACGAAACTATGAATTTGAATTGCAAAAGGTGGAATTACTTAATGAAACTTTAGTGTTATTAATTAAACGGACTCACGGACTTACCTGAGATTATTATCCATAGATTTATGTCTGATATTAAACAAGTCACATTTTGAATTTTTTTTTAATTAAATAAAATCACTTTTATCCACTATTAAATGTTTTAATTTTACTTAATAGTTTGAATATGATTAAGGCACGACATTATCATGCCTAGGATGATCATTTAAACTGGTCTTAAACATTGAATTTGAGGGAGAGGACAATTGACAACATCATCCTACCACATCTCTATGCGTACTGAGTTAAGATATAAGAGAGTTAACGAGCTATTCAATATTTTTTTTATGTCACCGCCCCTCGATCGGAAATTTCTCGCCCTGCATGCCATCTGGCTGGTGAGACAGAACACTTCTAAATCAAACTTATAAAAAATAGATGACACTGGTATATATAAAACTTGATTTTTTCTAATTCAATTAATGTATTTCTTTTAAAATTTATTTTTTTAATCCGGGCTGTATGCTACTGTGTAGCGTAACAGTATGTACCTATTAATTTTTGTGTGTTGTAGACACTAGAAAGCCTACATTTAAATTAGGAGAAATTTCGGCGCCACCTGCTTAGGAATTACTTACCCTGTCATGCCCCCTGATAAGCAGGAATCCAAGGTGATAATTAAAACTCGAGGGGTAAAACGGTTTGCAAATAAACCCATACACAAAAAAATAAAAGAATGAATTCACTGATAAAACAGTTATTTTATTAATAAAATTGTTAATAAAAAAAAGTTGGTGTTATTGACATAAAATTCAAGAAAATAACTATGATACTCTGTATCAGTAAACGTTAATAACGACAAAAAAAATAAGAATGAAATATGACATAAAATTCAAGAAAATAAATATGATACTCTGTATCCGTAAACGTTAATAACAACAAAAAAAAAAATAAGAATGAAATATGAGATAAAATTCAAGAAAATAAATATGATACTCTGTATCAGTAAATGTTAATAAAGACAATAAAAATAAGAATGAAATATTGTAAAACTATTACAGAAAATCCTGCGGTAGGATTCGAACACCGAACGCTCTGGCCAACGCAATCAGTTCACACACGTTATATAAAGAAAATTCTTAGGCTAAGAGTTAATTTAAATTCAAGAAAAGTTTTACAGTTACAAAAAAAAATAAACTACTAAAATAAATCTAAATATTTAACTTAATTATACTTGTGGTGAACAAACCACCCTGTATATTACAGGCCGATATACAATCGGTTGATGTTTTAAGTAAATATTTCGAATTCGTTAAAAGAAACTGAAAAGATATATGAATACTAAGTTAAACTATTTTACTGAACTAGTGATAAGTAGTACCCTCCGATCCTTGGTATAACATAAATAATTTACTGTATCGTTAAATAAAGCAATAAAAAAAAAAAAACTGAATGATCGGGGTTGGTTACTTACTAATGAAAATTAAAAAGAAAGCGTGCAACTTAGCTTCTGTGCTCAATCTGCTGTTTCGGCCATGGAGATCCTCTCCGATCCGAACAGATCGTAGCCTCTGGGCTGACTCGGTAATGCCCGAAGCAGATGGTCCACTGACTTTCTAAAGGAGGTAGGTATAATTCTCCGAAGGGACTTAAAAAGGTCGCAGCAGTCCTCAGCCGCACGTGGGTGTTCAAAATCTCACATAAACGATGGGAAAATTCCAAAATTAACCTCAAAGTTAGTGATTTAAAAGAAATAACAAGATCTGCTTACCGTTAAATAACGAGGTTTTACAACGAAGAGAAGAAAGAAACAGATGTGGCGTTGCAGACGCGTGGGTTCTCAAATTATATCTCGATTTATCGAACACATCCGTTGTAATATTCACGAAAATTCCACACCAAACACCAGCGAATATACAGCCAACGAATATTTCCAGTAAACTTCCAATTAAATCCACAAATGTGTGAAAATATCCAAAAATTCCGAAGATAGGAAGTATTACTCGTGAGAACGCCTGTAAAAACCACCAAGAAGGGACAGGAAACGGAAACAAGCAATACGTCACACCACCAATCAGAAGACAGATGAATAAAATAAGAATACGGACATTGAGCTGCCCTCTAACGTCGAAAATATGTAAACACAGAATAGGACAGATGAAAGGAACACGATCAAACGCCAAATCGAATCGATGTGTGGGAATCGATAATATCGACATCAGGAACAATACAAGATAGGCGAAAGAAGAAAAAAAACGTAACAATTGTCGGCTTACCCGCCTCGTCGGTTTTCTCTTTACAAGATGACTTCCTCTCCAAAACTTTACTAGGGGTACAAATTGAACTTCTATTTTTTATGGCGAAATAATAAAGTGACTTTTTTTCAATTATATATTGAATAAATTGAGACAATAAAATTTAACTAACAAGCCAGAAATTAAATAAAATAACAAGTAAAAAAAAAAAAACACAATTATTTGGATGATTATTTTAAAATTTTATAAAGTTGTTTAACATAAGCACTGAGTAATTTTTACTTTACAAAATTATTTATTAAGAGAGAGAGGGAGACAGAGCGAATGAGTTACGGTTTCTAAGTATTTGCAATGGTTAGTTTTAAGCGGAAATTTTGAACATCTTACCAACCGATGTGGGTAATTAAATCTTCCCGTAATCCAAAATATTTAAGGTACAAAACTTTACACAACACACAAAAATTTTAAAGAAAAGAAGGTTTTTCGAACGGTTTTAGCACAAAAACAAAACACCTGTCGAGGAAACCTTTTGCTTCCTGTTCTCGAATCTTCAAGCTTATTTTAATTGCAAAATTTATTTTTTTTTAATTTCAAGATATGGAAACGCCCTGTAACGAAGGGGTAACGCGTGCTTTTTCTGTAGAACGGACTCCGCGAACTAATTAATTCAAAACAGCAATGTAAAGAATTTTTATAAACTTTAGTCGTGACGTCATTCCGCACCGTTATACTAGTTCCGCTTCTCTTTACAAGAGGGCGCAAGAATGATAGTTGGCGTTATTTTTCTGAACTTCAAACGGCCTTCTCAAGAGTAACGTGGGATCCGCTGATCAGCAATTGTAACATACAATAGATAAAGAAGTAGATAAAATTTCAAATAAATACCGTATTATCTTAAATACGCGAGACTTTAAAGAAAATAGATTGTTATTTCCTGTAGAGTAGACGCTACTTCAGCAAATGCCACAGTACTTATCATTAACGTATTAATAAAATGAATTTAAATACTTTGTATTATACCGGATGGAATTTCGAATTCTTACAATTACCTCAAACACAAGATAATGAAACATCCTTAATTATTTAAGAATCATTCTCAATACCTCTTTTCGTTTCTGAAATATTGTAAGAAAATATGTTTTTTTTGGGGGTATAGCTTTGAGCCCTCATTATACCCTCCAAAACCAAAAAAACATGGAAAGCGAGACGCCAAAAAGAAATAGATGTCAAATATTTTTCAGTATTTTACATTCCCTAACAGCCAGAAATATTACATAGATATTTTTAAAAATATATTTTATAAATATTTTTCGTGAGAGGTTTTTGAATATATTTTTCATATTTTTTTCTAAATATAGATAAAATATTCAATTAAAATATTTATTCCATATTTTAAAATTAATGTAAGCGCAATATTTTTTCTAAAATATTTGTAAAATATTTATATGAAAATTGAGATTTTTTTATGCAATCTATTTAATTTGTCAAAATGAACTAAAATTGTTCTTGGTTATTTAGAATGTATAACGTCGATAACGAAAAGTTGAAACATACATACATAGAGTTGTCTAAAACGCAAGAACTTGTTTTTTCACACTCACCATACAAGTTAATAATCAATAATTCTAGCATCTTTTAAGCCATACTGAAGGTTTATCAAATTAATCACTATTATTTAATTGAAGTGTTCTAAATAAAAAACAAACGTATTTATTATCATTTTATTTGAATAAGCCAATAAAAATGAAAAATACTCATTTTTAAGTCTAGCCTTGGCTGGTGCCAGGTACAACCCTATGGCTTTTTCATATCTTCGGTAGTGGCGCTCTCATGGCGTTTCCTTGTAGCCTCTAAAACAATGCCAATTGTATTAGATCATACCATGAATAAAACATCGTACAACATTATCAACACCTACTAATACATTTGGAGCATTTACAATAATTGGAGTGGTAGCTACATTCTAATACTTACGATACTTATTTTTACTTTAATTCATAATATTTGAAAACATTCTACGTACAAACAATAAAACAACACAACGTATTCTAGCCTCTATTTGAGGTTATGACGCTTATCTACCGAGATGACTCTCTTAAGCAAATCAACTAGTAATTTGCAGTAATATATGATGCATAAAATTCCTACAATTGTATTATTAAACGATTTCTGTACATAGCGATATTGAGCATTCCAATTCTCTTATAAATGCCATGATATGTTCAAAGTTTTGCTTACCTCGTAGTCACCACAAAAACTAAAACACACCCCGCAACAATTAATTACACAGTTAACCCTAATCTGCGCTAATCGTATACTATTATAAACTATAACATGTAACTGACAAACGAATGAAAACGTTGATGATACGCACGTGCGCGTATACATTCTATGTACCTAATCCATAGACGCATAAACAATACTAAATCATATAACACCGGCACCGTAATGAATAGAGGTGTTGTGTTGACGTTCGCAACTTACAAATATTACAAATAATATAATACAAAACGCAGATATATTAATAGAAAAGTTACAGCGCTCAACTTAGATACTATTAACTCATATTAGATATATATTATCTAATTTAATCTTTTTAAACTATCATTTTAAATAGGTACATACCTACTTAATATATATGCATATTTTACCCATTTTATATTATTCGTCCTACGCACCAAATGTACAAAAGCAAAAATTCAATCTTTTTTTTTTTATATGAAATACATATTTACAGAAATACAAAGCAAAATATTCTTGCAGAGTTATGAAAAATATATTGAGGAAACATTTGCAATAAAATATTATTAATGCTACATAACATATATTTTTTAAATGTTTTCCTAATATATTTTCTATAATATATTTTATGCATATTATATTAATATAACTAATATTCAAGAAAGATTTAATATTTTTTAAATATTTATAAAATATGAAATAAATATAGTTGTGGTCACTAGGGTTCCTATCAAATTTTATCAAAATCTGAGAGATACACTCGGATGCCTTTCCATGTTAGTGCATCTAAATTATTAGCACATTAGCGCATGCAATATGCACAGGAGCCTCAGGGAGAGCAACAGTACTTATACACACATACATAGTAACGTCGCGAGCGGAGATATACAACTTCAGATATCACGTTCCCGCAGTGAGACAATTTAGTGGAAACAGGACTCCCTGTTAGTATCCATATATACCTACCTACATAAACGTGAGGAAACAGCATTGGTAACCCAGACGCTGTTTAATGTATGACTCTGAGACGAGCACAGATAGAGGTTAGAATTTCGCGAACGTACACGTCAGCTCTTTGGGGAAGTGTCGTCGGATCGTCGATAGCCTAGATGGCGCCTTTGTCGCGGATGTCGAGCCGTTTAAAGTGGAATAAATTTCGCAGTTCTGCACGGGGGATACCTAATGCCCTCGTTGACATGGGAATTACACGTGTCACAGTTCTCTTTTAAAAGATTCGTGTCCTTCGAGATCGCTAATCAGATCGTTTCAACTCTTACCGCTGCCACGGATTCTGATTGTTATGGTCATTCAAGATTTTTCCGTGTCTGACACTTCAAGATTTCGGTGATCTATCGAAAATTCCGTCATCGTGTTTGCGGATCGAAAAAAACAGTCAAATTAAAGTAATTCACACTTGATATAGAATTTATAACTGTTCCTTATGAGTAAAGCAACCATAAACACATAAAAATTTTCGGCAAACATGTGATAGGTGCTACGAATTCGGTAAAGTATTAAATGGGTCAAAAACCGCCTTTGATAACACATCAACGCCCTCGATCAACCGATCATTAATGGAACGGAACATTGACCACACGACTAGCAGATGGGTTGACTGCATGCTAAGAGGCAGAGTGATCTATACCAATATGATAAAAATATCGCCATGAGGACCACTAGAGGGTGTCCTCAAGGGGGAGTACTGTCACCACAGCTGTGGAGCTTGGTCGTGGATGATCTCGTCAGATCATTAAACGACAAAGAAATATGGACGCAGGGGTACGCTGATGACATTGTCATCGTAGCTAGGGGGAAGTTCCCAGGCGTGGTGGCGGGCATCATGCGTAATGTACTGCGAATGGTGGAGGAATGGTGCCTTTCACAAGGACTCTCAGTTAATCCACAAAAAAACCAAGTTGGTTGCCTTTACCAACATGAGAAAACTCAATGACCTAGGCGGCATTAGACTGTTTGGGCAGGAGTTACAATTAACCAAGGAAGTAAAGTATCTGGGTGTTACCCTTGATGCGAAACTGAGCTGGAAAAATCACTTAGATAAAACAACGACCAGGGCCACGCAATTATTCTGGCGCTGCAGGAGAGTTGCTGGCAAAACCTGGGGATTAAAGGCGAAGGTGATCCATTGGCTATATACTGCCGTGATAAGACCAGCGATAACTTACGGGGCAGTAGTCTGGTGGAGGAGGACAGTGTCCTCCGCAGCGAAGCTGCTAACCGCTGTCCAGAGACAGGCATTGCTGGGTATCACTGGTGCAACTAACAGTACAGGGACCGCCTCTTTGGAGACCATTGTGGGCCTCCCCCTGCTGGAACTCTATGTGAGAGCGGAGGCAATGAATGCGATCCTTAGAATGAAAGCCAACAACCTGTGGCATCCCAACTTCAGGGTGGGAGAACACACTTATACTACGGGCACGCTGCTGGACGGGTCATTGCTACAAATGCCCACGGACAGCATGGCACCCGAAATTATCTTCACTGAAAAGGTGAAAATCTCCATACCGAACAGAGACCAGGCACGTAGTGAGATCACTGCTCACGAAAACTAGTACACGGATGGATCCAAATCCAGCCAGGGGACAGGAGCCGGTATTTGTGGGCCCAGTCCTAATCAAAGGATATTCATAAGCTTAGGGAAACATACAACGGTCTTCCAGGCAGAGGTATTCGCCCTTGTAGCCTGTGCAGAAATGATTGAAAAAGGGGGCTGCATGAGAAGGAAAATTAATATAATGACTGACAGCCAGGCTGTCATTAAGGCAGTCACAAACCCTGTAACTAGGTCAAAACTAGTGAGGGACTGCAAATAATCCCTCAATGCACTGGCACCGTGTCTCTGATTTGGATGCCGGAACATGAGCATATAAAGGGCAACGTAATAGCCGATGAACTAGCCAAGGAGGGCTCTAAGTGACACTTCATGGGTCCAGAGCCCGTATGTGGGATTACTAAGGATTCCGCAAGAAGGAAGATCTGGACCTGGTAAGATAAAGAAAGTACAAAGAAATGGAGGTCGACTGAAGCTTAATTCCATACCAAAACGCTGATAGGGGATGAGGATGGTAGTTTCTCTGATAACCTATTCAAGCGCAGTAAGAAAGAAATTAAAACCATTACTGGGTTGGTAACTGGACACTGCCCTCTGAAAAAGCATCTATACAACACAGGCCGTGTAAGCGAATCGTGGTGTAGAAGATGCGAACTACAGGAGGAAACGAGTTTACATGTAATCTGCACATGTGAGGAACTGAAGGTACTCAGGCAGAAGTACTTCGGAAGAGATCTATTGGAGCCCTCGAAGGTCCTCAAGTTTCCACTGGGCAAGATACTGGGCTTTATAGAGAACACCAAGCTGCTCGAGTGGAAATAAGAGAATCAATAGGGATGGTACAATGAGCACCAAGCTCAAGTGCCCACCCTAACTTGAATGAAATGAAATGAAATGAAATAACTTTAATTAAATTTATAATTTCGGTATAGTAATTATAGTTTGTATCTTGCATGCTCGATCGAGTAGATAGTTTATATACAGATAAGGGAAACATCACTCACTGACTATATTAGTTTAAACGTAGAAAAATACATACAAATGTCGCTATTGACAGACATCAATGTTTCGCCTTTTGAAGGCTCGTCAGTGCCAATTCTGCGACATTTGTATGCACCGCACAAGGCGTATATATAGCTACTAGATGTAATTAATACTGAATGAGTGTGAGATGTTACGAACTCATTATTTTTTAAAGATATTTATTTATTTATTTTAATTCATTTATTAGCGCATAGCGCAAAATTTAGTGCTTACTCCAAATAATATTACGAATTTGTGTTCTAATCAGAACATATTTGTACATATTATATTGGAAAATTAGCAAAATATCTTTAAAAAATAATGAGTTCGTAACATCTCACACTCATTCAGTATTAATTACATCTAGTAGCTATATATACGCCTTGTGCGGTGCATACAAATGTCGCAGAATTGGCACTGACGAGCCTTCAAAAGGCGAAACATTGATGTCTGTCAATAGCGACATTTGTATGTATTTTTCTACGTTTAATTCATTTATTAGCGCATAGCGCAAAATTTAGTGCTTACTCCAAATAATATTACGAATTTGTGTTCTAATCAGAACATATTTGTACATATTATATTGGAAAATTAGCAAAATATCTTTAAAAAATAATGAGTTCGTAACATCTCACACTCATTCAGTATTATATTAGTTTATACTTAAAATAACAGCATTGATCTGCTGCGTACGCCACTGGTTATTTCCCATATTATTATTCAAGAAATCATTGGAAATTTGCGTTATACCGGAATTGGAAGTTCGGTGTTACAAGAAATAGGGAAAGGCGCTTATGTCTAACTTAAGTTATAAATTATTCATGAGGAGACCACTGAATATTATCCACGGCCAACCCCCGACGATATAACCTATATATTGGCAGCCCTCGGAGGTCTTTTACGTGCCGAGCAACCGAACCGACAATAAGCGAGGCCGCGGTGATAATCAATTTCATACGACGGACTAATGAAAAGACAACACGCCGAGACATTAAACTAACTTTGCACGTAGTTCTGGCCCGCGGAATAATACAGAATTACCTATTTGATAAACTTGACTACAGTTGTAAAACATGCACTCGCAATTAGGATATGGAATCTTCTCTTGAGCGTCACCAATAATATATCATTTGAATTGCTAATGAGAGAATACTGGCAATACGAAAATTTGATATTTCGATAAAGCTGTACAGATTGAAACAATATCATGTGTAACGCTACAGGGTAGCATACAGCCCGGTATAGAGAAACGTAAATTTTAAATGTAATACTTTAATTAAATTAGTAAAATAAAATTTTAAACATCTTATTATCATCTATAGAGGCCGGATTATATGCAAAGAAAAACTGGAATATATGCGCATATATATGCATCGATTTTTGAGAAAATATGCATAAACCTGGGGCATATATGCAAAAAAATTGCGATAATATGCAAAATTTTTACATAAAATAAATAAGAGCAGAAATTTAAACATTAACTTTATTGCACAACATTTTTTCACAACATATTTCTAAAACAATTTATAATTAAATATTTTTCAAAATTGTGTAAAAGAAAGTTTTATCCTCTATCAGAATACATATGTTTCGAAATAGGAAAGCTTCTTTCAACATTCGCAGATGTAATTGGTGCATTTTTTAACTTATTTGCAATACATTCTAAACTAAAATTAAAGTCGAAATCGTTTACTGTTTCACCTTCCAAAATTTTCTTAACTTTCTTCAATTTCAAATACCCCGCATTTTTATTTATCACTTTTTTAAATTTATCGTATATAGAATTACCTGTTGTACCCTTAACCTTCTTACATAGCATATCAAATTCGTCTACTATTTCGACTGATTCCGAGAGCGACATCCCTTACGTTTCTAGTTTACGAATGGAACTTGAAACAAAGCTATAATTTGACTTAATATACAAAAGGTTTTGTAGCAAGTCTGTTGATATTACTATCTTTTTACAGTTTTCTAGAGCAATACAGTCGGCAGTGATTTCAAGAATTACATTTTTTATTCCTTCAAAATTATCGGCGAAAAAAATTGCAACCTCTAACCATGTACCCCATCTCGTAATAATCGGTTCAGGAGGCAACTTAACACCGGGAAGTCGCTCCTTATAAAATTGGATTCGTAAAGGTGTTTTTAAAAATACTTTTTTGACATTGCTAATTAAATCATTAATGAAAGGGAATTGATTCCTAATGTCTTCGGCTATACGATTGAACCCGTGAGCTAAACAAGTAATATGAATAATGTTACTATAAAAAATGTTTAAATTTTGCGCTGCTTTTATCATGTATGGTGCAGCGTCGGATAACATTAGTAAAATGTTTTCACAAGGTATACTTCCAGGTGAAAAGAAATTTGATAAACCTTCTTGAACGAATTGGACAATTGTCACATTATTTGTTTTTTGAAGTTCTTTACAATAAATTAAATATAATTTACCTACAATATCTTCATGAAGAATTCCTATTAACAAATGGGCAATATAACAGCCACACTTATCCGTACTTTCATCTACACCATGATATAAATAAAATTATTCCCTACCAATTGTTGAATTTCTGCTATTGTTTGCTGGTAACAAGATGTGACATAATTTTTTCGTAAGGAACTTTCGTCAGGTATATTATGTTTGCAATATTTTTGCAGAAATGATTTCAAATTAACATTGTTTAATCTTGCTGATGGTATGTTAGACGAAATTAATGCGTTACACAGATCCGTATAATATTCTTCTTGTTCTGAGTTTCGTAAAGTTAATGCTACACATTGACGTATAGATTGCTGCACACATGCGGATCGCTTTAGTTTTTCACATTTTCCAATATGTGATGGAGTTTTAGCGTGTTGATCAATCAGGTATTTTCTCTCAGAAGACACCTACAACAACAATTGTCATTTTATTTATCAAAAGTTAAAGAATTTAAAAACAATTGTAAAGCTTTTAGTAAAATTAAACTTACCAGTTTACTGCAGGCTCGACAAAATATTTTGTCGCCATCCTTTACCAGTTCAGGATATGGCTTAATCCATAAAGAAATTTTGTTCGCTATACTCATTGTATGTACGCACAACATTTAGGAACGACGTAACCCAATTACATGCTGTTTCGCTCAAAGATATTCAATGAATGAATAGTTTATTTGGGAATTAATAATAATAAAACGTATTTACCACATCCCTTCTGCTAGGCGAAATTAAACACGTGCAGTTCTTGGAAAAAAGTATTAGAGAAACCAATGTAAAAGAGTTATCATTCTGGGAATTGTCGGTTGTCGATCTACATTAGGAATTAGTAGGAATTTTTACTAATAGAAAGGATAAGAAAAAGCTTAAATATGCAAAATATGCATAGAAATGCCTAAATATGCAATATATACAATCACTAATTAGCGCTAATTAACTTCAATTAGTGTAATACATCTACATATAGACTATAATTAAATATATGCAAAAAATAAAATGTATGCACTTTGCATATAATCCGGTCTCTAGTTATAGTGTAGGGGCTCACTGAATGGTGCCGAACTCGATCCCCCACCTCACCCCCGCAGAGTGGGAGGGGAGACAACTTTGAAATCTTAAATGGGAACCCCCATTTTGTATTGCAGATTCGGATTCTACGCCATCAAGTATGTAGTTTTTGTTTGAAACTTTTTTCTTCGCTTCGTAACAGATTGCGCTGTAATCGCAAAAAAAAAACATGATTGTGAACGTCTAGAAAAAATACACAAGAAAGAGAAGCAAGCAAACATGATTTGGTTTTTTTTTTTTATTTTTAAACATCTTGCAGAACGAACTTTCAGTGTTACTTGAAGACCTTCCCTTGGACGTACGACAAACAATGTGGTTCCAACCAAACTTCCTAACAATCACAACATCTACAATATGCCATCGCGAATGAATCAAATAAAGTTGGGTTATGTTTTCTATTATACATATGTGCATGCGCAATGATGTCAAATTTAATGCGTAAACTTTGCTTCCTCCATAAAGCCATCTCAATATATTTCAAATCTGCGGAAAAGCTTTAAAGGGTCTCTCGGATTCCTTTTCGTCGTCATTGTAAACGGAGCATATTGTTAAAAATCGTTCCGTGTTAGCGACTCCGTCACACCTTTCTGAGGAGGTGCGACACAAAACTTCCCTAGCCTCATAATGGCATTGTGCGGAGGGCGTTCTAAAATTTATATTAATCGCTACCCCATTTCAGCAGTTACGACAATCTTTAGAGGCGTCTGCGAAGCGTCTGTACGACGAAATGGTTTTAGCGGGCGCATACACTTGAATGGCTAATTGAATAATGCGAGATCCGCTCTTTAATAAATGATGTGTTTTTGAATGATGCCACTGGGGGTGGGTGGTCTGAAAGCTGGATTCGAATCGGTAGATCTTCAATTTAGTAACTTCCTAGGAACTTAATGGTACCCTGGGCGGATGAATTTAATGGTGAGGTTTTAAACATATAACGAAAATAAGGTTTCTCTTATAAGTCTGCATTATATAAATGCTTATTCCAGGTAGTAGTGTTGATCGCTAGACAAGATAGAGGTGGTGAAGATTTTTTACAGCGATTAAGACACATTTTATCGACTTTCAGAAAACCGCACAAATACCATGTGATTCAAAATGATTGTCGTAAGAAAAAAACTGTTTTCCGGAAAATTTATCTATACTTATTGCCAATTTAATGAGCGAAGTTAGCTACATACAAATTTCATACATTAAATGAATTTTCTTGACATTTAGCGACATTGGCGTGCGTGGTTGTAGTATCTTTCGATTATTTATCTTATAATTTTTTTCAAATCGTTTATATTTACATCTAATATCACCAACAATAGTATTTCTGAATACTGTAAGAAAGTAAGGGAATTTATCTGTGGTAATCAGCTCAACAAACAGGTAAAAAATCAATATTAACATTAAGTGAAATAGTTTATTACATTTTAGAATTTTATAGGCTTATCATACACTTCAACGCAACGAGCTGTCAAAAGAAAGTTACATTTTCATCCCTATAAAGTTTCTACGGTACAGGAATTATTACCATTAGACCACGATAGGCGATTGGAATATTGTCATTGGTTTTATAACAATTTAAGGGACGATGACTTGCTAAACAAACCATTTTTCTCGGATGAAGCCTGGTTTTATCTAACAGGCTATATCAATTCACAAAACTATCGTATCTGGTCTGCAGAAAATGCACACGAATTTCGCGAAACGCAATTGCATCCCGTAAAAGTTGGAGTTTGATTAGCTATGTCTAGGCAACGAATAATAGGGCCGATTTTCTTCGAGGAAACTGTAACAGCCCAACGTTACCAACAGATGTTGGAATTGTTTATTGCAGAGTTACAAGAAAATGAGCTTGAAGCAGGTTATTTTCAGCACGATAATGCTCCAGCACATACTGCTCGACAAACCTGCCAATATCTTCAACAGTTTTTTGCTGACAGGTTCGTTAGAGCACAAAGATGGCCACCAAGATCGCCTGATCTAACCCCGTTAGATTACTTCATGTTCGGCTATCTAAAAAATAGGATCTATAGAAACCGCATGCATACCATAGAAGAACTGAGAGATGCAGTTTTGTCACTTAATAATTATACTAATTGTATGTTATAATTTAAAGTAATAAATAAATTTAGTTAAACACCAGTTAGTACTGAATTGTAAAAACATAATTTAGTAAAGTTAAATTAATTACATTTCATTTTTACAAGCAGAAACACCAATCCATAGTCGTTTATATAATGCGAGTTCAAATATAAGTTACGTTTTCCTTATTTATGACAGATCCGTTTACTTTCTTATGTTCCAACACTGACTTAGTTCAAACCTTCATTACAAACACGCGGCATATACCTACACCCTGTTACTAGCTATAGGAGCGGAATTGACAATCATTTTGAATGTCTGTGTATATAAGTGTATCGAGTCGCTGTAAAAATTTGTTCACTTCAAATTTTTAACAAGATAAATCATAGATTCTGATGATACTTTGTCAATTCCATCGAGTGTTATTCAGTGGTACTCTTTGTTGAGGCGGAACTTTAGGGGGTGTGATCTGACTTACGACGAAAATTCTATGCAAATTTCATCTAGGTACACAAAACAACTTTTAAACAATGAAAGATAGAAAAAAGGTTTTAATATGTAACTTATTGCACAGTTTCAAATAAAACGAACCACCTCAATTAAGCTGGATCTTGTGATCGCTGATTCAGAGGGTTTTTGCATCAGAATGACTATATTTAAAGCCAGCTGTAGTTAGAATGTGCACTTTTTATCTTTGATAATTTTTTGGGAAAAATATATATCTTTTGGTTTTTGTGAAGAAACCTTGCAAAGACAGTTACTTGTGTTTATACTTTTGTTTACTCTGCTTTTGTATGTGTTTTAAAATGATTCGCGTAATTACTTTCTAATCAACTTACTATTTGGAAATACACCTATCTTATTACCTTTCATTTCGCTTAAGAACTTTATAAGTGAGATCCTCGTAACAGATGAAACGTAGTACTCAAATCTTCCGTGGCGGAGCTAGTAACGGCTGTCAGTTTGTCCGATCGTAAATACCCGTTTATTTATATTGCGTACTTGCTAAACGTCGCACAATAATTTAAATTAATTAAATTAACCCTATTGAAGTAGCTGTGAGTATGAGTGAATGCCCAGGGCCGGAAGATTGCGTCGTGCATTCCCGAGGGGCGGCTGCGATCTAAAACCGTACGAGCGAAGACGGGAGATTGCGTCGTGCCACGCCCGAGGGACGGCTACGATCTGAAACCGTATGAGCGGGGGCGGGAGATTGCGTCACGCCACTCCCAAGAGGCGGCCACGATTTGCAATCTCGAAAAGCAGGAATTACGTCGCGCAACTTTACACCATCCTCCACAGATTCTGGGACAGTTAATCCACGAAGTTCAAGTTACTTGGAACGAGATTGGCCCGCTGGTGAAGTTAAAGTATGGATGCCGTCGCTAGGTGAGTGACAGTCCAAGTGTCACCTGCAGTTAGGGATACCCCGACGAAGTAGCCGTTTTCGAGGCGATCACCGGACATAACCGCCACGTACGCCGACAGAGAATCAACTCGCTGAGACAATGCCCAGTGCAAAGAACCTACAGAAACTGCAAGTTTACCGCTTAGGTATATTATTTCTTTGTTTATTATTAGTTGTAACTTCAAAGCCATATGTCTCTTTGTCCTTTGTTTAGATTTCAATAATTTCAATAACTAAATAACGTTTCAAGGGAGCCCCATTTACCTTATCTTTTATTATTGCTTTGTTTATATTTTCATTATTAAGGATATTTTATGAGTCATTACGTTGTAAATTGTTTTAAAAAAAACTGTTGTTAAAGTGAAACCAATATCTTTCATTCATATCAGATAGCCACTGTGTTTGTCCTATACAAAATAAAACTATTACTAATAATACTGCTTTTTTTCTTAAGTAATAAGTATTATGTACCATCTTTAGCAAATTAAATGCGAATTTAATCTTCGATTATTAATGTAATCGAAGCTACAGCACACTGAATTGTAATTAAAAATTATTGGCAACAATTTTGAATTACACATTGCTCGGTACGCAATACTTATAGTTGCAGTTGCATAAATAATCGAAGATTTGTGGAAGTTTTTTTTGTACTTTATCAGTTATTCACACAGAGTATACAGTAAGCTGCTTAATAAATATTCACTAAACTTCCTCGTTCCCTACACCACCTATAGTTGAACAACAAATTTAAGGTAAGTATATTGTTTATTTATAGCAAACCATTGCCTTCTATATGTCAGGTATTTAGTGAACGTGCATTAATGATACTCTTTCCTTGTCACAAGTAATCTAAATAGCTTGTATTAATTATGAAGGTGTGATAGCTGTTATAGAATAGTTCACTCGCAGCAATACACCTACTACTTGACAAGGGCAAATCTTTGCTTACTGCAACTACATATATCCTTTGGCTTAACTACATCAGTTTAATGGTCATAAGTAACTTCATAAGTTACCGGTATGAAGCAGACCGTAAGTAACTTAGATTGCTTCTTGTTAGTATCAATGTTTAGGATCTCTTTTTTACTAGTGCTAAGTAATCTGTGCTTTTGTCCCCTATCCAGCTGAACTTTTTACTTACGATAATTGAATTTTTATTTATGATAATTAATTTTTTTTCTCAGTGTAGGATTAATAAACATGGTGGTGTACAGTTTGAAAATACGTTAGCAAAAGTGAATTATGTGAGATTACCCACAATTTTGTTAAATAGTTGATTTCTCGCCGTTAAAAGTAATACACTTTAACATAATTTTAATGTTATATATATAAATGTGTTTTAACACACATTCCATCTAACACAAAATGTCATTAGTATAATATCATAACTTTGCTAACAATATTTCGTTTACTAATGAAACCATGCACAGAAAGAGGGTTAACTATTTTCGTAGATTTTTTGTTTTTATAATTTTGATGCAAACAATAAACATATAATTACCCTTTCCAATAAGCCTATTAGTCTACTTCAATTCAATTACATTAAATGTACCTATTAGATATAGTACCCATCAGTCATAATTCACATTACCTAACGCATATACAGTGTAATACGTACGCTCTTGATAATTACATCTATGCGCCCAGTAACTAGAAAAGTAATTAGTAGATCCCGAGTGATTAAGACAATTTCTCCCTTAGAGCTACTACTTAAAATGTAAATCCATTAAAAGCGCCGAGTTTCACTAAACGAGATGCAAGCGTTATAAATTGCATCGGATGTCGTTATGCAACAAGATCTTAAGATATTGCTAATAGGACTGGAAGAAGCGATTGTCCGGAGTTGTTCATTACGCGAGTACAACGATAGAACAATGAAATTGAGAATATTACCTGTTTAAGGGTAGGTAGTTTTGATAGTTACTAAATACTAATGTTTTAAAACTTGGCAATCGTGGGATAAAATTAATTTAGTGCTTTTTAAGAGATGCAGAAGATACCTATAGGAGTTGTACAGTAATTGTTGTAGCTAGAGAATCGGGTATAGAAATGAAGTTTCCGTAACAATACATTTTAAAAGGAGAATATGTTCCAGTGTACTGCATCTGATGACGAAAAAGTGATTTCATGTATTGTATGTATCAATTTTTGGAAACGAAAATTCTATGAACAGTAGTAGAAGATACATTCGTTTGAAGTGATAAACGCGAATTGATGAATGTAGGCTGTATTTTCAACTGTCGGTTTTAGTGGTCTACAACTACCTGGACTGAGAAAAGAGATTGCATTAAGTGGAATGTTTTATAACTTTTGGTATTTATCATGTTCAACGAAAAGAAAACCTTTTCTCAGAAAACTGATCCCCTGTTTTTGGCCTAGTTCCATCAATATTTTGAATAGAAGTCTTGAGGTAGGAGCGTTGATTGGATTTATTGAGAGTTAATACGTTTTTTTGATAATCGTTTAAATTTTATGTGCCGCTAGATAAAACAAACTTATCATTATTTTCAAATATATTGCTGTGGAAAATTACAATGTTTTGATATTAATAATATGTAAATTATTTCTAATCAATGATAAAAAGACTTACCAAGTTTTTGTTTTATTACTTTAAATAGTTAGTGACTCTTTATTGCTGCTTGTTTTATATTTTTTTTGAAATAAAATACAAGAAATAAAGAAAATGTCACTATTACCTATTTAAATAAGTAATACAATTATATATTTTATCTTCTTTTGTCGAAATATTTAGATAACTTACTAATAAAGCCATATACCGGACAAACTGCAACGTACGTGAAGAATTCGAAACATTTCGTGGATATTCTGTCTACGCTAAAGACTGAACGTACAGACATTTTAGTAAGTTTCGATATTATATCGCTAACATACCCACGGAGGACACACTGGCCTTACTTCCAGAACTTGGACTACAAGAAGACATCATTGAATTAGTGAAACTGTGCTTATCCACGACATACTTTTTGTATGAAGGAAAATACTACGAGCAGAAGAACGGAACAGCAATGGAAAGCCCTTTATCACCAGTAATAGCCAACTTGTTTATGGAAGCATTTGAAGAAGAAGCCCTAAGTTCCAGCGATATGAAACCCAAGTGTTGGCTGCGATATGTCGACGATACTTTTGTAATATGGCAACACGGAGAAGAAAAACTACAACAGTTCTTGGAACACATAAACTCACAGCACCCAGCCATCAAGTTTACCATGGAAAAAGAACAAAATGGAAATCTCCCTTTCCTGGATGTTATGGTTAAGAAAACAAAAGAGGGAATGCTACAGCACGCAGTATTTAGAAAGAAGACGCACACCGATAGATATCTGCATGCAAGATCTCACCATCATCCGATGCAGAAGAAGACATTAATACAAACATTGCTATCCAGAGCCGAAACCATCAGTGACGAACAACATCTTACCAGTGAAAAGATACATTTGGAGAAAGCACTAAAGAAGAATGGTTACACTGACATCGACATAAGGAGAGCCACTAAGAAGAAGACGACACTGGAGACAACTACAGAACCACGAAGAGGAATGGCGTGTTTACCTTACATAGCAGGAGTCACCGAAAAAGTAGGCCGAATTTTGAAGAAACGTAACGTACAAGTACGCTTCGGGACTGCAAGTATCTACCGACCGCAAAGGATAAGATACCCAAGGGGCGCACAGAAGGTATCTACAAGATAACATGCCAATGCGGACAGTGCTACGTCGGACAAACAGGAAGAGCCATCGACATAAGAATAAAAGAACACGAGAGGGACGCAAGATTAAGAAGGACCGAGCAATCAGCGGTGGCAGAACACATGCACGACACCGGACACAAAATGGATTTCAAGAATGTGAAAGTAATAACTACCACCAAGAACTACGGGAAAAGACTCATCAGGGAAGCCATGGAAATAGAGAAGAATAAAACCGTTAACAGAGAAGAAGGGTACCACCTTAGCAACACGTGGAAGAGCCTACTACGAACCGTCACGGTCAATGGAGCGGAAACTACACGGTTAGATGCACCAGGGGCGTATATAAGAAGAATGTCGGATCATGGAGAATCAGTTCAGTTATCCTGAAGGAGCTGTCAATATGAACAGCGAAACGTCGAGCGAAAGTTTTGACACACGGCGAAACCCGCAAGAAGCTGTTAGTTACAATGCGTAGAATATTGCGAAAACACAGCTGCTTTGTGGTTCGTGTCGAACAAACAAGTTATGTATATACGCGTCATCACCGTGCATTGAAATATTCCAGGTGATTTACGAGCGCATGTAGTTTTTATACACGAATGTGTTTTTCTTACTCGGTCAAAATAACTAGAGGATTTATACGGGCAATCGGGTGCTTTTCTATCAACACCCGTAGTGCGTATTTTCGTTCAGAACGCCAACCACCTTGCTTTAGTTATATTCATAGTATAAGCCTGTCACCAATTGAAATTAGCAATTTTATGGGCAGTTTGCAATTTAGCAAACTGCCCATAAAACTGCGCGGAATTTGCGAACCTTGGGAAAGCGATTTATAAAATTCCATCACTATTTCTCATATATTTTTTACACCTCGTACACTGAGGGAAAGAAATGCATTGATTTAACCAAAATACGCATAACCAACCAAAAAATTTGCATTAAATACGGCCCACCGAAATTTATTGTTAGATTAAAATTTACGATTTGTTGAAATATATTTGGTAACTTAAAAATAATAGAGTCGTTGATTCAACTGAACCCCCAATTTCAATTTGAACAAGTTTAATCGTTAATGCAACACTTCAGTTTAGTTGATGTAACATTGGTTTTGATTTGTCAATACAGCTCTAAGTATGTAACAAAAAAAAATGTTTTGTTTAACGAGCATTGCTGCTTAGCGTAACTTCGAAATTGTGTTGAAACTACAAAAACAAATTCTTGCTTCAATGCATCTTTATGGTTACATTAGCAAATAAAACGTGTTGAGTGCACAAAATTAAGAGTGTCAATGCAAACATTTTTTTTTTGGTTGATTTGAAGCAAACAATTTGTTCATTGAAATAATCTCATTTTGGATCTTTTGGAAATTTTATTAACGCAAATTGGGGTTTGAAAACAAAATATGACTAACTTAGGTTCATATATTTATTAATAACTTCACAACAGTTATAAAGTACGAAATATGTAAGTACACTTTACAATAATAGTAGGTATATAAAAGTAACGCCTAAAAACATTTATTTACAAATACATTTGGATACACTTCCGACCATCTGACAACGTATGTAACATAAATGAATTGCAATAAATGAGTTCCTTCATATAAATACAACGTGTTTCAACAGTTTGTGTTATAATAAATGCCTGAAAATGATCATTATATTCTAATGTTTCATACACTTGTATTACAAAAAAAATATCTTTATCATTTGGAGTCAAAATGTCCTAAATACAGCCAAAACAGGACAAAAATTATTAAATTCAAAGGATATAAACAAAACCCGATTTGAAAGAAACGCCATATCTCTTAACCCAGGACAAGAAGTAAATACGGTCTGGCACCAAGTAGCTTGCTATTGCTATATTTGATTTCATTAAATTGTTTGAAAGAGATATACTGCCCTAAAGCGAAATTTTCTTCAAATCCTGTTTTAGACAAAATTCTATAATTAAAATTAAGTTGATGTTTTAATGCCATGGTATAAGGAATGTTTATTCTAGAAGAAACAGGTTTACTACCTAATTTGAATACGCGATGTTTTCCTTCATGTCGTATACAGGAAATATTCGCAAGAGGTCCTACAATCGTCATGATTCGAGGGTAGTGAACTAAAAAATGATACTTCGGTTTGAGGTTTCCAAAAAGCTTAAGATACAATGTATTATGCTCCGCAATTAATACTTTTAGCAATTCGGCGTCCTTTAAAGTAATTGATGCCTGTCCAACAAGTTCACAAATTTGTCGCAGAGATTTATATAATTCCCAAATCGGGTCATTCATCGGTATAAATTCTCCAACCAACACTCCAAAAACTCGTAAAAGCGCCTTCATTTCAGCGGCTGAAAACACAATACACTTATTACTTATCTGTATATTTGAAATTTCTGGCGGTTTATTTTCATCGTTAAAATTTTAATTTCGAATTAAAGTGACGTAAAGTAAATAATTTCCGTTTGTTTATGTAATAATGCAAAATACATCCCATATCATACCGCACAACCCCCTCGTATATGTCGTGCATAATATCGGAACTTAAGTTAGTAACGCAATGAAAATTAGGTAATCCATTAAAAATGCACGTTTGTTTGATACCAAATTGACCATTATTATACTTATGAAAATGTATTCTATAACCTAATAAACAGGATATATTTTCGATCTTAATATATCCGTTCAAACATAAAGTATACCGTTGCATTATGTTGTGCTAATAGCTAATATAGCGTTCGTTTGCAAAAACATCTATAAGAATCAAAATGTGCTTACCTGCAAACACTGAAGTTAAATATTCAAATCCCCACTGAATTAATCATTCTTTTACTCGTTCGCCCCCCATGGCTAGTATTAAAACTCACAATATATCACGATATCACGAACCACAAACGAAGACAATCTGATATCTGATGGTTTGCAACAGCAAGCAACCGATCAAATCACGCCACAACATTGATCAAATGAGTATCTGACGATATAGGTAATATACCTATGTACATTAATATAGGTACATTCCATAATATACAGACTTATTAAATCGTATTACAAGCTAAAGTAGAAATAATATACATTGTAATCATGATATTGTTTTCTAGAAAAGGCTTTCTACATAATAATTACTATACATAAAACGTATAACGTAGTACCTATACATCCATACTTTTAAGATCTACATATGTAGATGCGCAAAGCGAAAAACATCTTTTTTTGGTTAAGTTAACCATTTTTTAGTTTCAATATTATGCTATGAATGTTGTCCGTCAACTACTAAGATTTTTTTGTTTTAACATTACCATTTCGGTCCATCCAAACAAAAACCTTAGCTTCAACCATCTAAGTTTCTTCAGTCAACAGATTTTTTTAACATAAATAAATAGTTGCGCAAATGACTCATTTTAGTTGGATTAAATACAAAATTTGTTGCATTAACACCTTTTGTGTTAACATAGTAGTTATGGTTAGGTTAACGCATTTCTTTCTCTCAGTGTATAGGACCTAGTCATACGTAAGCAAAAATCCCTTATTTAATCTTATAAATGCGGCACGTAAAATTTATTACATTTGGCGAAATGTAATTGTGCAATTTCGTAAACTACCCCATCCTACCAGCGCACCACCGCTTTCATGTCGCACCACCCGTTTGATTGATTACACATATATCCGTTCTTGCTTGTATTCTCCGCATTCCGCCAGAGTGTGTGTGTATAGTCGTTGCAGGAGCAAAAATCCTTATCCCGCGGCATTACCTACAAGGCTATACAAATATTTCCGAACCCCACTCGTATCGTAAAAGGGCCGAATGCAAATTGGTGCCCGAATCGTCGGAGAATACACACGGATGAAGCTTAATTTGATGGTCGGATATCGCTGTTGTTCTCTCTATGCACGAACTTATGTATATCCATTCGAAACTACTTATGTATATTGCTTGCGCAAATAAATTTCTGATTTTCTCGTTTTGTTGCGCTTCTATTTGTGATACGATAAGTAGTGCAATGTTTCTCTGTATGAATACGGTGTTAGTACAAATAAAATTGGACAAAGCTATTAATTAACTTCATGCGTATTGCTATTTTCTCTAAAAGACTTAATACAGGATGTATCAGATATAGAGGTAAATATAATAATATGTAGCAACTGTAATCATATACGATCAAAAAGTCTTAATGCACAGGGGCTCTATCTGTAAGCATTAACGAGAAAAAAAAATATTTTGTAAATGCCGTGGGCTAGAGCCGCACCTGTGCCCAACCTAAATGCTGTCCCGAGTATACCCCCACATACCACCATCATTCAGCCATTGCCGCTGTTAGTTTCGTGTGGATCGCCGCTTGGAGTGCAAGCCACTTCGAACATTTTATTTAAATTCTTCCCGTCTCGAAAAAAAACGATCCTCTTCAGGACCATCATGATTTCATATAAAGAAAATCGAACCTTGATGCATCGGCAAAAGCGTGGGAATGTATATAGATTCATTTTCGCGCGACATCATAGTAAAAAGGCGTGTTTGCAAATTTTCTGTATCTACATTTATTTCTGTGTAATTCGATTCAATTCATTTTGCGTTATTTGATTAAATAAATCCAAAAGAAATAACTCAGATTCATGTGGTACCGTTTATTATTAACAACTAACTCTCGATTCGACAAAGCAAAAAATATTTACGTTTTTCTGTAACTACTGAAGTCGCATATCCGGTGAAACTCGAACGTCTTATCAGGATATTAAAAATAATACTTTGTAGACTTACGTAGAATGCTTTTAACAAAAAAGGAATGTTTATTTTATAAAAAAAAAGAAATTTAAAATGCCTCAGTTTTTCTATTTTTACAAGGGCCTTTATTTATTCAGAATGACGTTAAATGAACTTACAGCATACCATTAAGAATAATACTAAATGAGTGCAATGTATTTATACATAATACCACGTTTAGCGGGTGCTTAACATGACGTTTCCTTGCATCAGGCCCGGACTAAAGAATTTTTGACTCTAAATTTTACTTTTTTTTAATTTTTTAATGATGAAATCCGGTTTCGGCGGGTTTGTGCTTTGTATGTCGTGTAGTTAACACCCAAGAAAAAAATACTTTTTTATTTGATACACCCTGTATATCTTTATCTAGAATTGATATGCAATGTGATCAATTAAATATGCCCCTCTGACAGGCCCATAATGTTAATTTATACAAAATTTCAAATTGACAGTACAAAAAAAATACATCTGTCATACGTACTGTATTGATTTATCGACACTCAAAAAGGTTTACAATGAATCATAAAGTTTTTATTATCGAATCATACTTCAGAAATTTTGTAAAATTTTTTCTTGGGTGTTAACTACACGACATATAGTGTAGTTAACACCCAAGAAAAATTACTTTTTTATTTGATACACCCTGTATATCTTTATCTAGAATTAATATGCAATGTGATCAATTAAATATGCCCTCTGACAGGCCATAATGTTATTTATACAAAATTTCAAATTGACAGTAACAAAAAAAATACATCTGTCATACGTACTGTATTGATTTATCGACACTCAAAAAGGTTTACAATGAATCATAAAGTTTTTATTATCGAATCATACTTCAGAAATTTTGTAAAATTAGAAAATGGAGAATGGTTGTACTCTTCGCAGCCATGTGCAGAAGAATTTCGCGCAGCATTTTCAAATTCGTCAGTAACATATGACAATTGATACAAGAATCAGTAGCAAAATTCCATGAAACAAGGTCTGTATATACCGAAAACAACACTGAGAGAATATCCTTTTCATTTAAAAGGAATTGCATTAAACCAAAAGTTTTGGCGTTTTCTATATAGCCAACATGATTCGGTGTTTCCCTGAAACGAAATGTAATTTTAAATTCACGCATTTCTTCGAAAATAATATATTTTTCGTTGAAGTAGTTTATTCTTTCAAGAGAAAGATATTGATTCATCTTTATTTTGAACTTGCAAACTATGGAGATTGCCGGAAAACCGTAAGCATGTTGATTCAAGAGGTTTTTCCTGTTCTTAAAACATTTATTCATTTTAGACTTAACCGTAAACATGTAACCAGTGCAGGTTTGTTTTAAAGAAACATGTTTCCAATTTTTTAATTAATATTATATTTTTGTTGTAGAGTGTATGGCTATGAAAAGCATCCATCCATTATTGTCCATTCAGTACCCCGTATAAATTATGAAGAATGTCTGATATAAGTTAAAATATGACATAAATGTGTATTTTACAATATATAGTGTTTAAATCTTCTATACCTTTAATTAAACCTGGTTGTATTTGTTATCAGAAATATACTATTTTGAAAAGTGTTTATATAAATAAATGTTTATAATAGTTGGCCGGAGATTGGCTTCACCACTCAATATTGCCACGGGCCGCCACTGTCTGTAAGTCTTTTCTATGACACAGTTACATACATCCATGTATTTCACAGTTGAAAGGAGGAAAAAGGAATCCTGTTGCACCACTCTCTAATTACGTAATCTCTAATCTTCCTTTTCTATCTTTTTTTTTTTTTGGCCTCTCAGTAATTAACTACTACTAACGCGCCAACAAAAGCATACGGTGCACAGGGGTACCTCGATAAGCTCTAAAAAGGTTTTAGATAAAACCCTTGCCAAATTTCGTTCGTTCACAGTTTTACGGGAAGCCTAATGCTTATGTTACAGCCACACTCATCCCGTTATCCTTTAATCTTATACCTGGTGCTGGTGCGCTAGTGATTTTTTTCCCCCATTTTATTCAATTGCGTTTCCAGCAATTTCCTCACTCTATAGGTGAATGTAGTACCTAAAGGGAACTGTAAAGGGCATACGCGTGTTCCAATTTAGGGGTATTTTAAAATACATCTATTTATAAAACATAATTATTCAATAGTCATTCAATTTCATATGCTGATGACAAAAATACTCCAAACTGTGCAACTGGTAATACTGCAAACTTCTCCTACATGGATCGTGTCAGTACCCTTTTAACGCAAGGTTCTTGCGTAATGCTAACTATCTTTAGGTGCCTCCATAAAAAAAAAAGGTTAAGAGGCGTTAAATCTGGTAGTCCGCTGACCATTCTATGGCCTCTGATTAAGCCAAGTTCGTACAGGCAAAACATAATGTGGTGGGGCACCGTCCTGTTGAACTTCCTTCATCTAGCAACAAATTTCCATTTTGATCAGTTTGGTATCCTGAAGATTCAGTTATAAGGCGACCTATCACACTTTCTAATTGATTTAAATACATTCCACCAGTAAAATTTTCTTCCATGAACATCGGGCCAATATTTTTGTATCCAAGAATTCCGGTCCATATATTAATTTTCTGAGGAGGTAGATTGGTGTAAAAAGAAGTTTGTCTCGCCACTAAGGCAATGTTTTTTTTCTTTATATATAAAATTAGGTTGTGCATTTGCTCTTTCTGTCATTACTTCACAGAATTGTAATCTTCTGTCATGATCATCATATTAAATACAAAATAAGGAAGCATTTATTCCGTCGTAAGATTTTATCCTCTAGATCATATGTGGGCAACAACCGGCCCGCTGTATGATTTAATCCGGCCCGCGAGACATTTTGAAAAACCCAATTAAAAAAAAAATATTACTTTACTTACTCATACTCACTCCGAATGAGGAAGATCGACTGATATGGGGTTTGTCGCTTGCTCTTGCGGAATCAAGTGAGTGAGCAAGACAAAATCCAGAAGCTTACCGCGAATTTGGAAAAACAGCAGCAAATGTTTCATAAACAAATAACACAACTTCATAATGTTGTGAAAGCTAGTTTTATAGTTAGTTCAAAATTGGCAAAGTCATTAAAATCATTGCCGAAGAGAATTTATCAAGGAGTGTATGTTAGAAGTTTGCAGTGTTTTGTGTCCCGAAAAGAAAAATGAATTTGAAAAAATTAGTTTGTCAAGACGAACTGTTGCCCGAAGTATAGAAATGATGGCTAATGATATAAAAACAACTTTGACTGACCGTATGGCTATTTTTGAATCATTTTCCATAGCATTAGACGAGAGCGCCGATTTGTCTGACACAGTTTAACTAGCTATATTTATTGGAGGTGTTGATAAAGAGTTCACTGTTACTGAGGAATTGCTTGCTTTACAGCCGCTAAAAGGAACCACTACAGGAGAGGACATTTTTAATGAAGTTGAAAAGGTATTCAACAAGTTTGGTTTGCCATGGTCAAAATTAGTTGTGTATGCACAGATGGTGCACCTTCTATGGTCGGCTTACGTAAAGGTTTCATCGGAATTTTGTATGAAAAGCAACTGAATTAAATGTACAAAAAGATAATTTGATAGTCCTTCATTGCATTATCCACCAACAGAACTTGTGTTCTAAGTCCATTCGACTCCAGAATGTTATGAATGTGGTAGTAAAAGCCATCAATTTTATTTGATCCCGAGGGCTTAACCATCGTCAGTTCAAGGCGTTTTTGGATGAAATATCAGCTGAATATGACGACGTAACATAGTATTGTAAAGTCAGATGGTTAAGCAAAGGAAAAATGCTGAAACGGTTTATACGAGCTTAGAAATGAGATAGCAGATTTTTGGCAAATAAAGATAAACCACTATCTGAATTGAGTGACCCAAATGGATATGTGACTTAGCATTTCTGGTCGACCTTACAGGCCATTCGAATGATTTAAATTTGAACTTCAAAACAAAGGACAGTTAGTAAAATGATTTGCACAGACGTTTGACAGCGTTTCAAAACAAAATCCGCTTGTGGGAGGCACAGTTGCTGTCTGATAACAGTTACCATTTCACCACGCTCTCTGCGTACGAAAATACTGCTTATGCTCAATATGCTGAAGAACTCGAGTTACTGTCGGAGCAATCTTCGAACAGATTTAGCGATTTTAAAAACATGGAAGACAGTTTCAATTTATTAGCTACTCCAACAAAAAGTAATGTACAAAATGCTCCAATAAACTTGCAAATGGAGTTGATCGAGCTTCAAGAAAACTCACTCCTAAATATCAAATTTGAAGACGTGGAGTTGTGCGATTTCTACAAAAATACCTCGAAGAAAACCATTTCCGGAGCTTAGAAAATTCGCAAGAAGATTGATTTGTGCGTTTGGCAGTACTTATAAATGCGAACAGTTCTTTTCAATGATGAAAGTTAATAAATTAAAAACATCGTACAAGGCTGACTGACGATAATTTGGAAAATTCTTTACGTCTTTGTAACAGTGGAATTCATCCAAACATCGATGGATTAGTTTCCCAAATTCAAGCTCAAGGGTCTCGTTGTCGCTGTTTAACTTTCGTAATTTGTAATAATTCCAAATTTCAGGATTTAATTATAATGTTGTACCTATTTTTTTCATTTCGTTTTCTTATTTTAATAAATTGCATTAGAATAACATTGTCGTATTATTTCATGTCTGATATCTATCGCTAAAAATTATGAACACTACTTTAAAATGTACTACTTTTAAACGCGGCCCGCGAACGTATTTGCACACTAAAGTTTGGCCCACAGCATGTCAAAGGTTGCCCATACTTGCTCTAGATGTTTGGTATCGATGTTTGAGGATTCATGGCAAAATAACCTAACACTTCAATTTGTGCGGCTTCAGTTATCGCTTTAGGATTCTTGCCACTTTTATTGCACTTCTAGTCTTTTTTGTTCTGTCTTGGAATTTATGATCTAAATCTAACCTGGTGATTAACACACGGGCTGTTCTAGAGTCACAACGGTGTTCTTCACCATACAGAAAAATGATTTCAATTCTTTCTTGTAATGAGTATACTATTGTCCAAACTCAGTGGCGACTATACAACGAAGGGGATGCATGTATTGTATTTTATTTTTGGAGTAAAATACAAAACTAATAAGGAAGATCAACTAGTCGAGGCATTGGAAATAGATAACCTTTTTGTTAAATTAATAAAACCTTTTGATGATTATTTCAACATTTTTTCTCTATAAAGCAGTTTTAGGTTGCATTGTTAACAAGATGGTTTATTCTGTCTTTTCTAAAAGAATTTTAACGAGAGAATTTAGCTGGGAGAGAATGTGCCGACAGATCAAAAAGGAACACCGCAAGTTGCTTGCACAAAACGGAATATTCAAACTTGAAACGCTGGTTGCTTGTGACACCACTTTGTGCCGTAAAAGACAGTGAATATTATAACGAATTCGGAGTAGATAGGTACTTCGCTTATAAGTAGTAATACAAAATTTCCCCGCGTATATACGTAAGCGTTACAACATCAGACGGCAAGGATAACATTTCTCAGCCAACGTAAAATAAACGTTAACTGGCTAACGCCATTAAATTATCAAAGAGCCCGTGGAAGCTCTTTGCCGCGTTCCGGAATGTTGTGTCTCCCCGGCTTGCATATATAATTATTGTGCCGGATGTATTTTGTGTTGTATGTTTTAGACACAATTTAAATAAACACGACGCGATGTACGGAACACGCCTCAAGTTGTATTAGATAATATGTAGAGAATTATATAAGGCCTATTAAAGGTACCGAATTAGAATATCTTTGTGCACAAAGTGAATTCAATGGCAACATTTGTATTAGCGTAAATAGCCGACGTGAAAATTACAAGGCAGATGGCAAAAGAGATTATTATCGCCTGAACTTAATGTTTTATTGCTTTCGTTTTGCTAGTTCATTTTTCCTTGCGTGTTGTACAACACTCTGGTCACAGTTCGATTGGTTAACTTTGGGAGAAAGTTATTGGCAAGACTTCGAAACAGATACCTTTGCGTGAGTTGGGTAAGGGATCATTCCCTTTAGTTAGAATTATGTTGGCATTAACTGGGGGGGAAAATTATTATTGTATTACACATTACAACCAGAAAAATTACCATTACTTACTTTATCATTCTGATATGTTTAAAAATAATAATATTTAATCAGTGACATTAGAAGTATTACCCCTTAGAAGGAATAATTGGTTTAACTTGATTTTCTTGGAAATTGAAACGAGAACATCAAAAAGAAACGAATAACATTTATAAGAAAAAAATACAAGGGCAATCCTCATATTGCGCAAACTTTAAGAACTGATTCATGAGGTTATTTTAATCATAAAGTTCATATGAGTAAGTCCAAAACGGTGGTTTTAAAGTTATGAATGTAATAACAAATTAGAACTAGGACTCACGAATAATATCCCAGTTGGTTTTCAAAAAGAAATTGTTGAGAGGGAATTGTTTATTGGTCATTTCAATATGTCAATAGTGTCAGAGTATTCATTCAGTTATGCCAGTTTTTGTTCTAAAATGAATTACAGAATGCAGATGTGTGATAGCATTTCGTTTAGGTCTTGTCAATGAAATTCGCGTGCTGCTAGACGTCTTTATGAAGAACGATACCCGAACCGTATCATCCCGATCATTCATATTTGCCGTCTTCACCAACGTCTTAGTGAAAGGGAAATTTAAAAAACGGACGACTATAACGGGCACCATCTACAGTGAAACTCCACAAGTTGAGAAATGGTACTAATGAAATTGAGAACATCTACTGCAAGACCAGAAAAATGCGTACTTTAAACATTAGTCAGGCCACAGTTTGAATATTGAAGATCAACTGTTGTATCCCATATCACATTCAACGGTGCAGACACCTTTACCGGCAGATTTTCCGCAAAGAGTGGCTTTTAGTCAAACGGATGCAACACAAATCCTACTATTTGCTCAAATATCTTCACCGACGAGCTACTTTCTCGAGAAACGCGATTATTAATTTTCATAATATCACATAGGGCGAAGAAAATCGCACGAACTAGTGATGCCCGTCATCAACATCAATTCTATGTCAATGTGTGGGCCGAATTTTGGAGATCAATTGAATAGTCACATTTTTTAACGATGCGGTAAATGGCAAGGTAATACGCAATTTCTTGAAAAGGAGTACCCTACGCTGGAAGAATTCCGTGCAATTACGATTACAAATGTATTTTATGCATGACGGTGCTCCAGGCATTTAAGTTTTAGTTGCTCGCAGTTTTTGGACAATACGTATCCAGATCGGTGATAGGACGGGGAGGTCCACAACAGTGCCTCCTCGGTCTCCAGACTTAAATCTTTGGAACTTTTTCTCTGGGGTCACTTGATCATTAGTTTATACGAATCCCATTGAAATGTCGAGAACTGAGAATCATTTCCGGCTTTTCAACAATCGATACCCCTGTATTTAAACGGACTCGCCAGTCAATACGAGGAGGATAGAAGCTGATTGAATTGGGGCGGTATTTTAACGCTAGTAAAAGTTAATTTGTTTTACTAATTATTTTGTTATTTAAAATAAAAACATAAGAGGAACTTACTATTAACATTGTACAACTTTAGAATAAATATTTTATGAACTTTATGATCAAAATAACCCAGAATCAGCGCTTAAGGTCGCATATATGAGAATCCACTGTAAAGAACAGCTGGTAAGATTATTATGAGATTGAATTGAAAAGCGTTGTATATATTAATATGCATCGATTAAGAATTTTTTTTTTCTAAAACTTTCACAGCACGGGGCAACGCCTGTTAACAATCTCACGTATCCCCACGCTTATAGGCTTCCACGCTATAACGCCCGAATTTGACAACTGTTGCTCCCCAAGACTCGACCCAACATCGTGCTAGTCTGCAACGTCGATTCACCCTATCCAAAATTAAATGGAGAACCATCATAAATACTATCAGACGATCCCAAATTTTCACGTCGACAAATCCCGCATCGTACGAACCCTATTAGAATCTCCAGAGCATCTCCGACAGATCAACTGGTAGTTGGAAAACGAGGTTATACCCTCTGTATCACGGGCACATACCTCCCCCACTACACATATATATAACGGTTACCCAGTGCTACAGTACAAACCCTCCCGATACGATACGTAAGCGGCCGTATACAACAACTCGCGCCTGAAAAATTAAAATCGATAATGACGTCAGGCGACGCTTGTGCTGAGAGCATCCCTACGCTGCCTGGCGGTTCCCAGTCCAAAGCAGGCCGTGCCGTGGTTAGGCCGATCTAACAGTGCGCTGTAGTAACTGAGAGACAGAAACCAACTCCAGATATAACCGACGGTAGCGCATCAGTTCAAAATCTCACCCCTGTTGTATTAGTATTATGATCTAGATAGTGTAAAAGTGTGTACTCTGTGTTCTCTTAATTATAAAAAAAAAGTGAGTCTTCGATCTTGAGTGTGCTTTGGGATTTGATTATATAGAAAAAAGGCTTCTCGATCTAGTTTGCTTCATGAAAATCGCTTTTCGATTCGCTGGGAAACGCGGTCGCTGAGTTTCGCGGGAGAATTGGTAGTTCTGAACTCGGCTTGGAACCACCTGTTAGTACTACCTTTACCAGTAGAATATACAGGGTTAGTAAAAAATCAAAATCCAGAATTGGGAAAAAATAAATTTATTATAAATATATATTTAAAACATTATTGGGAAGAATTTTATGATACCAATAGGGTAAAGTTTCAGCTGAAAAACCCCTGATGCCTTTGATCAGAGATATTATTCATATGGCATGTTGTCTAAGTGAGTCAAAATTTTTTTAACGATTTGCTTAATAAAATTAGAGAAATATTGTTAATTAAGCAAAATACCAGCTTTTCTAAAAATAATAATTTAACCCTAACTTATCTTAAGCAAGTTTGGAACGTCAATTTATATTGTGGAAGTGAAAGCATGATAAAATTAACCAAAAAAGCATAGTGTCTAAAAGTTATAATTGATTCAGTATTAAAAAAAATTTCTTGTTATATTATAAATATTTAATTTTTATATTTCTAAATATCATTTAAATTTGCCATTAATACTTTGGTAAAAAAAAAATATGAAGACTTCATTGCTGACATCCGTTTGCACCACTTTGATAATAACTTTAAAAAACTATTAAGAGAAAATGTATAAAGTCTACTACACTAGGCTGTTCTATTTGAATATATTTATTTAACGTGGAACATAGTACTGGGTGAGTTTTTTTATCTCGAGACAAGGGAATATCTCTAGAACACTGCATCAAATCAAAAAAAGATCTTAATAAGATTTGTTATAATGTAGTGGGCTCACTAAATGGTGTCGAACTCGATTCTTTTCAAAAAATTCTTTTGTTCAGTAGAATAGAATGAGTATTTCGATTGGCTATAACCGAAAAAATATTTTTTTTTATTCCATGCCATAAAATTAGTGCCCCTTCTTCGATAGCTTCTAAAGTTATTTGGTATTAAATAAAAATTCCTGAACTCAATTACTTTCTTTTTATATAATCAATGTAAAAAATCACGCAATAAAATTAATGACAATTTATATTTGCGAAAAATTATCAAATATATCAATTTATATATACAGGGTGAGTTTTTTATCTTGAGACAACGGAATATCTCTAAAACACTGCATCAAATCAAAAAAAGATCTTAATAAGATTTGTTATAATGTAGGGGGCTCACTGAATGGTGCCTAACTCAATCCCCCACCTCACCTCTCCAGAGTGGGAGTGGGGACAACTTTGAAATCTTAAATGGGAACCCCCATTTTGTATTGCTGTTTCAGATTCTACGCCATCAAGTATGTAGTTTTTGTTTGAAACGTTTTTTTTTCTATTCGTAACAGATTGCGCTGTAATCGCATGAAAAAACATGATTGTGAACGTCTAGAAAAAAATACACAAAAAAGAGAAGCAAGCAAACATGATTTTGTGTTTTTTTTTTATTTTAACATAAACTAACATTTCAAAAAACCATGTATTCGAAACTGTGCCTCTCACTCGATACATTTATTTATTCGCAATTGGAATGCTATTCAACGATACAAAACCGTACTTTATTCAGTACATACTTGACAAGCTGTGAATACTTACACATTGTCCGATCCCCATTTAGATTATTACTTATTAATGCAATACAAATTAGTTAGTGTTGAATATTTGAACAGTAATGGACGGTATAACATTAAAAAAGAGAATTCGTTGTTGAACGGCTTTTTGAAATGTTATTTAATGTTAAAATTTAAAAAAACACAAAATCATGTTTGCTTGCTTCTCTTTTTTGTATATTTTTTCTAGACGTTCACAATCATGTTTTTTTTTGCGATTACAGCGCAATCTGTTACGAATCGAAAAGAAAGTTTTAAACAAAAACTACATATTTGATGGCGTAGAATCCGAATCTGCAATACAAAATGGGGGTTCCCATTTAAGATTTCAAAGTTGTCCCCCCTGTCACTCTGGGGGTGGGTGAGGTGGGGGATCGAGTTCGGCACCATTCAATGAGCTTCCTACATTATAACAAATCTTATTAAGATCTTTTTTTGATTTGATGCAATGTTTTAGAGATATTTGGTTGTCTCAAGATAAAAAAAAACTCGCCCTGTATAATAAAATTAAAAAAAAAACAAAATTATCGTCTCTATCAAACTCGCATCCCTCTTTCACACTGTCTCTTGCGAACCTCTCCTTGTTGCCAACATTTATTCCAAAAAAAAAACTTTTTCCTAGAAATATCGTTTTTTTCAGTGCAGTCTGTCCCTTGTAAGTGAAAATACGATGAAATTAACAAGAATAAAATGTTTAAGATTTGTAATTGGTTCATTGTTGAATATTATTTTTTATATTATAATTTTATTATGTCTTAATTTTAATATTTCTAAAGCTCACTTAAATATGGCACCAATATCTACCTTGTTTAAAAAAATAAAAAATAGGTAATGTCCGTTTGCAGAATTTCATGACAAAGATTTAAAAAGAAAAACATTTTGCTTTGAAAGTTGTAATAATATATTTTCTTGTATTCATTCTTTAATTTTCTTTATATCTCATTTAAATCTGGTAACTATTTTTTTTTAAAAACATAAATTTATTACCTAGTTTGCATTACTTTAATGCTACTAAGAATGCATTTTCCTTATTATTAATCAGGTCACTCTCAGAGAGTTAATATTAATGATAGTTTATCAGAACAGATATACCTGAAGAATGGAGTACCACAGGGTAGCCCAAGTAGTCCTCTCCTTTTTACTATGTATACTCCAGCTTTTAGCGTTATCTTTCTTTTTCCATGCTTCATTTCTATGACAACGACACACAAATACCTTATCACTCTTTCCGTCCAACGAATTGTTTAGATGGGGGACAGGGATCCTCGCCTTTTGGGAGTTTCTGAACTTGCACCAATTAATGCATTGATTTATTTTTGTAACACTATTTACTATGTAATAGCTAATTTTAACATTAATAAAAACATTCATTCTTTTTTCTTTGTTTTTTTTTTTTTGAAGCACGTCTTGGCCAGTAGAAAGAAAATAGCCACTCCAACAGCTACTATAACATATTATAAACATAACCCAATATATTATTAAAGATTCTTTTCTATGCAACACCCAATAATGGGTATACTAATATCAAGAAAAAAAAACATTGTTTTTTTAAAAAAAAAAAAACGTGTTCCCAAATAAATAGAATTTTTTACATTAACCCTGTATATTTTTAATGGTGAGCCTGGATGATTAGAATCTATTTTAAGAAGATTTCAAGTCCAGTCCAAACTTACAATACATTTCGAGAATAAGATATCTGATTTTTGTTTTTAGTAAACCTTTCTGTTTCAAAAAAACATCTATAGGTTTTATTTTTTCACTTTAGACAGATATTAAACAGCATCCATACATGTATAAACGAGAATTCATTTGCATTTTTGAAACTACTATTAGTAAAAATAATAAGATCAAACGAAAATATGAATCTGGAATGAAGAAATAAATAATACGAGCAAACAAATAATTCCCAATTTTTCTAGTAATTGTATCAAAATATACACCTAATGTATGCAATCTACGTATTAATCTATACATTGGTATACAGGGTGTCCCATCGAACTGGGACATTAGATTTTTTTGAATTTCTAGTAGAAATTTGATTTAGAAACTTGCAGTATAGACATGACCTACTGTGATCTATTTAAGAAAAATATTTTCAACTTTATAGCACTTTCGGTATACAGGGTGTTGATATCAACTTTCTTATTTTAAATGGAATTGTATATTTTTTATCGGTCTAATGAATTTGGCGAGTGATTTGCAACTAGTTTATATGAAGGTTCCCTATCCTTAAACTCCACCGTTTTTGATATATTTTCATTTTCGTTGATTTTTTGACATTTGCACTCTTTCAAATAAAATCAAATATTTCATGAGATAGCAGATATTTAGTGGTTCTACTAAAATCAATGTAAATACAAGGACGTAGCTATAAGGTGTTATAGCAATAATCACTGAATCACATACAGGGTGTTCAAAAACGCGCCTCCAATGTGGATACCTTTAAGCTAACAAAACTTTTTAATTTTAAATGGAACATGGTATTTTTACTGCAGCATTTAATGCAGCGCAAAATTCTATATCGATTGATATTAGGGTTTGGTATACCTATTCTTAATAGTTTTTGGAGTATTAGCATTTCTTGCAAAAAATTGCTAAAAATATGCCTAAATTCCAAATTTCAAACAAATAAAATGAGTTTTTTGCTACAAAACACTCTGTACATTATTTGTCTAACCTATATCTAAATATGTATGTTTCAATAATCTAACGTTCACTAGTTTCCTACTAATAGTAATGTCTTTTAGTCATAGAGAACGTACATTAATTAATAGATATTAGTAGGCCATGAGATGTGCTAACAAATTGATATCCATTGTTGGTAATTTACCAAATTGCGCAGTGATAAACCTATGCAGTATTAACAAGCCATATCTTTTATAGTAAGTCCTAATGCTGTCAACTCCTTCACACATTTCCTTCAAACAAGTAAAATATTGTAAATCGAAAGAAATAAGAAAAACATTTAAAGTTACATATTATACAAATAACATTTTAGACTTATTCTACATTCATGAAGAATGTAACAATGATTAGATACCTACACTTATTTGCAATGAATAAAAACCTCAAAAAAATAAAATACAAAGAAATTAAAAGCAGATATCCTAAATACACCCATAATATTTCAAATATTATTCACTTACTAGACCAGGTATTTTCTTTGTAGGGGAGTCGTCTGACAGGGAGTCTCCGAAAACAATGCAGTTTCTTGGCTTTTTGTATTAAACTAGGTATTAAGCGGTACAGACAGATAACATAAATCAGGAACAAACTATTAAAAGTCTTCGAAAATGTCCAATATAAATGTTCTTTCAAAATAATAGCTTCTTAGTTTTTTTTCTTTTTTTAATTTGACTTATTTTCGATGTATTTAATAAGCAGGCAAAAATATTAACATGAAATTTGCTGTCGAATAATAATTATGGCTTACTAATATTTTATAATTACAATTACATAAAATTTGCTAATAATTGGAAAACTTTCAATGATAGATATCTCAGGTATGGAAACCAAACAATGCAAAAAAAGATAAAGCATCATTCTGAAAATACACAGTGTTCTTAGGAAAAAAAAAATGTATTTACTCGAAACTTGGAAATTAGTCATATTTTAGGCAATAAATGCTAATATCTCAGAAACTATCAAAAATAAGTATACCAAACCAAATGTCAATCGATGTAGAATTTTACGCTGCATTGAAAGCTGTAGTAAAAAATACCATGTTCTAATTGAAATAAAAAAGTTTTGTTGGTTTAAAGGTATCCATATTGGAGATGCGTTTTCGCACACCCTGTATGTGATTTGGTCATTATTGCCATAACACTTTCTACCTACGTCTTTGTACTTACATCGACATTAGTAGAACCACTAAATATCTGATACCTCATCAGATATTTAATTTCACTTGAAACAGTGCAAACGTCAAAAATTCAACAAAATTGCAAATATCTCAAAAACGGTTGAGTTCAGGGATAGGGAACCCTCATGTAAACTAATTGCAAATGACTCGATACATTAATTGTACCGATAAAAATTATACTATTCCATTTAAAATAAAAAAGTTGATATCAACACCCTGTATACCGAAGGTGCTATAAAGTTGAAAATATTTTCCTTAAATAGATCATAATCGGCCATGACTACACTGCAAGTTTAAAAATCAAATGCCCGTTAGAAGTTCAAAAAAATCTAATGACCCAGTTCGGTGGGACACCCTGTATAATATAATTTTTTTGCATGTTTTAATAATCAATACAATTGCCGAATAAGTTATTTTTTTCCTAATTTATAATTAATCAACAACAAAAAAATATAACTGCAAATTTTGTGGATTTTCTAATATGCGATGTTTCAGTTTCTATCGTGATTAAAACAAATACAAAAAAAAAGGTTCGTTTTGGCCCCTTTGTTCCGGACTTTTTCAAAAGAAGATTTGATTCCTTCGAATTTGAAAAAATCAATCAACTATACTTTCAAGATGAATAAAAGTTTCAATTAGCGAGTAAAGATAACTGTTGGTTTATAATTATAAATCATTTTAGCAGCTTAAACCTCTTAATAGTTAACATATTACATAAATAAAATTATGGCAGCTAAGAAGATTATGTTATTGTTGTATTAACACCTCTCACCATCATAAAACTTCGCCAGCTAAAATTAAATTGATAAAATCAATTACTTTTTTCTCTAAATACGGTTCCAGAATATTACCATCCTTACATAGAATTTTGGAACAATAATAGAACCGTCCTACGATTAGGAACTAGAACGAACCTTTTAATAATAGAGCTGTTCGAACATGCAATTCGCCAACGGTTCATGGTGAACACGTGAATCAATCAAAGAACAGATTGGAGTTCTCGCCATCTGGAATGCGTTGTCTGATTGGTTCACATGATTATCGTGAACCGTTCAGGAACTGCATGTTGGAACAAACCTAATATATTTGATATACCATATTCTCTATAATCTCTTACCACTCCTGTGCTTGTTTAAGTGTTTATCTTACTATCTTTGTATGTTTTCTCCTGCATCCGATGTTTGTTCCCCCCCACCACCACCTCGTTTCCAATTTTTACTGTGTGTAAATTTCAGCTATTATACAATTACAAAAAAAACCGTTGGGAACGTATAAAGAAGATTTGCTTGCTAGCGTAGCTGTGTGTGTATTGCTGATCGATCCCTTTGTAAACCAGGTAATGATTCATTTTAATATAATAATTGGCATTGTTCTTACTTTTAAATTGTTTAAAAAAAAAATATGTTACTTATATGAAAAATTATAATTCAAATTTGTCAAATTTGCATTTCCCTTTCCGTCTAATAGTACATATATTTTATATTTTTACTGTGTATCTGTTGGGAAGTATTCCTTATGTCAAATAAAATACTTTTAATGTGAAACTTATTTCTCCAGTGATATTTAAGAATTCTTAAAACCCTCCTGGAATAAGAACTAACGTCTAAATTCAATAAATCTTTTAATTTTTTTCCTCAATCTTTCGCAATAAAATGTTCAGAAGAAGCAGTTTTCAATTTAATACAATTCTATTATAATAATACAGGGTGTAACAGCGGTAACGCCTTGATCTCTAGTAGTCATATGGTAAAAATTTTTGAAATGTTTTATATTAGGATATACAGTGACCCATATAAAGTGCGCAGAATATGGGAAAAATTTTTTTGTGGTTGAATTTAATATAGCTTCTTTCTTACAAATCATCTCTACATGTCTTGAAACCAATATAGTACTCATCAAATCTGCCGAAAATTTATTTGTATACGAGGGAAGGCCAAAAAAAAATATGGAACTACGCTAAGAGTAAAGTATCTCAGTTTTTTGGGTTTAGAAGATTCTTTTATTAATAAATGTTGTTACAAATTCAATGCTGCAACTAAATATGAAGTTTTGCTTAATTTTAACAAAAACTTATATTTAAACGTTTTTTGGAATTACCTGTATACAAGATGATCGAGATCATACAGCAGCCGTCATATCCTATTCTGAGTATACGTTCTGAGAGAAAATCACGCATATTACTATGTCAAATTAGCTAGTTTAGAAATTTTTATAACCTTGAATAGGGAAACTTCAAAATGGAAATTATTTTTGCTGCACAACTTGTTCTCTTTTGAAATAAAACACTTCGATGCTCCCAACCACAAATTCATTGTGGTTGGGAGCAGTTTTTTCACAATAAAAATAAGGTTACAGCATGCAATTTTATCGTCACTAAAAAGTATTTTACGATCCGTAATTTCAATTTATTATGTTGAAAACAGCGCTAGAACCTACATGTTTTTTCATCATTCTTATGTTCATAGATTACCTTAATATAATTCCCAAGATTCTTGTAAGAAATTCTCATAGTATATGAAAAAAAAAATTCTTTTGTTCAGTAGAATAGAATGAGTATTTCGATTGGCTATAACCGAAAAATATATTTTTTTTATTACATGCCATAAAATTAATGCCCCTTCTTCGATAGCTTCTAAAGTTAATTCGTATTAAATAAAAATTCCTGAACTCAATTACTTTCTTTTTATATAATCAGTGTAAAAATCACGCAATAAAATTAATGACAATTTATATTTGCGAAAAATTCTCAGATATATCAATTTATATATACAGGTGAGTTTTTTATCTTGAGACAACGGAATATCTCTAAAACAGTGCATCACATCAAAAAAAGATCTTAATAAGATTTGTTATAATGTAGGGGGCTCACTGAATGGTGCCGAACTCGATCCCCCACCTCATCTCCCCAGAGTGGGGGGGGGGACAACTTTGAAATCTTAAATGGGAACCCCCATTTTGTATTGCAGAATCGGATTCTACGCCATGAAGTATGTAGTTTTTGTTTGAAACTTTTTTTTTTTCGATTAGTAATAGATTGCGCTGTAATCGCAAAAAAAAACATGATTGTGAACGTCTAGAAAAAATACACAAAAAAGAGAAGCAAGCAAACATGATTTTGTGTTTTTTTTCATTTTAACATAAACTAACATTTCAAAAAGCCATGTGTCGAAACTGTGCACCTTCACTTCGATACATTTATTTATTCGCAATTCGAATGCTATTCAACGATACAAAACCGTACTTTATTCAGTACTTGACAAGCTGTGAATACTTACACATTGTCCGATCCCCATTTAGATTATTAATTATTAATCCAATACAAATTAGTTAGTGTTGAATAATTGAACAGTAATGGAGGGTATAAGATTACAAGAGAGAATTCTTTGTTGAATGACTTTTTGAAGTGTTATTTAATGTTAAAATTTAAAAAAAAAACAAAATTATGTTTGCTTGCTTCTCTTTTTTGCGCTTTTTCTAGACGTCCACAATCATATTTTTTGCGATTACAGCGCAATCTGTCACGAATCGAAAAAAAGTTTCAAACAAAAACTACATACTTGATGACGTAGAATCCGAATCTGCAATACAAAATGGAGGTTCCCATTTAAGATTTCAAAGTTGTCCCCCCTCCCACTCTGGGGGGGGGGGGGGGGATCGAAGTCGGCACCAGTCAGTGAGCCTCCTACATTATAACAAATCTTATTAAGATCTTTTTTTTTTATTTGATGCAATGTTTTAGAGATATTCCCTTGTCTCAAGATAAAAAAACTCACGCAGTATATAGTTATTGACATATACAGATGACCCAATCATTCGAGAACGAAAAATTACTGATAAAAATTATTTGATATCTTACATTAATTTCTTTCTTTTATAGTGTGGCCTATCTAAATATTCGATAAAACACTGAATGTTCCATTTAAAAAAAAAATACAACATTGATATGTTGCTGAAAGTAAAACACCCTGTATAGCTGGACATCTAGTCAAATACATTGTATTATAAATAATTTATGAATAATTTTTCTCAAAAACCTTGGTACCAAATAACTCACCAAGCGCAGATATTAATCTGCAGTAATTTTAACAAAAACTGATTCAATAAAATAAAGCTTAACAATACAAATAACAATGTAGAAAATGCGGCAAAAGAGTAGGTAAGTGTCACTTGTCAAAATGAAGAGTACGTACCGAACCTAGGAATATTTAATTCGTTACCAACTTAATATTTATGCAACCAAAGTTGCGTCTCATAAAAGTGGTCACGTGGGTTGAATATATTATGAAAACCCCCGTATAATGATAATATGATAAAACATTTTTGCACCCTCCGTCCAGAAACACTCATTTTGCAGTACTTAGGCAAGCAAAAATGTCACTAAAGGTTGGCCATACTAGATTCCACATGACGTGTACTAAATTGTCATTAATCTACTGTTCAACCATGCTAAGAAAACTGTAGTTTCTGGCCTACTGATACAAATAATTATTTCTACACTTTGTGTAACTGCCTTTAACTTGCCGAAAAAAACAGTGGCCCAGTATACTATTGTTGCATCTTTAATCATATTTGCGTGCGGCTTTTCCGATGCAAGTAAAGACTTATTATCGCTTTTGTTATATTGGATTTAACGTGGAATTCCAAAAATGAGATAAACCTTTTCTCTCTCGATACATCGTCACACAATCGTCGTTTACATAAAGGCTAATTTTCTTTGTACCGTCAAACGGCATCAGGTGTTAAAGCGTTCCAACGCTTTTTGTAGTGTTTGTGCGATTTTTACCTTTGATGTTTTGGGCTTCCGAGTTCAAAAAACTATTCACCTCAAATCATGGGATATTCGTGCACGCATAAACCGAATCTCTTTCTATTGATGTTGTCAATTGGATGTGCAATTAAAAAAAAATATGATGGCAACACCATTTCCGAAATAAAAGAGAAAATAAAAAAGTTTCTAAGTTAAAATTTGACTTGCCCTATTTTGGCTGAAAATTAAAATGCTATCCAATGCTTGTCGGCGAAATAAACGCGGTAGTAACTTTGGGAGAATATTAAGAACTAAGAGCGATTTTCGGCTACAATACAGATTCGCATTGACGTGAAAGCACCCCATTATAGTTTAGAATTCCGTCAGATTAAAATTGCAAACAGATTCGAACCAGTCAGAGTGCATACTCTCCCTTGGGTTGTTGGTCCGTGAGTGGTGAGAATAAAAGGATACGCTTTCATCCGGAAAGGGTCATAAAGGGCATTACGTATTAAAGTGCCAAAAAAAGGGACCAACTGTCAGATATTTTCTTTTATTTAGAAGGGACTTTATCGACTATTCTAGTTCTTATATTTTCTGGATATACACATGTGCTTGCGTAGAAAAAATCTAAGAATGATTCAATCAAAATCAAATGCGATAATTAATAACTAATCTGTTGTGGTGATGATCATAATAGGTCATACGATAACAAATTGATTTTAGGGTACTTTTGTAGTTGACGCGTCAGTGAGATAAGTTGCAAATGGTTGGAAAGATCAATCAACAACGTTTGATGAAATACGGACGGTATTACCATGATGCTAGCTAATTATCGAAACTTTGCAAAAAAAAAATTACAAGCAAGACATGAACAGAAAGAAAAACTAAAGGTCAGAGCCGAATGAAGCTAATAGTGAAATTTGCCTTTGCAAAGTTTGGGCTAATATGTTTTTCTGAAGCAACTTTTTTATATAATAATAATAACTCAGCACTACAGGCCTTGAAGGCCCTTGGCTAGAGTGCCGGAACACACCGTGCCACTGAGAAGTGTTGTCCGAATGGTGACCCAACCAACAACCGGTACCGCATATTGCTGCTTGACTTTCAAGATTGGCAATGATGCACCCTTCCTTCTCAGCCGTACTGCCGGCTTACTTTTTTATATAATATTGAAAAATATACAGTGAGGTCGTAAATGCCCTCCCGTAAAACTGTTTGCATTGCCATAAAAGTAATAGAAATATCTTCCAAATGAGCTTCTAAATGAAATTACTTCCTATTTAAAAAAGATAGCTACGCCCTCTATTTTACATCAGAAGCCATGTGCATATCTCTATAGGCAAAAAATCACAAATTATCTCTAATTTCACTTGGTTTCTGTTTCATTGCTCAATCTCATACCATTCAAAAGTTATCAGGGGAGGGAGGGGGGAGAGGGGAGGGAGGCATTTACGACCTCACTGTATAATATTGAAAAAAGACTGAGTTTTTAATTAGGAATCTACTTTTGATTTTCGGAAAAAGACTTTTATACAAAAGTTTCACAGAATTCAGTGCTCCATAACCTAAACATATTTTTGACTATACAAGGTGTTCCAGAAGTAGGAAAACGCATACTTATTTTTTTTTTATTTTAAATAGAACTCTCTGCATATTATTCCATTTTTAAATTCTACGTAGAAAAATAACATCACTTTATATAAGCTATAATTTCGTAAAAGGCGGCGTAGTTTGTATATGCATTTGTTATTGATATTCGTATTTTAAATACCATACATACATACTTAGCTTGGAACAACAGTGAAATTAAAATCAGAATAATTAATAATATAATACAGCTGTCTACTACAATCTTGACCATTTACTTAACCTTAGTCCAAGATAACTTGATTGTTTTACACAGCACCCTATATCTTTGCTTATGTTAAATCAACCCTTACAGAAAACCCTTTTAATCTATACTAAACATTTATGATACCTCATGCAGAATTTTGTAGATAATTAATGATTCTAAGTAAATCTAACGAATTTTCCATTAATTTTCATATTGGCTTAGTATATATAAACTTTATATAAAATTGAATAAACCCTCGAATTAGTAAATATGTGTTACTATCAGATAATATAAAACTAATGACATATTTTTTGAAGAAAGGATGATATTTTACGATGACTAGCAGGAATAATAATACCTATTTTTAATAGGGCAGGCCATGATAATTATTTCACTACTGTAATAGCTAAACGTCAAAACTGTCAACATAGTAAGTTTGTATGTAATACTTTCTCCTTTTTACATCTCAGTAATTGCTTATTTATTTTTTATTTATTTACTTAATTACTTAAATAGTATGTATTTTATTGATAAGCCATTAAAATAAAAGACTTAATGTTTTTCTTTTGGACCTTTGGTTCGCTTGACTTCTTTTAATTACACACAGTCGTGGGGTTTTGTAGTTTATTTGTAACAACGTAAGCGACAATAATAACAATATCACAGTATAACGCTACTACATACTAGCTATGCTATTGATTAATTAATAATTAATTCTGTTCTTATGTTACCCTACTCATCTATCTTATATGTAACCTTAGAGAAAGATGTTTGCGTGTTTATCTACTTTGTTTATAATAAAACAACAAATGCACATTAAACTGCAACAAAATACATCCTTAATTAAGAGTATTTGCACAATAGTAATCATTTTTAATTATCAAAATTTATAGCAGATATTCAAAAAATAATTCCTCTTTCTGTTGTGATGGGTTTGGTCCTTTGGTTTGGTTGACTTCTTTTAATCACACACAGTCGTGGGGTTTTGTAATTTATTTGTAACAACGTAAGCGACAATAATAACAATATCACAGTATAACGCTACTACATACTAGCTATGCTATTGATTAATTAATAATTAATTCTGTTCTTATGTTACCCTACTCACCTACCTTATATCTAACCTTAGATAAAGATGTTTGCGTGTTTGTCTACTTTGTTTATAATAAAAGAACAAATGCACATTAAACCGCAATAACATGCATCCTTAATTAAGAGTATTTACACAATAGTAATCATTTTTAATTATCAAAATTTATAGCAGATATTCAAAAAATATATCCTCTTTCTGTTGTGATGGGTTTGGTCCTTTGGTCCGCTTGACTTCTTTTAATTACACACAGTCGCGGGGTTTTGTAGTTTATTTGTAACAACGTAAGCGACAATAATAACAATATCACAGTATAACGCTACTACATACTACATATGCTATTGATTAATTAATAATTAATTCTGTTCTTATGTTACCCTACTTATCTATCTTATATCTAACCTTAGATAAAGATATTTGCGTGTTTGTCTACTTTGTTTATAATAAAAGAACAAATGCACATTAAACCGCAACAAAATACATCGCTAATTAAGAGTATTTACACAATAGTAATCATTTTTAATTATCAAAATTTATAGCAGATATTCAAAAAATATATCCTCTTTCTGTTGTGATGGGTTTGGTCCTTTGGTCCGCTTGACTTCTTTTAATTACACACAGTCGCGGGGTTTTGTAGTTTATTTGTAACAACGTAAGCGACAATAATAACAATATCACAGTATAACGCTACTACATACTACATATGCTATTGATTAATTAATAATTAATTCTGTTCTTATGTTACCCTACTTATCTATCTTATATCTAACCTTAGATAAAGATATTTGCGTGTTTGTCTACTTTGTTTATAATAAAAGAACAAGTGCACATTAAACCCCAACAAAATACATCCTTAATTAAGAGTATTTACATAATAGTAATCATTTTTAATTATCAAAATTTATAGCAGATATTCAAAAAATATTTCCTCTTTCTATTGTGATGGGTTTGGTCCTTTGGTCCGCTTGACTTCTTTTAATTACACAAGGTCGTGGGGTTTTGTAGTTTATTTGTAACAACGTAAGCGACAATAATAACAATATCACAGTATAACGCTACTACATACTACATATGCTATTGATTAATTAATAATTAATTCTGTTCTTATGTTACCCTACTCATCTATCTTATATCTAACCTTAGATAAAGATGTTTGCGTGTTTGTCTACTTTGTTTATAATAAAACAACAAATGCACATTAAACCGCAACAAAATACATCGTTAATTAAGAGTATTTACACAATAGTAATCATTTTTAATTATCAAAATTTATAGCAGATATTCAAAAAATATATCCTCTTTCTGTTGTGATGGGTTTGGCCCTTTGGTCCGCTTGACTTTTTTTAATTACACACAGTCGCGGGGTTTTGTAGTTTATTTGTAACAACGTAAGCGACAATAATAACAATATCACAGTATAACGCTACTACATACTAGCTATGCTATTGATTAATTAATAATTAATTCTGTTCTTATGTTACCCTACTCATCTATCTTATATCTAACCTTAGATAAAGATGTTTGCGTGTTTGTCTACTTTGTTTATAATAAAAGAACAAATGCACATTAAACCGCAACAAAATACATCCTTAATTAAGAGTATTTACACAATAGTAATCATTCTTAATTATCAAAATTTATAGCAGATATTCAAAAAATATATCCTCCTTCTGTTGTGATGGGTTTGATCTTTTGGTTCGGTTGACTTCTTTTAATCACACACAGTCGCGGTGTTTTATAGTTTATTTGTAACAACGTAAGCGACAATAATAACAATATCACAGAATAACGCTACTACATACAAGCTATGCTATTGATTAATTAATAATTAATTTTGTTCTATCTTATATCTAACCTTAGATAAAGATATTTGCGTGTTTGTCTACTTTGTTTATAAATATTATTTAAGCTTAACACTTTGTTTACTAACAAACAAGGTCTACATTCAAACATGTGTACACCTTATTTTACATATTTATGCTTACGTCTGTAATAGTTTCTTGCAATGTAGTGCAAGGGCACATTCTATTTATATTTCTACCCTCTTTTCCTAATTTTGGGGTAGTTTTTCAACAATTCTACGAAATGGATAGAAAAGCCTCCCTCATTCTATCCTTTCTATTTGCCTATACTGAAGTTTCTTTAGGCAACCTACCCCCTCCACCAAAAAAAAAAAAGAAATCACAGAAAACGAATTACATAAAACAAATTATTTTTTGATAGCTTTGACTTTTAATTATTGCGGTGAAACAATTACCATATCCTATACCAAGCATCGGTAATATAGTCTGCTAATCAATAGACGAATGACATTAAATTCCTTTCTAGTATTGTTAGTTTTGTATTTTATGATCTAATACTGATGTATGCTTACTAATTTGCGGCTTCGTTTAGTTATATCGCGTTTATATATTAAACTGACTTGAAAATTAATGGGAAATTCATGGGATTTATTTAAGAATAATTTTATAAATAAAAAAATAATGTTTTTAATATGAATTGAAAGGGCTTTGCATAAGGGTTAATTCAGCATAAGCAGAGGTATAGCCTGCCATTTAAAAAAAATTAAGTTACCTTGGGTTAAAGTTAAGCAAATGTTCACGACTATATCGATTTTAATTTCACTGTTATATTGAGCTAAATATGTAGGTATGGTATTTAAGGTATGTATATCCAAACAAATGCATATAGAAACTAAGCCGCCTTAATCGAAAGCTTATGGCAGGACCTTCATCAAACTAGATTAAGATCATTTTCCTAAAGTAAGGCAATGCGAACTTCTAAGTTAGCTAGACATATATTTACAGTCGCGAGCAAATGTTTTAGGCACCTTTGACAAAACTAATGGGTTTCATGTTTCTTGCATTTTTTTTGTGACAGTTATTTCAACCATCATATAATCGTCTTTATGGTTACAATAGTCTTTATAGATACCTTTTGTAAATGTATTATTTTTTTTATATATTTTCAAGTCTTCAAGATGTCACTTTCCCCCTCCCATCTAAAAAGTACTATAGCTGTACTAAAAACACTCTAATATGCAACAAATTAATAAGATCCCTTAAAATACTACATATTTATAATGTATTACCTACAAGTTTTTATTTTCTCATTTCTTACTGTGATATTGGCCCAAAATTCATGTTTCTTGCATTTTTTTTGTGACAGCTATTTCAACCATTATATAATCGTCTTTATGGTTACAATAGTCTTTATAGATACCTTTTGTAAATGTATTATTTTTTTTATATATTTTCAAGTCTTCAAGATGTCACTTTCCCCCTCCCATCTAAAAAGTATTATAGCTGTACTAAAAACACTCTAATATGCAACAAATTAATAAGATCCCTTAAAATACTACAATATTTATAATGTATTACCTACAAGTTTTTATTTTCTCATTTCTTACTGTGATATTGGCCCAAAATTTAGGGTGCCTATAGCATTTGCTCGCGACTGTATATGCTGAGCGCAATAAACTCATAATAGAATACCAATAGATACTCGTTATTGTCCTTCTGTTGTTAACCTACTGCGCTATATATAGCATAAAATTTTCAACTGACACAGCAGTTCGCATTGCCTTACTTCAAGTAATCTATACCTTAAGCTATTTAATATATTCACAAACTAAGCCTACTTTTTCTATTTTAATAAATAATTATATCCAACATTAAATTCTTAATATTATTTGGTTTAAATGACGTGCTGAACAAGATGTTAGCATTTTCTCATACCTATTAAAAATTACACTGCTCTAATAAATGTGATATTACGAGGGTTCGATTTGCTGATAATTATTGATATTAAACTCAATATTTAAAAGTATTTTATTTGACATAATTCAACATGATGATACAATGCTCGAAACTCCTAAAAACAACATCGGAATAAATAATCTTAAAGATTTTTATTACATTTTAAGATACAAACCAAGATTATACTTCGAATTGAAATTACTTTCTATTAACAACAGATATTATGTGACGTGTAGTAGGGGCATGTATCTGTCCTCTAGCAGAAGCTAAAATTAGAATTCTAAAGCATCAGCGTTGCCATGTGTGGTAGTGCTTTTTCACCCCTAAACAAATTCGATTTACCATTTGATAGCGTCTGCTGTTACGTCACATCAGCGCTCCGCACTACATGTACAACGTACTACCTAGAGTTCTGAATTGTGTCTTTCGAATCTGGCATTCACTGTGCCCCAATAACTAGACGCAATCGTTCACACTTGAAATCACTAGAAGCGGGTGGGAAAATTCGACGCAGAACAGAGAAGAGATATTGAGTGGTCGGTGGTCTTAACTGGGTGAATTTATTGATGAAAATTATTGGTATAATATGGAAATATGTAAACGTACAGGGGGTATACAGGGTGATTCTCAATATATGCGATAAACTTTAAGAGCTGATTCCTGAAGTTATTTTGATCATAAAAGTTCATATGAGTATATGTCCAAAACGGTTTGGTTTTAAAGTTATTGAATGTTTAATAATAAATTATGAACTATGACTAACACGATATAATATCACAGTTGGTTCTTCAAAAACTATTGTGTTGAGAGGGAATTGTTTATTTGTCATTTCAATAGTTGTCAGAGTATTCATTCAGTTTATTGCCAGTTTCTGTTTTCTAAAATGAATTACACGCATGCTGATTCGATGTGTGATATGCATTTCGTTTACGGTCTTGCCAATGGAAATTCGCGTGCTGCTAGACGTCTTTATGAAGAACGATACCCGAACCGTATCATCCCGCATCATTCAATATTTGCCCGTCTTCACCAACGTCTTAGTGAAACGGGAAATTTTAAAAAACGGACGACTGATAACGGGCACTCATCTATACAATGAGAACTCCACAAGTTGAAGAAATGGTACTAAATCAAATTGAGGAACATCCTACTACAAGCACCAGAGAAATTGCGTTTGCTTTAAACATTAGTCAGGCCACAGTTTGGAGAATATTGAAAGATCAACTGTTGCATCCATATCACATTCAACGGGTGCAGGCACTTTTGCCGGCAGATTTTCCGCAAAGAGTGACTTTTTGTCAATGGATGCAGCACAAAATCCTGACTATTTGACTCAAATATTCTTCACCGACGAGGCTACTTTCTCTAGAAACGCGATTATTAATTTTCATAATACTCACATATTGGCCGAAGAAAATCCGCACGAACTAGTGAATGCCCATCATCAACATCAATTCTCTGTCAATGTGTGGGCCGGAATTGTTGGAGATCACTTGAGAGGTCCACATTTTCTACCGATACGATTAAATGGCGAGGTATACCGCAATGTTCTTGAAGAGGAGCTACCACTACTGGAAGAAGTTCCGTTGCAATTAAGATTACAAATGTATTTTATGCATGACGGTGTTCCAGCGCATTTTAGTTTAGTTGCTCGCGAGTTTTTAGACAATACGTATCCAGATCGGTGGATAGGACGGGGAGGTCCACAACCGTGGCCTCCTCGGTCTCCAGACTTAAATTCTTTGGACTTTTTTCTCTGGGGTCACCTTAAATCATTAGTTTATACGACTCCCATTGAAAATGTCGATGAACTGAGAAATCGTATTATCGCAGCTTTTCAAACAATTCGAAATACCCCTGGTATTTTAGAACGGACTCGCCAGTCAATACGACGGAGGATAGAAGCTTGTATTGCAGTTGGGGCGGTCATTTTCAACAGTTAGTATAAGTTAATTTTGTTTTATTAATTATTTTGTTAATTTATAATAAAAACATTAATTATGTTAACTTACTTAATTAAATTAAACATTGTACAACTTTAGAACTAAGCGATTTTGGACATATGTTCTTATGAACTTTTATGATCAAAATAACCCCAGGAATCAGCGCTTAAAGTTTGTCGCATATATTGAGAATCACCCTGTATAATAAAATAATAATATAACTTTTTTTTACTAATTTTCGTTGTTATTAATAATAATGATAATAACAATAGTACATTCTATTTTTGTAATGAGACAATGAGAGTACACGATTCATTACGCTTTAACATTATGTATGTATAGATACAACACAGATAATAATTTTTTTATTATGATTTCCAAAGCGACATCAAGCGGCAAATCACAAAAATATTGTTCCAGTAGTTTAGATAAAACGTTATTCCGTGTAATTATGCTGACATTGTGCATTTACACGTAAATGTACCACGTGCATAAACAAACAATGCGATCAGTGTTTGAATATGCATAACCGGCAAGCATATGGGGTGAATTAATGTGAGCGCAGCTGCATTCGACTCATTATCTAATCGACTTCACTCACAAAAACACTTAATTTCAATTACAATTTCACTTATCGAGAGCATTGCTTATTGATTAGCTCTGAGCTTCTTTGTGCTTTTAATATCACAAATACTTTTCGTCGCTACAAATTCACAGTGAATTTGTTAGTGCACCTGTATACGTGATATTGTAACATTTAATATGTGTTAATATTTAAGAATTCAGTAGAGGTTTGAGAATCAAATAAACAATAGACATGCTAGATAAATACACACATTTTTCTGATGCAAATCACTGTGACTTCGATATATCACAATATAGAATCACAGTGATATGAGTGATGAATATCACATTGTTAAAAAATCACACTTGGAGTAGCAATATTAAATCACACCCTCAAAATGATAGAAAACTAGGAGTTTCGAGTATTAAATGGACGTATATGCCTCACCTTCCCTATTTCTAATTGCTCTTCACCCCCCCCTCTTACTTTACTATACTACAGTGTGTTCTAAAAAGCTAGAACTATATGAGATTTGTTTTAATATTGTAATGCGGAACATAAATGCATTTCATTCCTGCTGTAGAAGTGGTTCCCATAGCTGCTTTATGCCTAAACACGCAAGCCTGTTAAGCCAGTTAAGTTCAATTATTGCAGTTTACTGCCCTTTGTCCACCATACCGAAAATGCAGAAGTAATAATGCATATTATTAATAGAAATATGCTACGTAATCACTGGGTCTGCACCCCCTTAAAACGTATTTAATCATTCAAAATAGTTACTTACAAGGGCCTATCAAAAAAATGGTATCTTTTTTTCATTGTCAGCATATCTTCTTCAAGTTCAATATACGAACGTAAAATATCATTAAGAACCATTTTTTTAATAACATTTTTTCATATTTAAATACTTAAGACCATTTCTTGCTGTTCGTTTTTTGTTAAAAGCGAATTTGACAGATACGTGATGTCACCTCTCAACTTTGACATATTTCAAGTATTTCTGGAGGTGGCAAGGTAATTGAACCTCAAAGTTTATCTTCAATCACTATATTAAAAAACAAATTCTCACTTGGATCCAACATTTCAGAACACACAGCATATATTGAGTGTATTGCAATGCCGTGTAGTTAAGAACTCGTAGATCTCGTTTGATGAATGATAGATGTTTGGTGTTGTTATTGTTGTCAGGCCTCTAAGGGGAGTGGGCAGTGAAGCTGGGACCGATAGAGAGCCGCCAGAATGTACCATGGCGCAGCTACCATCGCCGCGCCTGCGTCACTACAGGTCGGGCACGAAATTCGCACACTGCACGCACGATAACAAAACAAAATAAATAATAATAATAACAACAATGTATCAGTTCATTTTGGTTGCTTCAAAACAAACAAAAATATCAGGCGAATCATTAATTATGTACAATTATAATGGAAATATAATATTGATAAATGATCATCTATCTCACTGCCATCTACCATCTGTTATTGTAGTTACGTAAGATGATATAGGAGATTGTAGCTTTGAGAGGTGAAAAATGCATGAAATGTAAGTTGGAAAATCTTTTCGTATTGGTATTATAAATAAGTAATACACTGTATGTTAGCAATGAGCGAATTAATGTATTGATAGAGTTAATTTAACACTCGTTTAAAACAGGTTTCCAAGTATAATAAAGAAGTCATTGAAAGTAAAGGTGCACATCTGGTCGCATACTCTAAATGTGAAATATTAAATTCTTATTTATGACCAGTATAATAAGCCATACTAGATTGAAATGCTATTTACAGGATTCTAAACATAATTAGCTGTTGATGACATGTTAGAAAGTGGTCCTTATGAAAGAATAGCCAAAGATCCTTTAGTAAATATGTTAGAGAAATTACTAAAGTATTAAAAGAATGTAGTAATGTTATAGATAAGGGGTTAAGTTTTAAACTTAAAATTAATAATCCTAAGATACCACATATGTATTGCTTACCTAAAGTTCATAAACCAGGCAATTCATATTGACCTATTGTTTCTAATATTAACTCTCCCACTTATGCAATTTCTAAATGGTTAGTACAAGAGTTTAACCGACTTAAATTTGAAATAGATTTCTCCATAAGAAACACAAAAGAACTTATAGATAAACTCTACAATTTTCAAATTTCCTCTGGAGATAAATCAATATCTTTTGATGTAACATCTCTGTGTCCAAATGTTCCTAGTGACATAACGTTGCAAAATCTTGAATCTTTCTTAATTTTTAACAACGTTGCTTTTGATAAAATTCTTGAATACATCAAATTAACGAAACTGTGTATGGAACAAAATATATTTACCTTTAATAATAAGTTTTATAAACAAACATTTGGAACTGCAATGGGTAACTCACTCTCTCCTTTTTTTTTTAGCAAACCTCTTCCTAAATTATTTTGAAAAAGATATAAGTAAATTTCCTTCTTTCCCTAAATTGTGGATTAGATATGTAGATGATATTCTTGCTGTAATTAATATTTTGTTATGTCGGTTATGCTTTTCTATAAAAAAAATATGTTAGTTATCTGTGCGTCGATAATTATTGACATAAATCGATTCTAGTATGGTTTATTATACGAAATATCTAATTTATGGATAATATTTACACTGAAACTATAAATTCCTTTAGTCAGTTAGTTCCACCGAGCTATAAGGTCTTGCCCAACAGCAGCTATCGAGGTAGAATTAAATCCTACCCCTCTCCATGTCGTGGTAGAAGGCGTGGCAAAAAGAACCACACTCAGAATGGTCAAGGAAGGAATGATTAGGCATAGGCTTCAATCTCCTGACGACGATTAAATCTGGGGCATGCCCCAGGATGATATGTCAAAAAAATTCAGCTTTGAGAAGGAATTCACCACAAAGCTTTTTTTATGTCCATGGGCGGGTGTAGACCCTGAGAAGGCAACTCGGCCAGAAAGACCTATTGTGCCCCCGCTCAAGTTGCACTTTATCATAAAAGTTTGCAATCTGGCTAAGAGTTAACTTACTGACTCTTGGTTCGTTAGCAGTTGACGATGAATATTGTAATTAATATTAGTTTAAAAATTAAAAAAAAAAAATATGGGCATTTGTACTGTAAAAAATAGAGCAATATAACTAAATAACTAGAAGCTAAAGGAACATCTATCAAAAAAAGAGGTGTTCTTTGTTTCATGGTTAGAAAATGATTTTACACACGAAATTAGATTTTCGCAATCCATGTTTTTTTTACATTTAGTAAGGAAAAACGCATTTTTTTGGGTTAAGTATTTTTGGTTTAAACAACACTATGCTGACTATGTAGTATGATGGAATCAAAAAAGGAAATTATTATAAGAACATAGTAGATAGTTTTGTTATGACATAAAAAAATATGTGAAATTACATTGTAGAACGTTGTCTATATAATTAAATTCACACCATTTTTATATTTCTTGTATACTCTGAAGAATGGAAAAGACGCAATAAATTTAAATTGTAAATTAATTGCGCCAGAAGAGCAAAAGTTCGGTTATAAAGATTTTGCAGTAATTATATAATCGCGGTGTTTTCAAAAAAAAAAAAAAAGAATAAAATAACACACCCCCATTTTTTTATATCTTTTTTTTATATTTTTGAGAAATAAAGTATATTCAAACGTGGTCTGAAAGGTAAAGAGAACAACTAGAAAAAAATTAATGACAAGTTGTCTTTATCTAATCGTATGTCATGAAAACAAAACTTTGAATTTACCATGAATTGCTCGGCCATAACTATTTATTCAATCATTCATTCATTCAAGTTAGGGTGGGCATTTGATGTCCGGGCACTTGAGCTTGGTGCTCATTATACCATCCCTATTGATTCTCTTATTTCCACTCGAGCAGCTTGGTGTTCCCTATAAAGCCCAGTATCTTGCCCAGTGGAAACTTGAGGACCTTCGAGGGCTCCAATAGATCTCTTCCGAAGTACTTCTGCCTGAGTACCTTCAGTTCCTCACATGTGCAGATTACATGTAAACCCGTTTCCTCCTGTAGTTCGCATCTTCTACACCACGGTTCGCTTACTCGACCTGTGTTGTATAGATGCTTTTTCAGGGGACAGGTCTTAACTTCTTTCTTACTGCGCCTGAGTAGGTTATCAGAGAAACTACCATCCCCATCCCCTATAAGCGTTTTGGTATGGAGTTGATCTTCAGTCGACCTCAATTTCTTTGTACTTTCTTTATCTAACCAGGTCCAGATCTCCCTTCTTGCGGAATCCTTAGTAATTCCATATACGGGCTCTGGACCCATGAAGTGTCTCTTAGAGCCCTTCTTGGCTAGTTCATCGGCTATTACGTCGCCCTTTATATGCTCATGTCCCGGCACCCAAATCAGAGATACCGTGTAGTCTCGTGCCAGCGTATTGAGGGATTGTTTGCAGTCTCTAACTAGTTTTGACCTAGTTACTGGGTTCGAGGTTAATGACAGCCTGGCTGTCAGTCATTATATTAATTTTTCTCCTCATGTAGCCCCCTTTTGCAATCATTTCTGCACAGGCTGCAAGGGCGAATACCTCTGTCTGGAAGACCGTTGTATGTTTCCCCAGGCTTATGGATATCCTTTCATTAGGACTGGGCCCAGAAATACCGGCTCCTGTCCCCTGGCTGGATTTGGATCCATCCGTGTACCAGTTTTCGTTAGCAGTGATCTCACTACGTGCCTGATCTCTGTTCGGTATGGAGATTTTCACCTTTTCAGTGAAGATAATTTCGGGTGCCATGCTGTCCGTGGGCATTTGCAGCAATGGCCCGTCCACCATCGTGCCCGTAATATAAGTGCGCCCCCCCCCCCCACCCTGAAGTTGGGATGCCACAGGTTGTTGGCTTTCAGTCTAAGGATCGCATTCATTGCCTCCGCTCTCACATAGAGTCATGAAAACAAAACTTGGAATTTGCCATGAACTTTAATGTATACTTATTGAATTGCTCGGCCACATATTTAGTTACATACTCAACAGGGAGTCGAAGGACACTCGTCCTCATAAATGGACGAATATCTTAGATACTGGCGCATAATTTGTTTGTGAATTGTGACTTTATCCTTATTATGCTTTTTCATATCTTAATTAATGATTAATAACATTAAGTAAGCAATAATGAATACTGATATGTCTGAACGTGTCAATCGTCAAAATAATAACTAGTATGACTGGCTGCCTACTCGTCAACCACCAGTGCATTGACAATTTTATCACAGTGAGATTCTATGCATATCTGTAACGTCTGTGAGATTATTTGTATGACTGTAAGGATGTATTATGGATGTTTACAGATTTATTGGTAAATCTTACAGACATGCATTTATTTTAGAACTACAGATAGGAAAAAAACTATATTTGCCATCACGCTATACAGTGTACTACTATTATTACTATCATCACCGAAAGGATATTTCCTACGCCATTTTATCGTTTTTCACAAATCTGGATCTTCCGCTCTAAGAATTTTTATGTATCTAAATAGCATGCATCATCCTTTTATAATAATACTACCAAAAAGCACAGCAGCTGATTTAGCACTAATCATCCGTTTCAACGTCATCTACCAGCATCGATTAATTCTCTCGTCTCTTCCTTATAGGACAATGACGGCGATTTGCTTCGTCTGCAATTTACCCATCCTGTCCCATCAAGTGGGACTAGTGTGGCAGGGAGGCAACGGCTGGGACGATCTGGTCCGGGAGCAGGTGGAAGAATCTACTATCCGTCAACGTCTGGGTGGTCGCCGCGACTCGGCCGCCCAAATATCCAGCATATCACCGCCCACGGAAACCCAAGAGACCTCCCCACCGCCCACGGGGCAAGCCAGACGTCGCAGGAGCTCCCTGGCCCAACTGACGGATATCCTGCGAGAATGGGGCGGAGGTTCGACGAAATCCAGGCAAAAAGCGCCATTATCCCGGCGGGAAACTTTAGCAGATATGGCGAGGAGTTTACCGTGGGGTCGTCAGACCACCACAGAGCAAGGACCTACACCCAGCATCTCGACCAGTCGGAAAAGACGCGAATCTAGCGCCGATTCTGGGATCAAGAGTATCGGGTCGAAATCACGGAGGGATTCCCATCAAACCGCTTTGTCGGACTTCCGAACAGAAGTGGCTAAATTGTGGCAACGTCGCGAATCTAATACGACCACTATAATAACGGCCAGTTCGACTCCGAGGCGTGGATCTGGGGAATCCAGTAGGAGCGGTCGCAGAGACTCAACCAGTCATTCCCACGGCGCTTCTAGGAGGGGATCTGGTGAGAGTGGTAAAAGCGGGCGTAGAGATTCTTCCAGTTTGATTACGCCACCTCCGAAGATCGTGGGGGCACAGAAGAAGCGTAGAGATTCGCGTAATCTAACCGACACTCCGTACTATCGACAAGAACAAAGACCTTCCACATCCTCCACTGCTTCAGACTCCATTCCTCCAGTCACAACAACCATAGTACCTCCAGCTGTTCTACAGATCACTACAACAGCTTCCATTACGACCACGACAACAGCATCATCAGACACCACGAACAATCACGGAGGACTCCCACCCCCAACTATAGTAATGTCGAACGTATCACCCCCAGCTACTTCCCCTACAGTGCAAGCGACAACCCCAACCCACCCATTATTAACCACACGACGAGATTCAACCACTCAATGTGGCAGGCTGGGGCGACGCGATTCCCGCAGCCATGCCAGTCCGGAACGTGCTAGCAAATTATCCCGATTACAGCGACAAAATACAGCATACGACGAGAGCTGCTTACCCCCTGGAGGTTGGGGTAGACGCGGCTCGCAGCCAACCGCACTCAGCCCGGATGTCGATGAAAGCGGACGTAAAGCAAGGCGTGATAGCTTGAGTCCAGATTCAGCTTCGAGAAGCCCGAAGAGATTCACGCTCCCATTTAAGCCCTGATAGGTCGGGTGAACGGGAATTAAGTCCTGTGAGACGCAGTAGGAGGGGAAGATTACGAAGACAGTCGACTAGTATAGTTAGAGGTCACGGACATCGCTCACCTGACTCCTCTAGTTGTTCTTCTCGGGATCCCAGCCCTTGCAACAGGGCCGTACCACCAGCTCCGGAGACCTATCGGCCGACTATTAGAAGACAATCGACTACCGAGGAGATTTTGATCGCTAGAGGCTTTAGGAGGCAGTCGACCACAGAAGAAATGATTCGTTGCAGGAACTTTCGCAGGCAGAGCTCGCAAAGTGATGATACCTCCAGGTACCGTGGAAGAAGAGATTCCTGTGCCCAGATTATCGATGGAACTATAGCCTCGATGACTGTGGAGACGTCTAGTACTTTCTTTCGATTGCAGCACGCAAACTGGTAAGTCCTAGATGATAAGTTTTAATAATACTCCTATTGCGATTGGAAACAAATCGAAAATGGTGTGACTCTGTGCCAAAAACTGAGGCTGCAATAACATCTTCCGATTTTGAAACAATTCCAAAACCCATTTCTTTTTCAATCTGGTCTTTCATGTCTTAAGAAATCAAAACCAAAATTCAATTTAAGATTTACTTATAGAAAAGACCAAAAAAGATTTTGTAGCAAAAATGCAGATTAAAACATTATCTTCTGACAACTTGGCAACTTCTTCTAGCTTGCAAATAACACAAAGTTCACTTCCTCCTGAATCAAGAAGCCAAAACATAGTTTAAGGTTTACTTGTAGAATCTACTAGGATTTTGAGACTACTCGAAACCTATTTCCTTTTCAATCTGGACTTTCATCTCTTAAGATATCAATGCCAAACATAGTTTAAGATTTGCTTATAGAAACGACCAAAAAGATTCTGTAGCAAAAATGCAGATTAAAACATTATCTGATTACATCTTCTCTGATTTGGAAACAGAATAAAAAAAAATTAATTTTGTTTTCTATCTGAGCTTTCATTTCCTAAAAGTCATAACCAGTAAGTATAATTTAAGATTTGCTTACAGGAAAGACAAAAACAATCTGTAGCAAAACCTTGTCATTCTTCTGACCTTGTAATAAATTAAAAACCCATTTCTTTTTCAATCTGGTCTTTCATGTCTTAAGAAATCAAAACCAAAATTCAATTTAAGATTTAGTTATAGAAATGACCAAAAATATTTTAATTATCATAACATTATCTTCTGACAAGTTGGCAACTTCTTCTAGCTTGCAAATAACTCAAACTTCACTTCCTCTTGAATCAAGAAACCAAAATCTAGTTTAAGGTTTACTTGTAGAAATGGTCAAAAACCATCTGTAAGGAAAATACAAATCAAAACATCATCTTCTAGGATTTGGGGATTACTCGAAACCCATTTCCTTTTCAATCTGGACTTTCATCTCTTAAGATATCAATACCAAAACATAGTTTAAGATTTGCTTATAGAAATAGCCAAAAGATTTTGTAGCAAAAAAGCAGATTAAAACATTATCTGGTTATATCTTCTTCTGATATGGAAACAGAACGAAAAGCCGATTTTCTTTTCTATCTGAGCTTTCATTTCCTAAAAGTCATAACCAGTAAGTATAATTTAAGATTTGCTTACAGGAATGACAAAAACAATCTGTAGCAAGGTCGTCATTCTTCTGACCTTCCAATAAATTAAAAACCCATTTCTTTTTCAATCTGGTCTTTCATGTCTTAAGAAATCAAAACCAAAATTCAATTTAAGATTTAGTTATAGAAATGACGAAAAATATTTTAATTATCATAACATTATCTTCTGACAAGTTGGCAACTTCTTCTAGCTTGCAAATAACACAAACTTCACTTCCTCCTGAATCAAGAAACCAAAACATAGTTTAAGGTTTGCTTGTAGAAATCTGTAACGAAAATACAAATCACAACATCCTCTACTAGGATTTGGAGAGTACTCGAACCCCATTTTCTTTTCAATCTGGACTTTCATATCTTAAGATATCAATACCAAAACATAGTTTAAGATTTTCTTATAGAAATGACCAAAAAGATTCTGCAGCAAAAATGCAGATTAAAACATCATCTGGTTACATCTTCTCTGATTTGGAAACAGAATAAAAAAAAAAAACTAATTTTGTTTTCTATCTGAGCTTTCATTTCCTAAAAGTCATAACCAGTAAGTATAATTTAAGATTTGCTTATAGGAATGACAAAAACAATCTGTAGCAAAAAGTCGTCATTCTTCTGACCTTGCAATAAATTAAAAACCCATTTCTTTCTCAATCTGGACTTTCATGATATCAATATCAAATTATAATTTACCATTTGCTTATAGTAATGGCAAAAGCAAAATGCAGATTACAACATTATCTTCTGACAACTTCTTCTGATTTGGAGACAACTCAAACCCTATTCCTTCCTTTTAATCTGGACTTTCATGTCTTAAGAAAAATCTTAATCAATCGAAACATAATTTAAGACTTACTAATAAAAATGACTAAAGATTCATCAACAAAATTCATGTTAAAACTTTGTCTGTTTACATCTTCTCCTGGTTTGAAATCAGAACAAAAACCGAAGATTTGAGCTCTCATTCATCATAGGGCAACTAAATGACTTAAAATGACTTATCCAAACTGCAACATTACTTTCTGACAACTTCTTCTGATTGAGAAATAACTCAGACACCATTGCTTCCTCAATCTGGATTTTCACGCCTTAAGATATCATAATTTAAGTCTTGCTTATAGAAATGACAAAAAGTTTGTACCAAAAATGCATATTACAGCATTATCTTATGATAATTTCTTCTGATTTGGAAATAACTCAAACCCCATTTATTCCTCAGTCAGGCCTTTCATGTTAAGATATTCTAAACAAAACACAATTGAATATTTGCTTTTCATAATAACCAAAATTATTCTGTACAAAAAAAAATACAGATTACAACATTACCCACTAACATCTGTTGCGGATTTGGAAACAACTCAAAGCCCATTTCTTTTTCAATCTGGACTTTCAATTCTTCAAATATCAAAATCAAAACATGGTTTAAGATTTGCTGATAGAAATGACCAAAAAGAATTCTGTACTAAAAATGCAGATTACTGCATTATCTTCCTAGATCTTCTTCGAATTTAGAAATAACTAAAACCTGATTTCCTCTTCGATCTGGCCTTTTATGTTTTAGGATATGAAAATAAAAATATGAGATTTGAAATGACCAAAAAGGTTTTGCATCAGAAATGCAGATTACAACACTACCCGCTGCCATTTTCTTCTCACTTGGGAATAACTCCAAAGTTTATTATTTTTTTCCAATCTGGATTTTCATGCCTTAAGATATAATTTTAGATACGCTTCTTGTGATTTGAAACTAAATAAAAAATCATTTCTTTTTCAAGCTAAAGCCTAGTTTGTTTTAGTTCAAAATCTCTTAGCATATAAAAATCATAATTTAAGATTTGCTTTAAAAAAAGACGTTCCAAAAAAAATCTGCAACATAAATACAGATTTCAACTTTACCTACTAACCGCTTCCATTATTTACATAACCAATAAACAGATACCTGTTGACTAGCGCCATTGGAATCTACCAATCAATAACTCAGTTTACTGTTACAGTTGAATACAAACACCGGTTAATAGATGTCGCTATAGGACTCGTAATGACAGCGCTATCGAATTTAACTTTTTCCTCATTGTTAAATTTTAATAACGGATTTTGGAGCTACATGCATAATATTTATACTAAAATAAATAAATACTGTTTCAATTTATTCCTCAATTATCCGGCGCTTGTGATTTAATATTGAACAAAGTCCGTGTATTTCAATATGACCACCTTTTACGTACCTACTAGTACACATTTGCATACAATTTAATATTTATTGCCAATCTGGAGACTAGAAATTAGTTGGGATAGGGCGACGAAAATATTCATGAGTCACTGCTTATTTATGTGACTGTGTTTATTTAAGCAGTTTTCGTGGAAATTAAAATCTCTTTACCTTACATATATTTGCATGCCTTTAAAGAAATTATTGTAGAATTGCGTGTTTTTGTTAATAGCGTGAATTGAGGCTCTGTTTTATTTAAAAATTAAAAGCGACAGAATCTTGTATTTAATACTATTTCATCGACATTAAGTGCAATTTATTTTATTGTTTTTTCGTAATTTTGATGATCAAAATAAGGATCAATGAGTTTTCCGTTAAAAATCCCACGCCACCTATTTATTAGTTGCCTTAAATAACTGCTGTTCTTTGCACTCTATGGCAAAAATTGACGTTTTCATCAGATCATCATTCTAACCATTCCCCTATTCCATTAGAAGTGAAAGTGGATTCGTCTGTGAACAAGATGAATCTTGACAAATGCGAATTATTTTCAATTTTTTTCAATCCATTTTCCAGTTCTATTGTGGCTCAGTTAAAGTCGAACAATAATTAACTTGCAAACGTTTTAAACAACATTAACGGTCTTTTTCCATTGCTGGTAGATTTATTATTTCAATAATATTGTAAAATAATAATTAGCAAGTATTGATTTCTAAATATCATTTTCAACAGATCATTCATGATAAAGGATGCAAAATATAATTACGCCATCTACTTCTTTTTAAGTTAACCTTCACATTTTGTATCTACCGGAAAATAGTACTGACTTTAGCTTACTACCTATCGATGTTCGAGATGCTAGTATCACTTGACCGTAAGATGGCGCACAACTAAACTCATAATTATGACTTTGGGATTTGTTCATATCATTTGCTCAAACACGAAGCAAATTCACATCCCATCCTCAGCGATTTGATTATACTACTTCCATAGAAAGGGATAAAATAGAATGGTCTCTCTTTGTATTAAAAATTTGTTATTTTTTTTAAGAGCGCCATCTTACCTATGGATTCACAACTATTGGAGATATTATTGAAACCTACACCACAATGGTTCGTAACTAAAAAAGGCGGTATTTTTTGAAAAATATACCCCTGATATTTTGATGTAGCTATTACATTTGTACCTCTGAACTAAACAGTATTAAGCCTAATTGTTTTGCATTCGACTTAATACTGCTTAGTTCTGAAGTACAAACTTAGTTCAAATGAAAATTGATATTTTACCAGAAAAATTAAATATTCAATTATTGTTTTCTTTTTAAATGAACAAAAATACAGATTTTTGGTAAAGTGTATCATTTTTTTTTACAATAGAAATGTCTGTTACAATTAAAACACATAATGTAAGTAAATATTTTATTATACATTTCACGATAATAAGCTGTGATTTCAGATCTTAACACGAAAAAAATAGGATTGTAAATGTCTTGAAATTAGTCAAAATACACTAATTAAAAATTGATTTAAAATTACTATGTTGCACATTATTTCTGTTTCTTTTGCTGTTTATGGGAAGCTATGTTTTTAACAGGGTCATTAATAATTAAAGGTTTAAAACGACTGTCTTTGCCATTAAGAATCTTATTTATAGATTTTGTCCACACGAAAATCATAAGGTTGACTAAATTATTTAGAAAAATATCTACTAAATTAGGACGACGTTCACATATAATATTGCTAAAATCCATCCTACTTTAAACACATTCTACGATTGTGCGACAAATATTATTGTTTAAACAATTTCTGTCAATTTCTTGGGATACTACAATTGCACATTCATGAAAAATACTCATGAACAATGTTGATGGCAACATTAATTATTTAGGATCATATCGCTTTGCCATTATTAATTTATATTGTTCTCCATCAGATGTTACGAGTAAATTTTTCATGCAGGTATCGCATTTGTCCACTTGTTTATATATTTTTCTGGCAATGTAACCACAGACGTAATTTTCTATATAAACATGTACCGGCTTATGTGTTACATCTACCATTAAATTAATACTGGTAATGGATGGTTTAAGAAAATAAATTATTAATTGTCAATGTTTTAAATGAATTTATGAAGCCCTTGCAAGTGGGGTTGATGTTCCTCACACCATGACTTCTGATGCAGCAGAAGAAATTCTCGATGGCATCTTGATTAAATCGCCTTGGCATGATGTATGTAAAGCCAAGTGAAGAAAATTTTCTCGATAAACCCATCAATCATACGTATCCAATTTTCGATAGATGGTGGTTCACTTTTTTGTTTTGATATCGCTATTTTGCATATACCATAACAAATTATCCGTAAGTCACTCTAACAAAAAATATAATTCACACAACACAAAACCATAAACGCAAAAAAAAACAAAGAATAAATGTCACTCGGTTGTTAAACAGAAAATGGCTGCTGAAAATAGTAAACACGAACGTCATTAGCTAATAGGGCGACCCTTGCGGATTTTTCTTGGTACTATCTTCTGAATAGTTACGAATCCATTGGTAAGATGTCGCAAAATTTCGAAATACAAGCGATACAAGCTGGCAATCTAACTGCCCTCCCCATGACTACTTCTATCAGAGATGAAAGGGTACAGAACCTCCTCAGGCTACACACCCCCTGGTTGAGATGTAGGTTCAAGGTCAAGGCAAATTCTTCATACACACCTGGCATAAGCCCCACGAGCTTCAAATCATGACGCCTGTGACTGATGGCAACCCATTTGCAGACGGTTAAATAATTAATAATAAATAAATATACAGGGTACCATCTACCTGGACCAAGCCTTTTCTATGATGCACATTTTCATAAAATAAGTAACAAAAAAATAGTGCTGAGTTTTGATGGCATTTAAAAGGGTAGATGCATATATTTGTATTTATTTAAGAAATACGTTAAAAAATTCAGATTTTTTAAATAAAAAAATTTACAATAATTTTTTGCTTGATTTCAAAAAATATTAACACAGATTATCCAGATAGTTCACTTGCAGTCAGCACCTTTAATGTTCGTGGCACGAACGGTACTTCGCGCAGACTATCGCGCACATTTCGACAGGTCCGGATTAATAAAAATGTCAGGAACGGATCTAATATAATTGAACAAAATTAAAGTTCAATGTGTCTTTCATTTTGTTTATGTTATGAATTTAATATTGGCAATATATCATTACAGAACTATAGGGAGTAATATAGTAATTTTTAAGAAAATATAAACAAACATAATCTAGAAAAGATTATAAGATTGCCTTCGATATTAATCTCTAAATTATAAACGTTTATTCGTACGTGTAAAATGATGTAACAATAAGGCGAATGCTATTACATATAAAAAATATATCAAATAAGAAATTGTAATGTAGCAAAACATCAAAACAAAAAAAGTATCGTCATTATTTTATCGTTTTAGCATTTAGCTTATAAAAATAAGCAATTGAAGTTTTGAAACATTTACTAGTTAGTGGGTTAAGAAATAAAAAGTAAAACGAAATAAATATGAATATATTTCCAATTTTCAACGTTTTCAAGGTTGCTGTGGTAAAGGTTGGTCTATTTCTTGTTCGCTTATGATGATCTCCTCAGGTGCATTCATAGTGATCTCAGAATGTTCTTCTACAAAGAAAAGACATCCATATATGTACAATTTTTAATTAGTTAATATTAATAATTAGAATTGTTAAGTCGATTCACTTAAGAATTCTCTTTTCAGATATATTTTTAATTGAACCCGCGTTATATTGTTGCTGCACATATAACTTATGTATATAAATAAAAGGTTTACAGTTTTCATACAAAGTAGTTAATCAAACAATGTCATTGTTATATTTAATATTCCAAGGTGCAAACATCTTTGAAATAATGGATTAGCAGTCAATCACACATACCGAAAAAGATCTATTCTATTTTATCTTTTGCGAAACCTCAGACAATAAAAATCGAATAGATCTTTCTATGTGTAATTGACTGCTCACTTATTATCCTATATTTTGAACAAAAGCATAACTTTAACATTTTATTTTTGTCGTTAAATTTACCATTTCTTGGTTGAAACAATGCATATATTTTTTTTGAATGCAGACTTAATTTCATTTACGAACCTAAGGGTAGTTTTCTCACCTTTATCGAATACAACCTTTCGCGTTCACCCCGTGAACAACTGCAACCTTTCTAAATCCCAACAATAACATTCGCCCCTAACTTTTCCATATTTTCTTAGGACGCACGGATGAAATTGTCTGGAAAGCTTATGTATGTAACGGAATATGCAAATTTTTCCACCCTTGTGGTTTTATTGCCCTCTTGAAGGGAAACAGAGAAATCTAATATTGAAAATTTCAATTTTCAGAAAATCCACTAACACCTCTAATTATATCTACACAATAACAACACTTCTTCCACCTTTTCCAAATAAATATAAAGAATCAGGCTTTCACTTCTTATTTAATAGGCTATTTAACTACTATTATATAACGATTTGAAAAACCGTTTTTGAAAACCGATTTTAAAAACCGGTTGCGGTTTTTTTAAAGGCGTATAATCGCCACATTCAAAACCGACTGCATAAAAAACCGGTTTCGATTCGTAGCACTAGTTTCTTTGTGAAACCGATTTTGAATGTGGCGATTAAACGCCTTTACAACAAAAACCGCACCCGTTTTTTAAATCGGTTTTCAAAAACGGTTTTTCAAATCGGTTTTCAAACACGGTTTTTAAGATCTGTTTTCAAAAACGGTTTTTTAAAATGTTTTCAAAAACGATTTTGAAAATCGACTTTCAAAAACGGTTTTTAAAATTGCCTTTCAAAAACGGTTTTTAAAATGACTTTCAAAAACGGTTTTTAAAATCGATTTTTAAAACCGGTTTTCAAAATCCGACTTTCAAAACCGATTTTTAAAATCGGTTTTGAAAAACGGTGTTTAAAATGTTTTCAAAACGGTTTTTAAAATCGGTTTTGAAAGCCGATTTGAAAAACGGTTTTTGTAAAACCGACTTTAAAAACCGGTTATTAATTTAGTGTTCATATTTCTGAGTAAACAGAAACAAATCAATAAGTTGGTGTAAATATCACAATGTTCAAATGATTAATATGCAAAACTAAAAAAACAGTCATGGACCAAAGACGGATCCTTGTGGTACACTATGCTTAATATTTTTAATATTAGACGAGACAATGTTACATTTTCTCCATGGCCATTACTAATCTGGTTAATGTAATCTAATAGAAATTCTGCGAGAGATGATCGATGTTTCCGATAGAGACTGCTATATACATTTAAAATCTAATTTAAAATTTATTAAGATAAACAATTCCGACAGGGTGAACGTGTTATTTCTGATGGGGAGTCAGCAGTTAGATCACGGTACACCGGAAAGGGGTTAGTTAGGGTTGACAGGGGTAGAGTGAACGATAATTAACAGAGCCACCCTTACGCCTGTGAGAATACAGAGCTGGAGTCAAATGAATAAACAATGAAATTTCAGTAATATATTATGCAATAATATACTAATTAATTATATTATAAAAATATTACCTAAAAAAAAAAGAAAGAATCTAATTTTCGACCACCAGTAAGTAACTTTCCATAATATACAGGGTGTTTTGAAACATCGTTTAAAGATTTTAAGGGCATGTAGTACGATCGAAAATAAGGTTAAAAGTCATAATAAACATATGTTCACAAAAAACCGTTTACGAGATAACAGCGAGTGTTCCTAGTAGTACATGGATATAACATATCCCAGTAAACAGGTGCTTATCAGCTATTGTTTTATGACAGTTTAATTTGACGTTTTGTGCAATTTGTAGCAATTACAATGGTTTTGCGTATTCTAATGCTGAAATGAGCGATATGGCGTTCATGTACGGTCGTGCTAATGGGAATTCTTTACAAGCACGTCGCTTCTATGCTGAAACGTTTCCTGATCGCCAACTGCCTTCGCATGTGATGTTTCAGACGGTGTTTCAACGACTAAGATAAACTGGTTCGTTTGAGAAGCGGTCTTCTGATACTGGACGGCAGAGAATAGCATATACTCCACAGATAGAAGATCGAATTTTGAATATTATTGATGAAATTCCCGAAACTAATGTTAGAAGAATTTCGACTCAAGTGGGTGTAAGCAGCAATCTTATTTGGAGAACTCTTCATCAGAAACTCCTATACCCCTACCATATCCAACGGGTACAAGCCCTTACTGCTCCGGATTATCAAGCGAGAAGGGCTTTCTGTGAGTGGTTTTTGCGAACAGCTGCTGATCGGCCAGATTTCGCTGATAACATCCTTTTCACTGATAAAGCTGGTTTTACTAAAAATGGAATATTTAATTTCCACAACAATCACGTTTGGTGTGACGACAATCCTCATGCTGCCGTTGAAGCCAGGCACCAGCAACGTTTCTCTCTAAACACCTGGTTAGGCATGATAGGGGAACGGTTGTTAGGACCGATTGTTTTGCCACGACGCTTAACAGGTCCTGCATACCTCGAGTTCTTGGAAAATAGTTTACCTGAACTTTTGGAAGATTTACCTATAAATTTAAGACTGAACCTCTGGTTTATGCAAGATGGAGCTCCACCGCACTTTACGCGTGTCTGTTAGGGAACATCTTAACAATGATTTTCCTGAGAGATGGATAGCGCGAGCAGGTCCCATTGCTTGGCCTCCAAGGTCTCCCGATCTAAACCCGTTGGACTTTAGTATCTGGGGTTATTTGAAAAGTTTAGTGTACACTAGCGACACTTTCTAATTGTACGACCTACAGCATAAAACAGAGCCTAAATGTGTAGCATGGGTAGAAGACGACTATGCATTCACTGCCGTCTTCGAAATATGTAAACACAGATGTGCGGTCTCGGTGTTTTTTTGTAGTAAATCTACTTTAAATGTAAGGAAGAATGCAGTAAATAAACATCGAAAAAAACATTGATCTTATAAAATAGAGAGAATTAAATACATCAAAGGCGCATACTTATGCCTGCCGACCTACCTCGGTTAGCACAATTCGAATTTTTTCATTTACTTACCTTAAATATAATAATTGTATACAAACAGATGTTTTGTTTTCTTTACAAATCCCTACAGCTTTACCAAATATGTTGTGTTTTTAATCCAATTGATTCACAATGATTGTTTTTCATAACTATTTTAAATTCGCCCGGCTCCTTTTTTGGATATTAACATAATGAATAATTAATATTTATATAAACTAATCATTAATTACTAATTTAAACCTGCATTTTGTATTTATAGCTATCACTACTGTTCAATTTAGCACTAATTCAAATTTTGTATTTCTTTTGAAAAAATATGTGAGACTTTGAGGGTAAAAATCTTTGGAACTAGGGAATTTATAATCGAAATATTATTTTATCTTGTTATTATAATATTAATAAAACACATTATTACTATAACCAATAAAAATGTTTCTGACCAGCGTAGAACTTTTTGTTCTAATATCTGAATAAAAATCGTGGTTTTGAATGCATCCTCGCTATATCTATCATTATTTTAATGCCAAAGAGGAGCCGGAGCGAATTAAGAAATTGATATGAAATCGTCAGACATCAAATTAGATTAAAATATATAAGCATAACGGAGATATGCTTTACTGATTTCAGTATAACTGGATACCTTAAATATTTTCATGCGATCCATTTTAATACGTTCATTATTATTTGCATACGTGTAAAATGAATAAAAGTAGTAAACGCAGTGATATTGGTATTTATTGTATAATTAACATGCCTTTGGTCTAGTTCCTAGTCGTAGTTCGACTGTAAAATGAAAATACCTTTTAAAATCATTTAATAAGACTACGGTTATTGGAAATACTTCAAACATCAAATAAATTTATTTCTACGCAAAGATAACAAATACATAATAGATGCATTCAACTTCGCACATTAATAAATCCAGTCTAAGCTTTTTTTAAAATAACCGACAGAGACCGCACATCTGTGTTTACATATTTCGAAGCGGCCAGTTACTGCATAAATCCGTCTACTATCCACGTTAAAGATATGGGCTCTATTTTACCCTGTAGGTCGTACAATTAGAAAGTGTCGCTAGTGTACGCAACACCGGTAAATGATCTTCCAGAGTCGCGCCAACGAATAGAACACTGTTGCCAGATAATACGAGAACAGCCCTTGTTATTTGAAAGAGTGCGCGCTTCCTTTGAAAGCAGATGTAGATCCTGTGTCGAAATGGAAGGACGTCATTTTGGACATCTTCTTTAGTTATAATCTATTTTATGTTAAAATGCAGTAACATCTTAATAAAAACCGCTAAAGCAAACTTATTCTGCAATTGCGATAAAATCGCTGTTATCTCGTAAACAGTTAATTTGTGGACATATGTTTATTATGACTTTTAACCTTATTTTCGGTCGTACTACATGCCCTTAAAATCTTTAAACGATGTTTCAAAACACCCTGTATGTTTTGTGTTGTACTTTTAACAGTCTACTCTAATCAGAAAAGTATTTAGAAGCATGATAGATATAATTCCTTATTTTATTCGAACGAAATGTACCCAACTCTTCGATATCATCATCGATATGTCCCTTGTCATGGCGTACTTTTCAATTACGAGATGGCGAACTCGTTTCAGTTAAATTATTCACATCATCCCTGGCCTATATATTGGTGTTTCTCGAGGTCTGAGCGTTTGTAAGTTTGTGTTTTCGTTTCTGTACACCATACGAACCTTGAGGGGGTGAAAGAATCGATTTTCATCTATTTTCATGATGCTACGGTGTTATAACGAGATAATAGTAGTAATGTTTGCTCAACAGATTATCACCGTTGTTTTGGCAAGATATGCATATTGTAGGATGTGATAGAAAGGTTTCCTTAGTTGAAAGCAATACCATGTGATTCAAAATGATTGTCGTAAGAAAAAAACTGTTTTCCGGAAAAAATTATCTATACTTATTACCAATTTAATGAGCGAAGTTAGCTACATACAAATTTCATACATTAAATGAATTTTCTTGACATTTAGCGACATTGGCGTGCGTGTTGTAGTATCTTTCGATTATTTGTCTTATAATTTTTTTTCAAATCGTTTATATTTACATCTAATATCACCAACAATAGTATTTCTGAATACTGTAAGAAAATAAGGGAATTTATCTGTGGTAATTAGCTCAACAAACAGGTAAAAAATCAATATTAACATTAAGTGAAATAGTTTATTACATTTTATAATTTTATAGGCTTATCATACACTTCAGCGCAATGAGCTGTCAAAAGAAAGTTACATTTTCATCCCTATAAAGTTTCTACGGTACAGGAATTATTACCATTAGATCACGATAGGCGATTGGAATATTGTCATTGGTTTAATAACAATTTAAGGGACGATGACTTGCTAAACAAATCATTTTTCTCGGATGAAGCCTGGTTTTATCTAACAGACTGTATCAATTTACAAAACTATTGTATCTGGTCTGCAGAAAATCCACACGAATTTCGAGAAACGCATTTGCATCCCGTAAAAGTTGGAGTTTGATTAGCTATGTCCAGGCAACGAATAATAGGGCCGATTTTCTTCGAGGAAACTGTAACAGCCCAACGTTACCAACAGATGTTGGAATTGTTTATTGCAGAGTTACAAGAAAATGAGCTTGAAGCAGGTTATTTTCAGCACGATAATGCTCCAGCATATACTGCTCGACAAACCTGCCAATATCTTCAACAGTTTTTTGCTGACAGGTTCGTTAGAGCACAAAGATGGCCACCAAGATCGCCTGATCTAACCCCATTAGATTACTTCATGTTTGGCTATCTAAAAAATAGGATCTATAGAAACTGCATGCATACCATAGAAGAACTGAGAGATGCAGTTTTGTCACTTAATAATTATACTAATTGAATGTTATAATTGAAAGTAATAAATAAATTTAGTTAAACACCAGTTAGTACTGAATTGTAACATCATAATTTAGTAAAGTTAAATTAATTACATTTCATTTTTACAAGCAGAAACACCAATCCACAGTCGTTTATATAATGCGAGTTCAAATATAGGTTACGTTTTCCTTATTTGACAGATCCGTTTACTTTCTTATGTTCCAACACTGACTTAGTTCAAACCTTCATTACAAACACGCGGCATATACCTACACCCTGTTACTATCTATAGGAGCGGAATTGACAATCATTTTGAATCTCTGTGTATTTATCAATAATAAGTACAATGGGAGACACCAGTTCATTTTAACATGCTTGAACAGTAGTTTGATGACAATTTATTACACGTCTGTCATGTGGAATCTAGTGTGGTTAATCTTTAGTGACATTTTAGCCTACCTAGGCAGGAAAACGGTAGTTTTCTTGTCGCTTTGAAGTACTGCAAAATGAGTATTTCTGGACGAACGCACAAAAATAATATTTTATTTGAATTCTATTTAATTGTTTTTTTTTTCTTCGAATGTAAGCAATACTGGGTTAGAAAAAATACGTTTAAAAGTAAAAATGTTTATTTTGAAGAATCTTACAAATACATGAAAAAAACCAGCTATTATTACTCATGGAATTATTCCGATTAAGTAAAATTCTTTATTTGCATTCATTCTTTATCAGAATCAATGTTATCACTATGCGGTGTCGACTCAAATCTGTTTAGAACCTTCGTCATCCGGTAAGCGAAACAACAATTATATCAATGACGTCATCCGAAATACGTACAGTTTATGTCAAAAAGAAAATTTATCGGAAAACAAAAAAAAAACAAAAATACATAAACATTAATGCCATCTAACAGGAACTATTTTTTTTTAGATTTTAAAGCGTATAAGCACCCCTCAAAATTATCCTCATTTTTCAAAATTTCAATATAATTTTTCATTGGTGAGAGATTGGTGAGAAAAAAAAAGTTCGACTGTGAAATTGTATCAAATCATAAGGGCTGTCTAATTGTACAATCGATATTATACAGATGTTACAATTTATCCAAAAGAAAAAAATTAAACATTGATTTTACCGAACTTTTGAAAAAAGAAATTCACGGTTATGTATAATTGTAACTAAGAATAAAACATCATCACAAAATATACAGGGTGTTCCATAAGTAATAAATGATGCGCTTATACTACATGTAAGCAATTTATCCCAATTTGATTGATTTGTCGACTATAATCTATTTGAGGAAGATATTCTTAACTTTTTGATACTTGTAAACGATATACAGGATGCTCGCATCAACTTTCTTATTTTAAATGAAATGTTGTTATTTTTTTTTGGATCGAATGTTATAAAAAGGATGAAAGGATAACATAATAATGTATTTTTTTTTTGATTGCAACATCTTTTTTTTTATTACAGAAATGAATGTAGCGTGAAATTCTAGGTGGAATAATAATGATTAATTCATTAATTACAATTAATTAAATAAGGGTGTCATTTTTAAAAGAAAAAATATAAGTTAAGGTGGGTCGATTAAATTTAATGAAATGGACATATCCTCTTTTTTGAAAATGGACACGTGCACCTTATTTATTTTGTTTTTGAAAATTCGCAACCCCCACTTATTTTTTTTTTTAAATCAACTCATCTCAACTTAAGTTTATTTCTTTGAAAATTGACTCACCCCACTTAATTTATTTTTTAAAATTTAATCCACCCTATTTAATTATTTTTCCGAATGGACGCGTCTCCCATATTTTTTTTTTTTTAAAATCGGCATGCCCCCACCTATTTTTTTTAATCTACCCACCCCCATTTATTTTTATTTTGTTTTCTCTATGAAAATCGACTCCTAACTTAATTTTATTCGTTTGAAAATTGACTCACCCCACTTAATTTATTTTTTGAAAAGTTACTAAACCGTATTTAATTATTTTTTTAATGGAGACGTCCCTATATATACATATATTTGTTTTCTTTTTTTTTATAAAATCAACGTATTTTTACTTATTTTTTTTTAATCGACTAACCCCCAATTAATTTATTTTCGAAAAATTGGCCTTATATAATTTTTTAATAATTTTTAATTTTTTTTTTGTAAAATAGTAATCCCATTTAATTTATTTTACCAAAAACATAATTCTATAAAGTAAATTATTTAAAAAAAAAAAAAATAAGTGAAAGTGAAGAAATAAAAAAAAAATAATTAGGGTGTCGATTTTCAAAAAAATAAAATTCATTAATTTAAAATAAATGAGTGATTAAATTTTAAAAAATAATAAGTGGGGATATGTCAATTTTCAAAAAAATATATACATATACATGGGAGACGTGCCCATTTTTCAAAAAAAAATAATCAAATAAGGTTGAGTAATTTTTCCAAAAAAAAATAAATTAATTTGGGATGAGTCGATTTTCAAAAAGAAAACTATTAAATAAGGTTAAGTTAATTTTCGAAAAAGAAAAAACATAATAAGTAGGGGTGGGTCCATCTCCAAAAAAAAATAATACAAAAAAAACTTAAGCAACATAAAAAATGTTACGAAACGTATGTTTTTTTTTTTTATTCATTTGAATCCTGTGAACACAAGAGGCAAAGCACAACATTATAATTTTCGATTAAAGAATATATACAGATTGCAAGAACATTGCTACATATAACTTTCCCTCCAATTTAAGCACACCCTGTATATATACAGGGTGTATCAGATATAGAGGTAAATATAATAATATGTAGCAGCTGTAATCATATACAATCAAAAAGTCTTAATACACAGGGAGTCTATCTGTAAGTATTAACGAGAAAAAAAATATTTTATAAATGCCGTGGGCTAGAGCCGCACCAGTGCCCAACCTAAATGCTGTACCGAGTATACCCCCACATACCACTATCATTCAGCCATTACCGCTGTTAGTTTTGTGTGGATCGCCGCTTGGAGTGCAAGCCACTTCAAACATTTTATTTAAATTCTTCCCGTCTCGAAAAAACGATCCTTTTCAGGACCATCATGATTTCGTATAAAGAAAATCGAAGCTTGATGCATCGGCAAAAGCGCGGGAATGTATAGATTCATTTTCGCGCGACATCATAGTAAAAAGGCGTGTTTGCAAATTTCCTGTATCTACACTTATTTCGTTATATGATTAAATAAATTCAAAAGAAATAAAACTCAGATTCATGTGGTACCGTTTATTAACAACTAACTCTCGATTCGACAAAGCAAAAGAAAAATATTTACGTTTTTTTGTAACTACTGAAGTCGCATATCCGGTGAAACTCGAACGTTTTATCAGGATATTAAAAATAATACTTTGTAGACTTACGTAGAATGCTCTTAACAAAAAAAGGAATGTTTATTTTATAAAAAGAAGAAATTTAAAATGTCTGAGTTTTGGTATTTTTACAAGAGCTTTTATTTATTCAGAATGACGTTAAATGAATTTACGGCATACCATTAAGAATAATACTAAATGAGTGCAATGTATTTATACATAATACCACGTTTAGCGGGTGCTTAACATGACGTTTCCTTGCATCAGGCCCGGACTAAAGAATTTTTGGCTCTAAATTTTACTTTTTTTTTATTCTTTAATGATGAAATCCGGTTTCGACGGGTTTGTGCTTTATATGTCGTGTAGTTAACACTCAAGCAAAATTTACTTTTTATTTGATACACCCTGTATAGCAGTACCTATATCTGAAAGTTTTTAGTTTATTGGAGATTTTGTCAAAATTGCCAATAAATCAAGTTTTATACAAATCATTAGAAAAACGATTAGTTGCACATGAAAGTGCCAAATTTCCTCAGAAATACCATTAAATCAAAAGATTACTTTTTTATTTGATACACCCTGTATATATATATTCGAAGATTCTTATGACACAAACTGTACACATTCAAGAATACGTACACCGCACCAAACTATATACAGATTACACACACTAACCGTTGAAATTCAACATTTGGCGCCGTTATCATAGTGATATTCGCGATAATACAGTTGGTAATCGATCGGGGGTGGGGCCTGACATCTCGACGCTGGCTCAGTGGTATCGGAGCGCCGTCGGCACGTGGACGCGCTCGTTTTCCTGTCACCAATTCTCACGAGGAGAGTCGTTACGGTCACATCACAACGGATGACAGGAACCTCGACAGTCCGCGATAGTTCCCCCAGACGACATCGCCCCCGACGGAGTGCCCAGTGTCAGAGGCGCCCTTAAATTCCGCGAGTGTTTGTTTTGTTTATACTACCTGAAGGCCCGGCGGACTGAAGGAGTACACCTCGCTAGACGAGGGAGACAGACTTATAATTGTTGCATGTGTCATCTGTTGCGGTGTGTGTGGAACATGTTTACCCGCTTTCTTCTACGTCCCTGACTTTTCGGGGGATGGTGAGGTTATCTTTTTACAGTGAGAACAGTGGTTGATGAGTGTGAACGATTACGGTGTTATGGTCTTTACGATGATTCGTCCGTTTAAACAGCAGGTATTGTATAGCATTTAATGGATGATAACGAAAGTGATTGAGGTTATGTTTTGACGAGGTGTTTACTTAAAGTTTTGCGAGTAACTCTGTATATTTTATGCCTTTCAAATAAATCAGAACCGCTTGAAGAATTACTAAATGTAATGAAAAAGCTTTTTTACAAAAATTTACCAAAAAAAAAAAAAAACATTTTATAGAGAAAATGGAGAAAAATAAAGATTTGATCAACTTTTTTTTTGCATCACAGCACTATTTAAAATTAAGTAAAAATTGATACTAAATGCTTACTAAATTCCTATTAAAATTATTTAAAGACTACCATAGACAGAACATCATATCAAAGAAATGTTTGCTCCAAAGATTTGCTACCCACCCCCAATAATACTTCAAATCATAAAATAGATTTTTCCTGTGTTCCAAAAAATATGCCTGTCATAGTTCAAGCAACACCATTAGCTTTGAATAAACGTTTAGATTTGCTTTATACCAATAATAATAAATATTTGTACGTAATATTTTGGCAAGATGTTTATGTTGAGTTTGCGCCCAACTCTGTATATTTTATGCCTCTCAAATACACTAGAGCAGCATGGACAATGGCTAAATGCCATTAGAAAGCTTTTTTTACAAAAATTTATCCCAAACAAAAAAACGATTTTACAAAAAAAAATTAGAAAAATAAAGATTTGATAAACTTTTTTTTGCATCACAGAACTATTTAAAATTAAGTAAAAATTGATACTAAATGCTTACTAAATTCCCATGAAAATTATTTAAAGATTACCATACAATATCAAAGAATTTTTTGCTCAAAAAATTTGCCACCCCTAATAATACTTCAAATCATAAAATAAATTTTTCCTGTGTTCCAAAAAATATGCCTGTCATAGTTCAAGCAACACCATAAGCTTTGAATAAACGTTTAGATTTGCTTTATACCAATAATAATAAATATTTGTTCGTAATTTTTTGGTAAGATGTTTATGTTGAGTTTGCGCCCAACTCTGTATATTTTATGCCTCTCAAATAAACTAGAGCAGCATGGACAATGGCTAGATGCCATTAGAAAGCTTTTTTTACAAAAAATTATCCCAAACAAAAAAACGATTTTATAAAAAAATTGAGAAAAATAAAGATTTGATAAACTTTTTTTTTTGCATCACAGAACTATTTAAAATGAAGTAAAAATTGATACTAAATGCTTACTAAATTCCTATCAAAATTATTTAAAGACTACCATAGAGAGAACATCATATCAAAGAAATGTTTGCTCCAAAGATTTGCTACCCACCCCCAATAATACTTCAAATCATAAAATAGATTTTTCCTGTGTTCCAAAAAATATGCCTGTCATAGTTCAAGCAACACCATAAACTTTGAATAAACGTTTAGATTTGCTTTGTACCAACAATAATAAATATTCGTTCGTAGTATTTTGGCAAGATGTTTATGTTAAGTTTGCGCCCAACTCTGTATATTTTATGCCTTTCAAATAAATCAGAGCAGCATGGATAATGGCTAAATGCCATAAGAAAGCTTTTTTACAAAAAAAAATATCCCAAAAAAAACGATTATAGAAAAATGGAGAAAAATGAAGATTTGGTCAACTTTTTTTTGCATCACAGCACTATTTAAAATTAGGTAAAAATTGATACTAAATGCTTACTAAATTCCCATCAAAATAATTTAAAAACTACCATAGAAAGAATATCATATCAAAGAAATTTTTGCTCCAAAAATTTGCTACCCACCCCCAATAATACTTTAAATCAAATATGGACAACCTTTGACATGTTGTGGGCCAAACTTTAGTGTGCAAATACGTTCGCGGGCCGCGTTTAAAAGTAGTGCCATTTTGAAGTAGTGTTCATAATTTTTAGCGATAGATATCAGACATGAAATAATACGACAATGTTATTATAATGCAATTTATTAAAATAAGAAAATGAAATGAAAAAAAAAAATAGATACAACATAATAATTAAATCGTGAAATTCGGAATTATTACAAACTTAACGAAAGTTAAATAGCAACAACGAAATCAATGAGACCCTTGAGCTTATTGAATTTAGGAAACTAATCCATCGATGTTTGTGGATGAATTCCACTGATACAAAGACGTAAAGAATTTTCCAAATTATCGTCAGTCAGCCTTGTACGATGTTTTGATTTATTAACTTTCATCATTAGAAAAGAACTGTTCGCATTTATTTAAGTACTGCCAAACGCACAAATCAATCTTCTTGCGAATTTTCTAAGCTCCGGAAAATGGTCTTCTTCGAGGTATTTTTTGTAGAAATCGCACAACTCCACGTCTTCAAATTTAGATTTTAGGAGTGAGTTTTCTTGAAGCTCAATCAACTCCACTTGCAAGCGTATTGGAGCATTTTGTACATTACTTTTTGTTGGAGTAGCTAATAAATTGAAACTGTCTTCCATGTTCTTAAAATCGCTAAATCTGTTCGAAAATTGCTCCGACAGTAACTTGAGTTCTTCAGCATATTGAGCATAAGCAGTATTTTCATACGCAGAGAGCGTGGTGAAATGGTAACTGTTACCAGCTAGCAACTGTGCCTCCCACAAGCGGATTTTGTTTTGAAACGCTTTCAAATGGCTGTACAAATCATTTACTAACTGTCCTTGTTTTGAAGTTTCAAATTTAAATCATTCAAATGGCCTGTAAGGTCGACCAGAAATGCTAAGTCACATATCCATTTTGGGTCACTCAATTCAGATAGTGGTTTATCTTTTATTTGCATAAAATCTCATTTCTAAGCTCGTAAAACCGTTTCAGCATTTTTCCTTTGCTTAACCATCTGACTTCACAATAATATGTTACGTCGTCATATTCGGCTGATATTTCATCCAAAAACGCCTTGAACTGACGATGGTTAAGCCCTCGGGATCGAATAAAATTGATGGTTTTTACTACCACATTCATAATATTCTGGAGTCGAATGGACTTAGAACACAAGTTCTATTGGTGGATAATGCAATGAAGGACTATCAAATCATCTTTTTGCACATTTAATTCAGTTGCTTTTTCATACAAAATTTCGATGAAACCTTTACGTAAGCCGACCATAGAAGGTGCACCATCTGTGCATGCACCAACTAATTTTCACCATGGCAAACCAAAACTTGTAAATACCTTTTCAACTTCATTAAAAATGTCCTCTCCTGTAGTGGTTCCTTTTAGCGGCTGTAAAGCAAGCAATTCCTCAGTTACAGTGAACTCTTCATCAACACCTCGAATGAATATAGCCAGTTGAGCTGTGTCAGATAAATCGGTGCTCTCGTCTAATGCTATGGAAAATGATTCAAAACCAGTCATACGGTCAGTGAAAGTTGTTTTTATATCATTAGCCATCATTTCTATACGTCGGGCAACAGTTCGTCTTGACAAACTAATTTTTTCAAATTCATTTTTCTTTTCAGGACACAAAACACTGCAAACTTCTAACATACACTCCTTGATAAATTCTCCTTCGGCAAATGGTTTTAATGACTTTGCCAATTTTGAACTAACTAATAAAACTAGCTTTCACAACATTATGAAGTTGTGTTCTTTGTTTATGAAACATTTGCTGCTGTTTTTTTCCAAATTTGCGGTAAGCTTCTGGATTTTGTCTTTTCTTATTTGTCCTGTCAGTGAGTGCAGGATAGGATGCTTAGTTGAGTAATGCCTCTTTATATTGAATTCTTTCATCACTGAAATGGATTCATTACACAGCAAACAAATAGGCTTACCATTGTGCAAGACAAAAAAGGATTCTTCAGTCCATTTTTCTTGAAACTGGCGACCCTCTGCATCTACTTTTCGTTTCTTTCCACCAGACATCATTTTTCTTTAATTGGGTTTTTGGGCAGCATGGACAATGGCTAAATGCCATGAGAAAGTTTTTTTTTATAAAAAAAATTATCCCAAAAAAAAAAACGATTTTATAAAAAAATGGAGAAAAATAAAGATTTGGTCAACTTTTTTTTTGCATCACCGCACTATTTAAAATTAAGTAAAACTTGATACTAAATGCTTACTAAATTCCCATCAAAATACTTTAAAGATTACCATACAATATCAAAGAAATTTTTGCTCCAAAAATTTGCTACCTTCAATAATACTTCAAATCATAAAATACATTTTTCCTATGTTCCGAAAAATATATCTGTCATTGTTATGTTTGTTTAGCTTATTAAATAATTATTATTAAAATGATTTAAAAGCCATCAAAATAATGTCAAGTGAAAGCCGTAGTCCAGCAAGTAAAGTAAGAAATGCCCTTGATTATAATTTTATTCCCCCAACTTGTAGAATAAAATTTACATTGGATGATAGCTACTATATTTCTTCAAAATATCAACCATACTTTTGCCGAAAAAGAATTCATATATCACCATCAGATTATAGTAATTCCCAGTATGCCTTCCCTTGGTTTTGCATTTATGCATAATTTTAATACGAGGTTTTGTGGTTTCATTATCAGGTTTCTCAAGGAAGCAGTGCCTACTTATATTGAAGCATTTTTTTGAGACAAAACAGCAGTTCTGATATCCCTTATTTATTGCCAAGTAAAACTATTTACCACTGAATGAGTTATAAACGACAGTTGGCTAATAAAGCCACGATTACCATATGTTTACATAAATTTCCTAATACGGAAATGACAGATTGACATACAAAAAAAAACGATAGATAATCGTTTGTTTATTTACACGTCTTACTGTAATACAAAGAAATACTTTACTGTACGTTATTAGTACAGATAAGGAATAGTAGATAAGGTATTAAATATACAAAAATCCATCATTCTCCTATTTTGACGAATTCATAATTATATTTTAATCAGTAACATAATTCCATTCAATGTATTTCACCATTTCCGGTAGGTATTGGCATAAACAATAACGTGATTTCATCAGTCATTTGTTTATTAACAAGATAATTCGCGGAACTACAACAAATGAATAAACGAAAGGAATTCAGATTCAATTTCCGTTTGTCAATTTGGTTCATTTAGATCATCTCAAAATTCTCAATGAATTTTAATAAATGTTATAGCTATTTTTTTTTTCTAGAGCAATCAGTAAAACAGGCTAAAATAATCAGCAATGTTAATCAGTCGATAGTAGGTCGTGGAAAAAAAAATAAGATAGATTTTTTTTTAACTAACGTTTACATCAACTTATTTTCAATTTCAAAATAAATTTTACAAAACAAGTGTCCCCATCTCTATTGTTATTGCCAAACTAGTTTCAGAAGATCTGAAACAACTGTTATTCCAACTCTAAATTATAATATAAAGTCTTTTAAGCGCTAGATTGATGATTGCCTTGTAATTCTACCAAAAAATCACATTAATAATATTTTAAACTCTTTCAACCAATATCATCCTGAACTTAATTTTACTTTGGAAACAGAAAAAGATAATAATATCTATTTTTTAGAAATTACAATAATTAGAAATAAAAATCACATGAATACCTTATGGTATCAAAAACCTGTTACATCGAGTAAGATATATCAATTATTTTTCAAATCAACCATTATCACATAAAAGAAATGTAGTCATTGCTGTAATAGATAGAGGAGATTGGTTTAACCAGTCCACAAACATAGACAACATGTCATTACTAAAATTAAAAATGTTTTGGAAACAAAATCATTATCTAGCGTGTTTCGTATAAATAGAACTTTAAATACATCAAAAAATGTCATTTTTTATTATACATATACATACACAGAGATTCAAAATGATTGTCAATTCCGCTCCTATAGATAGTAACAGGGTGTAGGTATATGCCGCGTGTTTGTAATGAAGGTTTGACCAAGTCAGTGTTGGAACATAAGAAAGTAAACGGACCTGTCATAAATAAGGAAAACGTAACCTATATTTGAGAACTCACATTATATAAACGACTATGGATTGGTGTTTCTGCTTGTAAAGATGAAATGTAATTAGTTTAACTTTACTAAATTATGATTTTACAATTCAGTACTAACTGGTGTTTAACTCAATTTATTTATTACTTTAAATTATAACATACAATTAGTATAATTATTAAGTGACAAAACTGCATCTCTCAGTTCTTCTATGGTATGCATGCGGTTTCTATAGATCCTATTTTTTAGATAGCCGAACATGAAGTAATCTAATGGGGTTAGATCAGGCGATCTTGGTGGCCATCTTTGTGCTCTAACGAACTTGTCAGAAAAAAACTGTTGAAGATATTGGCAGGTTTGTCGAGCAGTATGTGCTGGAGCATTATCGTGCTGAAAATAACCTGCTTCAAGCTCATTTTCTTGTAACTCTGCAATAAACAATTCCAACATCTGTTGGTAACGTTGGGCTGTTACAGTTTCCTCGAAGAAAATTGGTCCTATTATTCGTCGCCTGGACATAGCTAACCAAACTCCAACTTTTACGGGATGCAATTGCGTTTCTCGAAATTTGTGTGGATTTTCTGCAGACCAGATACAATAGTTTTTGTAAATTGATATAATCTGTTAGATAAAACCAGGCTTCATCCGAGAAAAATGATTTGTTTAGCAAGTCATCGTCCCTTAAATTGTTATTAAACCAATGACAATATTCCAATCGTCTATCGTGATCCAGTGGTAATAATTCCTGTACCGTAGAAACTTTATAGGGATGAAAATGTAACTCTCTTTTGACAGCTCATTGCGCTGAAGTGTATGATAAGCCTATAAAATTATAAAATGTAATAAACTATTTCACTTAATGTTTATATTGATTTTTTTACCTGTTTGTTGAGCTAATTACCACAGATAAATTCCCTTATTTTCTTACAGTATTCAGAAATACTATTGTTGGTGATATTAGATGTAAATATCAACGATTTGAAAAAAATTATAAGATAAATAATCGAAAGATACTACAACACGCACGCCAATGTCGCTAAATGTCAAGAAAATTCATTTAATGTATGAAATTTGTATGTAGCTAACTTCGCTCATTAAATTGGTAATAAGTATAGATATTTTTTTCCGGAAAACAGTTTTTTTCTTACGAGAATCATTTTGAATCCATGGTATTATTACTTGGAATAAAATTGTCTCCATCAGGGCTTGATAAAAACAATATTTCTATGTATTAGTTGTTAGAGAATTCTGTTTATTTTTTATTCTCTTATTTACTTATTCGTTATTTCTAAAGTTTTTCTGTTTTTACGGCGTACGCATGTCATTTATTTAACGAAATAAAAAAGTTGACCTATTATGGAAGCTTTTAAAAAACGTACTCTATACGTAATTAATATAAACATAAATTAAATTTTAATGAAATTTCCCCAACATGCGTATTTTATCCCAATTTCAATTTTAATATTCAACTTTCAGTCTGCACATCCCGAACGTATAATATATATCCACATTATCTGTACGTATTCAGAAATTAATTTCGGTTTGAATACATAAATAACATCCCGGGGACTATTTATCAAGATTAATGTCCTCGATGGGAAAAATTCTATAGGGGTAGGAAAATACTAATTCACCAAGTTAAAGAGGGCCAATTTATATACCCTACGTATTGGAAAGTGCAAAGTTCAGCAAATAACATAAGGAAATACGGTACGCTCCATAAGTTCTGCAAGCTTCACAAGTTTCCTCCTCAATCAGATCCGGTACTAAAGCGAAATGTGAATTACGCAGAGTATAGTAATTCGTCGAGTTGAAAGATGAATTGCCGATTGATTTAAAAGTAATTAAGATGTGAACCTTCTAATGAAAATTTACCTCTAGTTGCACTCATTTTAAAGTAGATATCAGTACAAAAAATTGGTATCTTTATTTAATTACAAAGAAAGTTCTGCGACAAAACGAAATGAATGTTCTAAAGCGATCAGTTTTTATTTTACTTCCCTTACATATCAAAGCTAACGATATCTGGCATTAGATTCAACTCATGTACTGATATTTAAAATGGTTAAATACATGTAAATATTCAATAAAGTAATATAGCTACTTACGAATGAATAAAATCAAACATCGTTAAGTTGAGAGGCACATAACTAACAGCTGATCGGCGAACAAATCCGATATTTTACTACGGCTGATATTTGCACTTATTTCTCACATTTCTCACTCTTCTTAATTCTATCTTCGTTTCGGTAAAAATATTTCTTTCTGTGGTGGCTCCTTTTGATTTTGAAACTTTTTAACAACCACAATGTCATATGTAAACCGTAAATGAATCAAATAGAATCAGGTTATGTTTGTTAAGTAACTGTTAGGAAGCGAACAGCGCCACTTAATGGATAATATTTAAGTTGGTAATATTTTAAGTGTAACACGTGTATGTAGTCAGTCAATAAATAATTATACAACTAGTATAATAATTATAATAAATAAAACAATAAACGTTTTCTTTTATCAAATCTACGGCTATTATTTCAACAATGTTTTCTATGTGTCATTCAGGGTGTCGTTAAACCACGTTCAGCCACATTAAATTACGCGCATGCGCATTAACGTTAAATTTAGAGCATAATTTGCTTAAAAGCGAACGATATCACCGCAATATTTCCCAAAAATATATATTTATGTATACACTACACAACTTCAAAACCTTAGAATCCCCAATATCCTTCATCCAATCTTCAAGCTCCCACTCTTAATACAGCATCGTGAGTAGTTAAGCCGGTTGACGCGCAACTTGATTATATCCTGTCGCTGGCACGACCGAAAGGTAAAAGGATTGAGAGTTTTCCTTGCCGAGTTTCGGCACCGAACAGCCAGAGAGAGAAAACCTCGCCACTCGGGCTAAGGTTTGAATAATTAAGTGCTCGGGACTGATTTAAAACTGGAAATTTTATGAAGTAATGCTACAAGGCCGCGTCGAGTGCCCCACTAAACGTCTTGCCCTGGTATTGTGCCCTCCTCTTCTGGCCGATTGTGAGTTATGGAGCGCCGAAAAAAAAAATTAATAGCTCGTTTCGTGCCGGAAAAATCGACGCGGCAAAAAGGGTAGACAAGCTGCGAAAATAATTCGAGATATTGACGATTTAAGAATGTTTCAGGTTATGAGTCTATTTCTACTAAATATGCATGCAAAAAAAACTTATTACCTAAAGACAGCATGTTTTTAGTATTTTAATATAGTATTTCACTCGTATTTTTGACAGATTTCACTTGGCGCGTGATTGACATTTTTTAATATAGATGGCGCTACTTCTGACAATTAAATAGTATTTATTATGATTTGATGATATTTCGAATTGATCAATTTAAATAGAATAGAATGTAAAGTGATTCTTCTTTGTTAAATTTTAATTATTTATTTGTGTTTTTGCTTGAAATTCGAATGGTGGAAAATTATTATTTGAATTGTCAAACTTTATATATTATCAAATGCAATATAAATATATACTAGTATCATATTTGTCCATACGAAATAATACTCGTATTTTTGACGGATGTATTTCACTTGGCGTGTGATTAACATCTTTTTAATACAGATGGCGCTACTTCTGACAATTAAATATTTATTTTGATTTGATACTTCGAATTGATGAATTTAAATAGAATTAAAATGTAAAGTGATTCTTCTTTGTTAAATTTTAGTTATTTATTTCTGTTTTTGCTTGAAATTCGAATGATGGAAAATTATTATTTGAATTGTTAAACTTTATATATTATCAAATGCAATATAAATATATACTAGTATTATATTTGTCCATACGAAATAATACTCGTATTTTTGACGGATGTATTTCACTTGGCGCGTGATTGACATCTTTTTAATATAGATGGCGCTACTTTGAAAATTAAATAATTATATTGATATGATGATATTTCGAATTGATGAATTTATTATTTGAATTGTCAAACTTTATATGTACTTTTTGAAGAAAATATTTTAATTTTGATGCTCCGCAAAACGATAAAACTGTAAAGTTAGTAATCATATAACATGATTCTGTCCCAATATATTTCAAATGTTATAAATTTGTAATTTGTCGTAATTTTACATCAGTAAATTAATTAATAATTTAAAGGAGTTAGATTACATGAATCTAGATCTAGATGTAACCTTCTATACGCATTCCGACAAAGTTCTCCATCTCTGCTTCGCACGTATAAATAACCTTCTTGCATTAGTTATGTGTAATTACTCTTGTCACGGTTTCCTGCTCGAGTTCACAGTATTTAGGTATAAATTAGTGCTAAGTTTAGAAGTAAAATTAATTTAACTTAACTCTTGTGAGAGTGACAACATATATGATTATCGAAATTTTAAGGTACCTATATATCTCTATTCACTTCTTTTTTTTTCCAAGTCTCTACAAATTACAATTCCGCTAAGAGGTTTATTTCCATGAAATTTACGACCACTTCTGAAGCATCTCAGTCTGATATATAGTACGGGTGTTTGCATTCAACTGACAGTATACAAAATGCACTTTTGTGGCACTTTATCATCGAGAAAAGTCTGCCGGGAAAACGGTTATTTCTCTTCACGCTAAATTATTCCGGTTTTATCGTAAAAGTTGACAAACATTTCCTTGACTAATGCAGCTGAAGGTGTTATGGCAAGATAGATCGTCTTGTATTACCAAGTTTTCGCTTTATTTATATTCCCAAACATTCGTTTTGTTTAATATTAGGGTGTTGTAGCGAGAGAGTGGTTTAAAACTGATAGTGGAATAATAAAAAAGTTCCTTTGTAGTTAGGTTATTTGTGATAAATAAAGGCCGGATTTATATGCACTAAAAATATCAAAAAAATGCACGCAAGATATGCTTCTAAGAATATAAAATATGCATTTGAATATGGAAAATATGCATTATAAAATCACTCTCTTGTCTGTGGAAAAAATAATACGGGATATGAGCTGTAAACATACTTTTAATGTTGATAAAATAAATACAACTTTAATTTAATTATTATTAAAATGGCAAACAACATATTTTTCTAAATTTTCCGGACGGAAATTGTGTCTCCTGTCAGATAGAATATTTTTGTAATGTGAAAGGGATCGTCCCAGGTATAGCAAAGTGACGTGAAATGACGTTTAATTGACGCAATATCACGTAATAGACGTAACATTGATGTTTATTAAACGTCATTTTAGGTCACTCTGCTACCTGGGGTTCGACATCACTCGTTGTTATTGGTGCGTATTCGTACTGTGGTAACTTTTCTTCCTGCTATGGTGCAGTCATTCGAATCAGATCCGTTCAATACTTGAGATGTTTCGTACAAAACGGAAAATCCCGGATTCTTGGCTAAAATAGCTTCAAGTTTGGAATAGGGCTTTTTTAGCCACCACACCTGGTGCATTTCTAAAAGATCCTCGAATGATTCGAATTGTTATCCTTTCAAGGTTCGTTACCAGGGTTTCACCTGATGCTTCCAGCGCTTTTATTGTCTGGACCAGTATTTTGAAATGAGTGGTTATGTACGCTAGTTCGCTTTCTATCTTGGTGTTGTGTAAATGCATATTGTGACTCTTGTATAGAGACTGAATCCGGACTGTTAAAACTATCAACAACCTAAAACACGATATGTATAATTTTTTTTTATATTTTCATATGGATATAACATATGTACATCCTTTATGGCTTTGAAATTTTCTTGATAAAAAGCCTCTAGCCATATGCTCCAACGCGTTAGAACTGGTTCTGGTGGCAGTTTAAGATAACAAATCTTGCTATGGTGTTACAATTAGTTCTCTCTAAAACTTTTTTCACTTTTCCTTCACGAAGGACCACAATTGCAACTCAAACATCGAAGAGCACGTCTTCAGTTTGCACGATTATATGCGAATTGGAATCTTCAGCAATGGAGTGAAGTTCTCTTTACGGATGAGTTGCGCTTTTGTCTACGATCACCTGTCTTTTCACGGTGCACAGTGGTTCAGAACGCGAAAAACGCGATCGAAAACCATATTTTCAACTTCTTCGTACAAAGTTCAAATTGCATTTTAATCTTGAATAGTTGCTCTATTTGATGATGTAAATAATATGCATCTTATTTACATAAGTTTTTCTATATTTGCTTTCAAAGTTCATTAAAATTGAGACGTTTCTGCGTATAGAAATTAGGGTGTAATTAAAAAGTCTGTACCACAAGCAAATGCGCTTATTTATTGATGTCATTATAATATTGTTATACATTGCGAAGTGTATTATTAAGTCGCATTACTTATTATTGGATAATATTTACCTGGTACAAGAAAATTAATAGTTTCTAACAGGTAACCGGATTACAAAAATTTGCCTTAAGTAGAGGATTATGTTTAGTTCTACACAATCCTACACGGTAATTACCTCATTTATGCGTAATCGGCTATTTGGCTTTGTAAATTCAAGAAAATTAGCTGCCAATATTTGCCTATTCAGAGCATATAAAATAAAACCCCACTTGGTACCCGATCAGTTGAAACTCAACTTTGAGTTGAAACTTTATGCAGATTATTCTGTACGCTATTTTCGAAATTTCTGACGTTGGGGTGGTTGTAAATGATTGTGTTTTTGTTGCAATAGTTTTTTGAAAAGTTGTAACATAATGGATGTGAAGAAAATAAGTCGATTGGTATTACACGAAGTCGCTATGAAGAATGATGATAAATTGACTGAAAGTAAAAAAAAAACGAGCAATGTATCGGTTTATACTTGATACATACGGGCTTGCCGAAGAAGATAAATCAAGTAAAAATATTTTGTATTGCCTTGAACATATGTTTTTTCCAAGATATTTTCAATATTGGAAATCGTCCAATAGAACATCAAGTGTTTTTTTGGGAAAAAGCATAATGTTTGACTACAAGAAGAAATTATTTTTCCTGAATCTGTTTACTGCGATCGACCATCAACTTCGGGTATTCGAGATCGTCCTTCAAAGAGTTTTGCTGAAAGTTCTGTTGTTATAAAAAGGCGTAAAGTCGAGGAGCTCAGAAAAAGTACTTCCGTAGAAGAACTTGTGCATGCTACTGCAATGAAAGTACGAGAAAGTCGAGATAAAAGTACTGCCGATTTGATAATTAAAAGTACTTCAACTAAATGTACCTACCTGAAAACTACACCAACTAGAGGTAAACGTATAATGGAAAAATGGAGGAGTCCCGAACAAGAAGAAAATGACATGACACATGAAGAAGCTTTATTATTTATTTATTATCTCGGGTGGTTTTACGAAGCAGCAGTATATGCTTATTAGAGCAACAGCTTTAAAGAAGGGTTCTAAATTATATCCAAGTTACTACGATATATCACCTGAATATTTTTCCAATTCTGATTAATTATTTACACAATATAAAATGTAACTGTTTCTTTTCAATTTTTGTTTTGACTAAGGGTGTTGCTGCTCATGTATAAAAACATATAACTGAAGCAAAAAGGCTTAATTTTGTATTTTGGACAAAAATTTCCACATTATAATTTGAGGATGTTTTAAGGGTTGTTTTTTTATTAACCAATTACAAACTACTAAACATGTCAAATTCAATGCACTAAGGGGTGCTTTTGATAAACAAATACTTCGAATTTGCAAACTAAACTGTATAATTTGTATAAAAAATATTCTTCGTACTTGTATTAAGTGATATCAATTGTTCGCATTTAAGGGTTGTATATTAGGGTAGGTTTTACAAATACGGGTTTTTTATGCATAATTTCAGATTCAGCATACCCAAAAACATAAACTTACTCAACTTTTATAGTGAAATTTGTTAAAACTAAAAAGTAAACAATTTCGATCGTGTTTTTCACGTTCTGAACCACTGTGCGGTGGTTCTGTTAGGGTGTGGGCAGGTATTGCACGTACGGAGCTCATATTTGTAGAAAATGTTGCTTTTAACCGCTCACAGGTACGTGGAAGATATTCTACAAGAAGCTGTTGTCACATTTTGTTGGAGATGGATTTGTATTAATGCATGACAACGCCAAACCACACACAGCAAGAGTCGTTAATGAATACCTTAAAGAAGTTGGAATTCATACCTTCTTCCCTGGCCAGCATGCAGTCCGGATCTTAATTCGATAGAACACCGTATTTGTCGTCGTCCAGCAATGCCTACAACTTTGCAAGAGCTACGATTAGCGCTTTTAAAAGAATTCGAAGCAATTTCACAAATTTCCTTAACAAATTTGGTAAATTCAATGCCAAGACGACTGGACAGTGTAATCTAGGCTCGAGGAGGACATACAAATTATTAACATTCAGTTGAAAGTTGATTAGAAGCTGTCATATTCAGGTAATTATAGAAGGAAGCATATTTATGGTTAAAGGGGTGATTAGATTATTGATTTATTACAAAATTTTGATCATTGTGACCGTCCTGATTTGTTTGCAGGTGGAATAATGCCAAACACGAAACCCGACAAATAAAAATTTCACCATTCCGTCAACATAATTCGACTTTATTGACTAACAGTCGAGTCGCAGCGAATTCGACCTAATATATCACGTAATATAACGTTCTAAGGCAATTTTCCCAGAGCTGGAATTTTCTAAAATATCCCCCGATTAGTTAAATTGACTCGCCGCATGACCCACTGCACCACTGACCTGGGATGCATACGTAAAACCAGCGTTAGACAGGCGAACTCTTTTTATTCTTCGTGTTATATATGCGCTGCACAGTTCTTCGGAGCGTACTTTATCGGGTTTTGAAGTTGTACCGCGATCTTAAGATCGAAAAATGAGAAGATTTATGCCGTTTACATACACGGAATAGGATTTTTAGCAGGATTAGGCTATGCTGAAAGATAAAAGTTGGTGAAAGTTCCGTTATTAGAATTTATGATAGAAGGAAATTGGGAATGCCAACGTCTGAATTTTGATGTTATTTTTTCGCACCTAGAAAATTTGTCGGATGTTCCATCAAGGTCGTAGCTTTTAGGTAATGTTTACACACACTCTTTCTGGGTGACAAACAATGTACTCGAATTTCTTCAACCGCTCGATATTTTCACAAAGTTTCCTATTTGGCCATACATTAACACTGAGAAAAAAATTTAATAATCATAAATAAAAATACAATTATCGTAAGTAAAATGTTCAGCTAGATAGGGGACAAAAGCACAGATTACTTAGCACTAGTAAAAAAGAGATCCTAAACACTGATACTAACAACAAGCAATCTAAGTTACTTACGGTCTGCTTCATACCGGTAACTTATGAAGTTACTTATGATAATTAAACTGAAGTAGTTAAGCCAAAGAATATACGTAATTGCTGTAAGCAAAGATTTGCCCTTGTCAAGTAGTAGGTGTATTGCTGTAAGTGAACTATTCTATCACAGCTATCACACCTTCATAATTAATACAAGCTATTTAGATTACTTGTGATAAGGAAAGAGTATTATTAATGCACGTTCACTAAATACCTGATATATAGAAGGTAATGGTTTGCTATAAATATACAATATACTTACCTTAAATTTGTTGTTCAACTATAGGTAGTGCAGGAAACGAGGAAGTTTAGTGAATATTTAATATAAATTTAAATAAAAAGCAGTATTATTAGTAATAGTTTTATTTTGTATAGGACAAACACAATGACTACGTGATATGAATGAAAGATATTGGTTTCACTTTAACAACAGTTTTTTTTTTAATAATTTACAACGTAATGACTCATAAAATATATTCCTTAATAATGAAAAAAATGAACAAAGCAATAATAAAAGATAAGGTAAATGGGGCCCCCTTGAAACGTTATTTAGTTATTGAAATTATTGAAATCTAAACAAAGGACAAAGAGAAATATAACTTTGAAGTTACAACTAATAACAAATAAAGAAATAATATACCTAGGCGGTACTCTTGCGGTTCCTGTTGGTTCTTTGCACTGGGCGTTGTCTCGGCGGGTTGATTATCTGTCGACGTACACTTCTCACAGGAAAAATCGGGACACCAGTAATCGTGAATTTTAAAATTTCTTGGGTGTAAATACAGCTTTCAGAGGATATATGCACTTATCAAAGCCATAAATCACTTTCTTGTGTGTATTATTGCGATCAAAGGTAAAGACTAAAAAATGTTTCCTTAGAAATACCGAATACGGAAATATTAATGCAAAAAAAATACATATCATCTAAAAGGCCTCTTGAGTAGACGGCACCATTTAGAAATACACATATATGTATTTAACTTGTTTGATGTTATGTAGAGATAATTCTTTTTTTTAAGAAAACATATGGCCATGGGATTTTAAAATTATTTTACCTATTACTATGATATTAGCTACTTAATTTGATTTATGCCCGCAAGTAATACTTTAGCAAAAGACAATGTGTCAATCAGCCTCCTCAGTTTTTGAACAATGTGATTTTCACATTGATTAATTACATTATTATTGATGTATTCATTATTGTTGTTGTTTAGTATTTTTAAATATTGTATTACTACAAAATATTTTTCTATGTATTAAAAAAATACCAAAAACACTGTAAGATTATTTACAAAATTTTTAAAGCAATTAATTTCACAAAGAAATTATTTATTTTATTAACCCTCCGCTTATTGCATTTTCAAGAAATATATCGTAACTATCGCCTGTGTAATCCAATGTCGTTCTATTTTATTCAAATATAACTAACGCTTTTGGTTTGTAACATGGCTTCAGGCAGTAACAACGGAAAAGTATTAAATGTATCAAATTCAAAAATAAATATTTTAGCACTAACTGAGATTGACGAACAATATGCTAATGTTTGTTATGTATTATAAATCCAATAATATTTTAAATAATTGTTAATAAAACTGCTACATAAAGACAGTTTGTAAAGAGACCAAGTGTTGGCCATATTTCAAGAAAACAGATCAGATTACACAGGCGATAGCTAAGATATATTTCCTGAAAATACAATAAACAAAGGGTTAATAAAATAAATAATTTCTTTGCGAACTTAATTGGTTTAAGAATTTTATAAATAATCTTAAATCTGGTTTTGGTAATTTTTAACACAATATTTAAGAATATTAAAGAACAATAGTAGTTCAGTCAATAATAGTGTAGTCAATAAATCTATGAAAATCACATTATCCCAAAACTCAGGAGGCTGATTGACATATTGTCTGTTGCAAAAATTAATACTCGCGAGCATAAATCGAAGTAAGTAACTAATATCAAAGCAGCACTAACAAGTAACATAATATTAAATAATAAAATCCCCATCACCAGATGCTTTCTTAAAAAAGAATTATCTCTACATAACATCAAACAAGTTAAATACATATATATTTCTAAATGAAGCCGTCTATTCAAGAGTTCTTTTTGTTGTTATGTATTTCTTTTCATTGGTATTTCTAAACGCCGCCACCGAAACTCCGATTTGTTTATTCTATACATAAACCTTTTTCTCTTTATATATTTATTTTTCTGTTTAAATTTCTAGTCGTTACCTTTGATCGCAGTAATATACATAATTAAATGATTTATGGCTATTATAAGTGAATACGTCTCCGAAAGTTGCATTTACAATCAAGAAATTTTAAAATTCTGGATTGCTGGTGTCCCGATTTTTCCTGTGAGAAGTGTACCTGGTGGTTACGTCCGGTGATCGCCTCGAAAACGGCTACTTCGTGGGGGTATCCCTAACTGCAGGTGGCACTTGGACTGTCACTCAGGTAGCGACGACATTCACACTAACTTCACCATCTTGCGGGCGCAGATATCATCACAATGATGGAGAATTCAAATATCCCACTACTTGAATTCGCCATCATTGTGATGATATCTGCGCCCGCTGGTGAAGTTAAAGTGTGGATGCCGTCGCTAGGTGAGTGACAGTCCAAGTGCCACCCTGCAGTTAGGGATACCCCGACGAAGTAGCCGTTTTCGAGGCGATCACCGGACATAACCGCCACGTACGCCGACAGAGGATCAACTCGCCGAGACAACGCCCAGTGCATTGAACCGACAGAAACCGCAAGTTTACCGCTTAGGTATATTATTTCTTTGTTGGTTATTAGTTGTAACTTCAAAGCCATATTTCTCTTTGTCCTTTGTTTAGATTTCAATAATTTCAATAACTAAATAACGTTTCAAGGGGGCCCCATTTACCTTATCTTTTATTATTGCTTTGTTCATTTTTTCATTATTAAGGAATATATTTTATGAGTCATTACGTTGTAAATTGTTTAAAAAAAAACTGCAGTTAAAGTGAAACCAATATCTTTCACTCATATCAGGTACTCACTGTGTTTGTCCTATACAAAAAATAAAACTATTAATAATAATAGTGCTTTTTTTCTTAAGTAATAAGTATTATGCACCATCTTTCGCAAAATAAATGCGAATTTAATATTCAATTATTAATGCAATCGAAGCTACAGCACACTGTATAATAATGAAAAATTATTTGCAAACAATTTTGAATTACACATTGCTCGGTATGTAGTACTTATAGTTGCGGTTGCATAAATAATCGAAGATTTGCGGAACTTTTTTTTGTACTTTATCAGTTATTCACACAGTAAGCTACTTACTAAATATTCACTAAACTTCCTCGTTTCCTGCACTACCCAGAAGTTGAACAACAAATTTAAGGTAAGTATATTGTATATTTATAGCAAACCATTACCTTCTATATATCAGGTATTTAGTGAACGTGCATTAATGATACTCTTTCCTTATCACAAGTAATCTAAATAGTTTGTATTAATTATGAAGGTGTGATAGCTGTTATAGACTAGTTCACTCACAGCAATACACTTACTACTTGACAAGGGCAAATCTTTGCTTACAGCAACTACATATATTCTTTGGCTTAACTACTTCAGTTTAATTATCATAAGTAACTTCATAAATTACCGGTATGAAGCAGACCGTAAGTAACGTAGATTGCTTCCTGTAGTGTCAGTATTTAGGATCTCTGTAATGCAATCTTTACCTGTGCAAGACACAGGCAAACGAGTCAGTCAGTTATTAGTTATTACTGCAACACGGAACAGAAAATGGATTGTCAGTGTACCTCGTCCGAAATGAATACATTTATGCAATTTAAAGTGCTCTTTTCAACGCACATGACAACATTTTGGACGTTCAACGTCGACGTATCAGCGACAATTCTTCGGGGAACACCAGTCGGCGTATTCGCGCGAACATGCGCCATACATACTAATAGAAATAGGGTGTCACGTTTGCCCCCGGATAAATGGGCGGTTTCTGTCGGCGTATAAATAATGCATTTAAGAGGAGAAATATCGTATAGGTGACAACGAACGACAAAAAAAAAAACAATGAGAACTCCGCTACACACATACTAACACTGTCCCTTTTTCCGTTATTTTATGCCTTTTTCTTATCGAAATTGACACTTCAGTATCTTCAATAATAAATGCTCTATTAAAACTTGAACGGATTTTAATGATTGCGTGCTCCACTCTCGTCGGGCATTAAAAATTTACGAGTTTCTGGCTGGAAAAGTTTTCAGCGATTAAGTAATGAGTACACTCTTCTACCTCTCCTTCTCTAATAAGCAACCGGAGTCGTCAGGTTGATGGACCCTCATTCAGTGTTAACTATGAACTTAAGAACTTTTTCAGTTTGCGCACTTAATCGTGTTTTCCGAAGATGTATTAGGAGGAAAAAAGGTTTTTTAATCATGACATAGAACTACTATACTGATATTGAGAAAAATACAGAACGAATTGTTGAAAACGTTGATTAAGTAACAGTACACTGACAATAATGGGCTAAGTAAAGTGTGACTCTGGCCGTCTCGGGGACTATTTCATTACTCCGCCGCATTAGCCAATCAGGAATAGTAAAACAATCACGGGGTGGCAGCAAAACTCATATAATCATAGTTGTGGCAGGTTGTTACCTATTTAAGAAAATACATGAGTTTAATAGCGATCAGCATTGTTGTTACTTCTACTAAGCATGTGCTGTAGTTAGATACAGTACCAGTAGTTATAAGTAATACGTTACTTACCATAAATTTGTCAGGTACGCTGTGTAATAGCCGTTAATAAAAGCACTATTTACAGTTACAACTTGCATTCAGGAAACTGGGTTTAGTTGCAGGTATTAATTAAGGCGAATCTGGACGGCCTTTTAATGAGATTCTCTTCCAGGAGATGGCGCGGATCTTTTTCCGCTGTTTTTAGACATACCAATCAAAATATTTTAAATTTGATAAAGGGATTGTTTTGAAAACAGTATTTAAAATTGCGCCAACGTTTTATTTTTTTAAATTTTCTTTTTTTAATTTTTTTGTTTGGTTCTATTTGGCTTCCAAAAAGGAAAAATAATAAAGTGGTCAAGGGCGACGGTTCAGCGGTCCTTACTAATACTGAAACATTTTTTTCATTTCTTTCTGATAGCAAATAGCGTCCGAAAGAGGAAAATGCGTTTTCTCTTTGAACTCGTCCGCCGGGACAACCATAACTAGAACGGTAGCACACTCGTCGAATTGAGTGCGCTACAGAAATGATACCGGTTCGAGTAATCAGATCTTTTCAAAACATTAGTTAGTCTGTCATATAAACTTGAATGTATAGGGTAACACTATTTCATATGGTTTCTTTAGAAAAATCAAAATTAAAATGCAAATTAATAAGATACTATCATAATTTTATTTGATTTACTAGGCTACAAAAAATACTATTAATTCAGAAATACATAATTATAACACTGATAATATTATCCGTACTATGAATCAGTAGATTCAGTGACTTATTTTGTAAATTGAATAACTGTTGTTTTCCGAATACTGAATTATCTCGAGGTATGCACAAATGTGAAGAGCATTTGTAGAACACGTGATTGCAGGAATAAACCTCAAGCGATAGTCAGATCGAAAAGAAAGATACCTCTTGTCTTTTTGAATGGTATGAATTGTTTGCCTTTTATATTACATGTGCCCAAAATCAATTGCTAAGATTGTCTAGAGTATTCGCTACGTTTCATTGAGCGTTATTCTATACCTGTATCTATGGTTTTACAATACAACTTCCTATACGGTAACTTGTGATAAATGAGTCAGGGTGCCACACACTGTCACAAACATACAAACCTCACTCAACACACACACAGAGACATCGCACACCTGTAGTCAAGTAACTCTAAAGTTTTTTTCTCTGGAACTGACTTAGCACTGCAGTTAGTGTATGAAGAATATTTACTTTCTTACAAGTAGCAAACCGCATTATCTAAAAAAGGGTTAAAAGATACTCGTCAAAAGGCGGAAGCATATTCGTATTAGCGCGAAAAGAAAAAAGACTTCTTCTAAGATTTAATATTCTATTGTACAAAATGTAAGTTCCATATCTACTTACCTAGACATTTTATTACTTTGTCATTGCGTATTTCAGTCGGTGCATTTTACCCAGTCAAAAAAATGGCTGTATGCATTTTTTTATTTGCATTTTATTGATGTCCTGTTTCGTAATATCATTGGCATCAAGGAAATTATTGAAGTGGTTTAGTATTTATAATTATGACTCGTTAATAAAAAGTAGATACATTATCTATTATTAACATTTACACATTTTAAGAATTTCCCACGTATTTAAAACAGCTAGGAAGTAGGTTGGATTGTGTAAAATACACAAAAAGACAGAACTAAAAGCAGAATTGAATATCCTTATATTTATGCCTTACGTGATGCCATAGCAGACCATCTGTACGTAGATACGTCCTCAAAACAAACACCGGTCTGTGCGTTAGGTTACGATAGAAGCCGGCGGCCTGTCGGCATTTGATGGAAAAAAGAAAAATGAATATTTCTGTTTCGGGCGTTATTATTAGTGCAAATTCAAAAATAAAAAAGTTTTGTCATTAAGACATTGGTCTTCACATGCGCCGTTGAGCCGATTTTAGAAATTGTTTTTAATAACAAACTTACAACATTTAAAAATTTAAATACATAGAAAATAAAAAAAAAATGAAACGTTGGCGCAAATTCAAACATTATTTTAAGACAAATACAGTTTAAAATTTCAAAATCGGTCGTACCGTTTTCCCAAAAAGCGCGGAATACTTTTCCGATGTATTTATCTCTGTCGCACACTTGGACGTCCAGATTCGCCTTAACGAGAATAGTTCCAAGTAAAACTTTATCTATTGTAAATAATTTTTTATCAAGTAAACACTTTATTTAGCCCTTTTTTCTCAGTGCAACACTGTATCACGTCGTAGAATAGTGGGACCAACATTTTTTTCATAATACCATTAATAGCCAACGATGACGAGATCAGTTATTAATACCATTTTTAAATAAATTGCAACTAGAACGAATTCAATGGGGGTTTATTCCAGCAAGATGGGGCTACTGACACATACAACTCATGAAAATTTAGCACTATTAGAACAAAACTTTAGTATTGTTACTTTAGTTTTTGTTGTTCAACTTTTCCCCATGTGTAACTCAGTTTAGCTAAAAAAAAACAAACAAAAAGATACGGTTAAAATATACAGATTTATTTTTTTATAAATATTTTTATCTGCTCTTGCATATCTGCTAGAAAACTCCAACTTTAAACCATATATACCGCAAAATTTAAAAAAGCAAATTCCCCTTGGGGGAATTTTTACCCCAACGAAACTACCAACCGGATACGCTTTATGGATGTCCGTCCATATCTGGCGCGATGTTTTTCGACATTCCAAAACTTCGTGCATACCTGCGATGTAGAGTGTTATCTATGTCACAGATGGGAGTCGTAACTTTGGACTTATTAGATTTTTATTGGAGATAAATGGTAAAGTGGGGTCGCTCCGTGTCATTAGGACAGAGAAAATTACCATGCCGACTCATCATCGTTGGGTGGTTGATGTTTTTTCATTAAATACGCAATAAGTACGTATTATAAAAAATATATGTTTGAGATCTCTGTGAAATAAATTCCCATATCGCATGTTATGTTTCGCCTATTCTATATAGAAAAGAGGTAGTGGTCATTAAAGGAATGGGTATACGTTATATTGATTTTATTTAAGTATGATGTTTTATCCTGGTGAATAAGTCAATGTGGAAGATTTACTTCATGAACAAGCGCTTTATTCCCACAAATACGTGTTATTACACTGATTATAAATAAAAGAGACGGTTTGAACCCATATTATAATTTAAACAATCTACCGTGACTGATGGTGAAGGCTTCGAACTCAGTGGCATAGCTGGGGAGGGGCTAAAGGGAACTTCTGTCCTAGGTGCAGTATTCAGGGGGACGCTAAATTGATGTTAGAAATTTTAGAATGTAATGTTTCCCATTCTTAATTGCATTTTAGCAAACAGTAGGACAACATCTTCAGATGTCCTCCAGCATTGAAAACCTTACTGCTGATTCACAATGATGGTAACGTTAATGCAATGCTAATGTTGAGGTTACTGTTAATGTTAACTACGTACATAATGATGTTTAGAAAATAGGCGGCAAATATTGAAACTTCACAGTAAAAAATCGTTGCGATGTTGGCTATACTGCAAAAATATTGACTGTTTCGAATAAAGATGGTAGAAGCTAAAGTTGATCCAATAAATTGAAACCTGTTTCTAAGCGATCATTAACCAACAATGAATTCTGCAGAATTAACGCTCAATAATTAACTCAATAAGTACAGGGTTTTCCACGGAACTGGCTGGTTAGAAGATTTCCGGCTTAACGAAATTCCTCAGTTTTAAAAAATTGGGGTTTGCAACAATTTGGCACTTACTTTCTTTCTAAAATATTTTCACCTTTTTTGCACTTCCGATTAACCGGAAATCGCCACGAACTTTGTTATTTTAAATGGAACACCCTATATATTATTATATTTTTGAATTAACCATAAAATTCTATGCCGATTACCATTAGGGTATCTTATACCTATCTTCAACTGTTTCTAAGATATTACGATTTTTGTTAAAATTTTGACATTTACATTGTTGTAAGTAATTGATTAATTCTCACTTGATTTAAGTGTCAGAAATCTCCGACTTTGAAATCAACAAGTACTAACATTGTTTTACCAAAACGTAGAAAAAAAATTCAGTGACATTATACAGGTGTTTAAAAATTAGTGACATATCCAAGAATTTTGAATGTTGCAAAACTTATTTTTTTCAAATAGAACACCCTGTACATTTTTTTATTTTTGGATGTACAATTAAATTCTATGCCGATTTGCTGTAGCATTCCCTATACCCATCTTCAGTAGTTTTCTTTTAAATTACTCGTTTTGTTTATTACCGCTTTCAAATGGCCGAATAATTCCTATCTGGTGGGGCCAAGACATTAACATCACAACAATTTATTATTATTAGTAAGTATTATTGTTATAATCATTGTTTGTTACACGTCGCGTGTTCAGATCGATGAATATTATTGTAGAACTTATGAATTAGATAATGAAAAATATTGGAGGAGCTTATTCTAACCTAGATACTATAAATTTATTTTACATTCACTGAGAATGCAGGAAGAACTTATAGAGAATTCAATGTAATTAAAGGAATTTATTGGTTGTTAATATATCTAACGGAATCCAGAAAATTTTGAAATGATTTCTCTTAATAGCTTGGTTTCAAATTAAGGGAAATGGTATAAACGATAACGACGACAATATAACAAAAATTGTTTCACTAAAACGTAGTGTGCTTGTCAGACAAATGTTTTAAAGCTTTTTGATATATTAAAGTATTTTCAAAATTATATAAAGGTTTTTATGAAGAATATTTAGATACATGCATACTTAACAAATGCAATTTACAAGCAGCATAAACTTGAACCATGACATAGAGCATCAAAAAAAATGCTCAATGTGAATTCCGTTTACGTCCAAGCATTTTATTATTCGACGTCTTAATGTGTGGCCTTATACTTCTTCTCACTTCAACGGAGTCTAATTCATCAAACGTTCTCGTCACACGAATCATTAAATCTTGCTTGGTAGTACCGAAAGTTGCATACAGTGTGTAATCTGTGTAATGTATTATTTCAAAGTTTTCTAAATTTTATTAGATATATTAGCCGAAAATAGATTCCTATAATTACCGTAAATTCTCTATAAGTTCATCCTGCATTCTCAGTGAATGTAAAATAAATTTAAAGTATCCAGGTTAAAATAAGCTCCTTCAATATTTTTCATTATCTAATTCATAAGTTCCACAATAATATTCATCGATCTGAAACGCGACGTGTAACAAACAATGATTATAACAATAATACTTAATAATAATAATATTGTTGTGATGTTAATGTCATGGCCCACCAGATAGAAATTATTCGGCCATTTGAAAGCGGTAATAAAGAAAACGAGTAATTTAAAAGAAAACTACTGAAGATGGGTATAGGGAATGCTACAGCAAATCGGCATAGAATTTAATTGTACATCCAAAAATAAAAAAATGTACAGGCTGTTCTATTTGAAAAAAATAAGTTTTGCAACATTCAAAATTCTTGGATATGTCACTAATTTTTAAACACCTGTATAATGTCACTGAATTTTTTTCTACGTTTTGGTAAAACAATGTTAGTACTTGTTGATTTCAAAGTCGGAGATTTCTGACACTTAAATCAAGTGAAAATTAATCAATTACATACAACAATGTAAATGTCAAAATTTTAACAAAAATCGTAATATCTTAGAAACAGTTAAAGATAGGTATAAGATAGAAAGTAAGTGCCAAATTGTTGCAAACCCCAATTTTTTAAAACTGAGGAATTTCGTTAACCCGGAAAACTTCTAACCAGCCAGTTCCGTGGAAAACCCTGTATAGTACTCTGGTATAGCTCAGTGTCAATCATTGCTTAGTAGATTAAAGATATCAGCAAGCAATTGAAAAGTAAACCTACTCAATGACGTAGTTACCCGAAAGATTATCAGCTGTATTTGAGAGTTTTAAAGGTTATATATATGCGTTTCACGTTATTTTCAAATTTTTTAATAGCATTTGCAAAGTAATGCGCATGTGCACAATCTTTAAAATGATTGGTTGATGTTAACTGATACGTTCAGATTTTAAAGACTAACATTATATTACGTTAACATCACGCCAACATCAACATTATTCTGTACAAGTTCTGTCTAAACACAGCTATACAACCAACGTTTTAAACTTAACATTACCATTGCGTTAACATTAAGATGCTAATACTAACATTATTGTGAATCAGGCATTATACTGTACCAAAAATAGATCCTGAAGCAATAAAAGAGATCATTGTTGACATGAAATAATGCATTAAAATTGGTCCAAAGGACGAATTCATCAAATTTATTCGGTAATAAATCATTCATTGTATTAATTGATGCAATAATCGCATTTCATTCACTCAATTCGCTGTAGTATAAGCGTTGCAGCTTTGTTTAATTGGATTGCAGTAAAAGATATATTAAAAAGATTGATATCAAGCATGATTACCAAAAAAACATCAAAAGAAAATGCCTAAACGATTAACATGATCTATTGTGGAGGAATTACCATACAAGCAGAAAATAGAACAGAAATCTGAGTTTCTGCCCAGCAAGCGTCTTTAGCATCCCTCCAAGAGCAAACTCACTTTCATCAATATCGTATTTCAAGCATTATCCTCGATTTTCTCTTAAGAGAGCACGAATTTAGATGCACGCCCTCTAGTGGCCACATGTCAAACTCTTACTCCGCCAGGGACCTCGTCGTGAAGCGTTCAACCGCTGCCTTACACCTTTCCTTTAAGGTGTACTATCTGTTCGTTCTTGCAATAAATTACAAACCATTGAACTAACGAAGAAGGTATCATTTACATACTTTATTGCATTCATTTCGTGAATAATTTTATGAAAATTGACAAAATTATTTTTTCTAACGTATTGCTGTGTACTGACTGAATTAGATGAAAATGCAAAACTGATTTTTAAAATGAAATAGAAAAATAAAATTAGCTAGCTCAACGGAAAAGATTTTTAATAAAACAAAAAAACTATTAATCCCAGAGCTACCCTCGCGAATTAAAACTTGAATCTAACCACGAAAAGTAAATTGTGAGTGAATGAAATCTGACTTTCTTAAATACCCGAAAAAATTGAAAAGGTTTAAATAAAAATAAAAGAACAGAATTTTTAACCCCAAAGATGCTAGATAACAATCAAATTTATTTTAAAATGGGTAAAATTACAGATTGTGCAGAAAAAAAAAAACCGTGAACTGAAGGTTCTGGCCTAAAATAAAAACTGCGCCTTGACTCTAAAACTAAAATGGGACAATGCTATTTCCTATGCAAAGCAAAAGTTTTGTTTGTTCAGAAAGATTATCCAAAATCTTTCAATTTCTTTCCACGTGGTTTCAAATTAAAATAAACTAAACGTGAACAATTACTAGAAACTTACAAAATGAAAACTAAATGCTAGAACAAGGCTCTTACTCACCCAGCCGAGGTGATTGAAAAATAAAAATGAATCAGCAAAATGAACAACAGAAAAATTAACTCTTAAAAATATAATGAGAAAAAATAAACTAAAATGTATCTTCCCGAACAAAAATAATAAATGATCTTATATCTATAATGTGCACACTTCAATATATTAACAATTATTACAAAATTAATTCCTTGATAGGCTATATAAAATTAAATCAGAAATGTTAAATTTACTAAATCAAAATGGATAACAAAATGGCAACAAAGATAGAAAAAAACGTATACTCACGTCAATAGTCGAACAAGGAACTACATGACAAAACTTTACAATTGTTTTTCTTACAAAAATTCCTCTCTCAAAATCATACAACGCAGTCGCATTAACAATACGCCAATATTCAATAGAATAAGCATTAAACCTACAGTAGCGAACACTAGACAAATAAATGAATGGAATTAATTTTAAAAAACTTATCACTTAATTACTTAAGCATACAATTAACTCTTTAACTAAAATTTATACAAAATAAAAATTATTGTGAAAATTCTCGAAACATTGAAATCAAACGACCGGAGTAAACATAACAACAAAACTATGCAACTTAAAATACACTCAGCGGCAACGCGGGTAGTCTAACCATAGCAGTATGCAAATATAATTACCATAACAAATATTATCCTTGCACTAATGTACAATTTGTTATAATAATGAAAATTAAATAATTTCATTAACGAATCTTGTTAGTACTTAATCAAAGATTGAAAATAATATTTTATCAAAAACAATGACACATTTCGTTCTCTCGATGAAAATTCGCTGAATAAATGTAGATTATTAATATCACGTCCAGTATTTTTCTCAATGCAACTACTGTCGTTCTTAACACTAATGGTGTTGGGTCAATATCATCTTTTTTTACTTGGTCAATGGATGTATTTGTGATGATTAAACCATACACACATAACATTTCTAAATCAAATTTTTACATATCAATTCCAAATTAATAACGAATTTATTGCATTTATATGAAAACAAAAATATGTTTATTCCTTTCAGAGCCTTCGCCACTCTACGACAACAATCACTACCACGAGGAATGCCTGCGATGCAACTCCTGCGGACTCAACCTGACTGGACCCAATCAGAAACGTGCGCGACGTTTCAAGAACCAAATCCTTTGCGACCTCCACTTCGCTGATGTTGCACTTATGGAGTGTTCCGATTTTATGCAACAGTTGCGCTCGTTCAAGCCCCAGTCCTTAGGGTGCGCGGTGGCCAGAAGAAAGTCCTCCACCACATTGATCTTCCCATTGCCACCGCAAGCCTGTTCCGGTAAGTTTATATTCAGTACAAGGCATAAGATCGTCCATATTCAGGCTAGTGTTTGAAATGAACACTGTTTGTTGCATTATACTTTTTTTTGTTCAAAATATACGAGCATCCACTTGTCTTATAAAATAAATAATAAAAGCAGGTGACAAAGAAAATGCTTTTATCCCTTTAAAACTCTCTTTTATTAGACGATTTCTATGATTTCGCATTTACATATTAAATTAACATTTTATCCAACATTAAACACTCTGAAAACGGTCTTTGGGATACACTATTTAGGTATATTAGTCTATCAATTCCTTAACAGGCAGCTGAGAAGGTGTACCTACAGGTGAGTTGATGCATCTACAAGCGTTGCGCGCCCCCTAACAGAAAAAGCGTTATTAGTCAAGATAATTCCAGTTAGACATCAGAGAGGTCGCTAGGATGAAATAAAACAATCAAAATTTCATAATAAAAATTTTATTTGGATCTAGAAAATAAAGTATATAAAGATAAATAAAGGTACTGGCAATTGAAATCAAATTCCGGGCATTTAAGCTATAAAAAGCAGAACAAACGACATAATTATATATATTATTGGCTAAGTATACAGGTATTTCACGTAACTGGTTCATTAAAAGTTTATGATGTTCTATTATTTACATATATTTGAGATTTTGACACCAGTATCTGTTCGATTGGAACTATAAATGTAAAATACCTTCCGGTTGACCGGAAATGGATGTCAACTTTGTTATTTTAAATAGAATGATATAATTTTTTATTCATTTTTGGATTCTACAACTATAAATACGTCAGTTTTCATTAGCTATTCCTATAGCTGCATGTTGCCGTTTTTGAGTTATTAAAGTTTTTCTTTTTTTTTTTAGTCATAATCATTGCATCATTGAGAAATTAATATCTCGGTTAATAATGTAAGTAGAGACTCCAAATTTGCTATGTTATGAATGTAGATATTACTCTAAGAAACGGTAAACACACTTTACATTCTAACATACAGGGTGTTCAAAACTGAGGAACAAAGTGACATATTTTCAAATGCAGAAAACTCATTTTCTTTAAATAGAACACCCTGTATTTTAATTCGGAATTAGGAAGTAAATATCATCCCCTATCACTTTATATCAGCATTCCCTATACCTATCTTTAATAGATTTTAAGATATGAGCGACTTTTTGTTAAACAGACTAAGTATTCTTTTTTTTTTAAATAGAACACCTGTATTTTAATTCGGAATTAAGAAGTAAATATCATCCCCTATTACTTTATATCAGCATTCCCTATACCTATATTTAATAGATTTTGAGATATGAACGACTTTTTGTTAAACAGACTAAGTAGCCCTATCTTTTGTGTGTTTGTAGCTGGCTCTGAATGGGATTAATGTCAAATTCATAGACTAACCAAAAGTGTTGTATATATATCATTGTAATTACACTTTCGTACAACGCAATATTAATAGAAATAACTATTCGAACAGACATTCTTGTATGGTTATTCAAAAATAATACATAAATTTGACGTGAATCCATTTCAGAGCCAGCTACAAACATTTAAAGATAGGGCTAGTTAGTCTGATTAACAAAAAGTCGCTCATATCTCAAAATCTATTAAAGATAGGTATAGGGAATGCTCATATAAAGTGATAGGGGATGATATTTACTTCCTAATTCCGAATTAAATACAGGGTGTTCTATTAAAAAAAAATGAGTTCTCTGCATTTGAAAATATGTCACTTTGTTCCTCAGTTTTGAACACCCTGTATGTTAAAATGAAAAGTATGCTTACCGTTTCTTAGAGTTATATCTACATTCATAACATAGCAAATTTGGAGTCCATACTTGCAGTATTAACCGAGATATTAATTTTTCAATGACGCAATGATTATGACTAAAAAAAAAGAAAAACTTAAATATCTCAAAAACGGAAACATCTAGCTATAGGAATAGCTCATGAAAACTGACGTATTTATAGTTGTAGAATCCAAAAATGAATAAAAAATTATATCATTCTATTTAAAATAACAAAATTGACATCCATTTCCGGTCAACCGGAAGTGATATTTTGGTTAAGGTATTTTACATTTATAGTTCCAATCGTACAGATACTGGTGCAAAAATCTCAAATATAAGTGAATAATAGAACATCATAAACTTTCAATGAACCAGTTACGTGGAATACCCTGTATAGAGCCTTTATAAACATTCAATTGACATGTTTTGGCGTTTTCTAAACAATCACGCAATAAAAAAAGTAAGCAATATGTATTTCTGTAATATGTAATAACACAAAAAACGACTTCATCTGCTTCTTTTGCACAAGAAACCGGTTAAATGTTATAGAATTCAATACTAGACGTGATTATATAATTAATGCATATCCCATTTATTTGCTCATCTTCTGCAAGTCCGTCTGGATCTATGTACATTTAAATTTTAACGAATCCGCCCGCGAAATCGTGTTTGGGAAACGAAACGACCGCAACTTTTCCCTGTCGGGCCTTTCTCTATCCTACCTGGGCCCTGCGAGGGCATTGTTTATAGAAAAAGGACGCCGACATAAAGACTTTTTGCGGAGGCGAAGGATAACGCTTTCTCCGATCTCGGAGTCACATTTGCGACTGTGGGCGGATGCCTTATGCGTGCATACAATCCAAGCATTATAAAAAAAGAAATTGAACTCGCTCCGGATTCAATTAAATATGAGTTAGCCTCATCGTTGGAAATTATAATGTATATACAGGAGAATTCTAAATATATGCGATAATAAATTTTATGGGCTGGTTCCTAGGATCATTATGATCATTAAATTTATATAGTTCATTTATTATACTTCATTTATCGTAACAGACGAGGTACGTCATTACTTGCAAATTCGGGCCATGCAATACCATATTATTAAAATAACCAACCAACATATAACTTATTCATGTTCAATTAAAGATACTATGTTGGTGCCTACTGTTTTTTAAATTGCGTGTTTGTCACATCGTCCCAATGTTTTCCCACCAATTTCGTTATAGCTGTTAACTGTCAAAGGGTTATATTTTGCGTTTCTAGTAGTGTGTGAAAATTTGTGTTTATACTTGGTATATATTTATTTAAAATCAGTTGTTATTACAACTAAACCATGCCGAAACCATTGTGTAAACAATCTAAGGAGTTAATAGTTTCGTTAATCGCGTATTTTGAAGCAGAACGCGAGAACAACGGGCCATTACTCCCGTTAACTTCTGTGCGAGAAGTATATAATACATATATTTTTAATGTCATATTCTTAACAGTATTTCGTTTTAGAGAGTATCGAGTGCTCTAAACATTCATATAGCAACAATACATAAAATTTCGTCATGATCAAACACGGAATTACGCCCAGTAACCAAAACGAAAAGTATACGAGATAAACTGTCCGTAAAATTGAATGATTTTACTCATGTGCTATTAGGAACACAATTTATGATATGTATAAAAACAGTGAGTATATACAAATATTGTTTGCAGAAGTGTTTATTTCACATATAATATTTTTCAGAGCAACATATCACATTAAGCACTTTGAACAGTGCTCTTAAAGAAAAAGACGTTTTCAGTGGTTGCAACACATCGTTGTGGAAAATACTACGTGACATAGGCTTTCGTTATAAAAAAGACGATCCTAAACGTGGTTTAATGGAGATTTCACACATTGCGGATAAAAAGAATTACTTTCATGCAACAATATATACGTCTCAAAAATGAGAATGTACGTCAGTTTGTTTTTCTTGATGAAACCTGGATCTTTCAAGATGGTACTACAGGCAAATCTGGCAAGACGCAACTAGGAAAACTGTTAAGCATCGAAAGTTGGTGGAAGAAGATCTATAGTTTTTACATGCTGGAAATAGTGACGGATTTATACAGGAGCAGAACTAGTATTTTCATCCCGTTGCAAGAGCTTAGATTATCATGGTGATATGAATCGTGAGAATTTCTTAAAGTGGTTCGAAACACAGCTTCTTATAAATCTAGAAAACCTTCTGTCATTGTAATGGATAACGCTTAGTTACCATAGTACCATCCGGAATAAACCACCAACAGCTTCATCGACGAAACTTGAAATTCAGCGCTGGCTCACTAACAATAATATTGATTATGATAGCACTGCATAAAAATACAGCTACTCCACCTGGTTGAGCAGCATAAACCACAACCGGTATATGAAGCTGATGAATTAGCAGAATTGTATGGTCATATGGTTCTCCGTCTTCCTCCGTATCACTGCATATTTAATCCGATTGAACTGATATGGGCATCAAAAAAGATACTATGCTAATCATGTTGGTAAATATGGCAGATCGGAGGAAGGATGCACGAAATTGTGGAAGGAAGCGTTGAATCAAATTACGGCAGGAGTTTGGTGTAATAGTATACAACATAACCGAAAGGAAATCCAAAGTGGTGAACAGAGAGGTTGGTTTTGACAGGAAGAAACTCCGATTAATAATAACTGCAAATACTTTGAGTGATCTGATTCTGATATGATTTTGATTAAATATTCAGTATTTGCAGCATGAGATTGTTTTTAATCGGAAAAATGAATCTGAACTGGGGCTGAACTTGTTGAATGAACTCTAAGATAAGGTCGCTCTACAATTAACCTAGTGTGCGCAGTGGGCAGAACAATTAATCAAACATGGATATGCTATCTTTAACTCAAATCGACTTAAATACATCACACAAAGTTTTTTTATGTTTGTTATGACATATAAAAACAGTGAGTATATGTAAATATTGTTTACAGAATTGGTTATAAATATAAATATTTTTCAGGTCAAAATATATCATATTAAACACTATTAATAGCGGTTCTAAGAAAAGGAGTTTGTTATGAAACGATGGATGAAATAATGCGATCGGATACAATTATGTAAGTAACATTGAATAAATAGTCTGGAGATTTGGCGTAGTACTTCGTGTACAACATACTGGAGCGAATTTTTCAAGTAGTGAAAGAGAGAGTCGGTTTCGACAGAGAAAAAACTTGCATACTAATAATTACTGTGAATACTTTAAGCAAAAATATTTCGATTAAATTTATTGTACTCACTTATTTTTTTTTTTTTTTATTTTTCCCACTCTAGTATTGTTAAAGTAGTTTAAATCCTAATTTTCAAAAAGAATCATGATACTAATATTAACGGTAATTATTTTGGAGATGTTTATTACGCTGTCAAAGTGTTGACAGTTACATAACGTAACAGCTTGTTTACGTTTTCACAAGGGAAAATTTGCAACCAGCGGTCGTGACGTCAATAGGCGAAACTGACTCAACGTAGTCCTCGTCGTCTATGATAAAATGAATATATAACAGATGAGGTATACTGTGTAGTCAGTTTGCTATGACATCGCGGTGCCGTATTGCAAATTTCGCTTTTGCTCAAAACGTAACACAACCGTTTAGGTTACCTTAACTGTCAAACACTTTAACATCAGACAGAGTGATTAAAACAAAACCTTCAAAATAACCATTATTAGCCAATGATTAATTCGTCTTGAAAAGTTAGGATTAAAGGTCATAAGTGAGTACAATATAATTTAAGTCTAATCATTATCGCTTTAAGCGTTCGCACAGTAACAATAGTAATATACTCAGAGATTCAAAAATGATTGTCAAATTCCGCTCTATACAGATAGTAAACAGGGTGTAGGTATATGCCGCATGTTTGTAATGAAGTTTGAACTAAGTCCAGTGTTGGAAATAAGATAAGTTAGACGGATCTGTCCAAATAAGGAAAACGTAACCTATATTGAACTCGCATTATATAAACGACTATGGATTGGTGTTTCTGCTTGTAAATAATAATGTATTAATTTAACTTACTAAATTATGATTTTACAATTCAGTACTAACTGGTGTTTAACTAATTTATTTATTACTTAAATTATACATACAATTAGTATAATTAATTGACTAAAACTGCAATCTCTCGTTCTCTAATGGTATGCATGCGGTTTCTATGGACTATTTTTAGATAGCCGAACATGAAGTAAATCTAATGGTGTTATCATTTCTATCATTTCAGGCATCTTGGTGCCATCTTTGTGCTTCAATGACCCCTCAGCAAAAAACTGTTGAGGGTATTGGCAGGTTTGTCGAGCAGGTAGTGTGCTGGAGCATTATCGTGCTGAAAATAACCTGCTTCAAGCTCATTTTCTTGTAACTCTGCAATAAACAATTCCAAACATCTGTTGGTAACGTTGGGGCTTACAGTTTCCTCGAAGAAAATTGGCCCTATTATTCGTTGCCTGGACATAGCTAACAAACTCCAACTTATCGGAATGCAATTGCGTTTCTCGAATTCGTGTGGATTTTCTGGCAGACCAGATACAAATAGTGTGATTGATAAGTCTGTTAGATAAACCAGGCTTATCGAGAAAATAATTTGTTTAGCAAGTCATCGTCCCTTAAGTTGTTATTCAAACAATGACAATATTCCAATCGCCTTCGTGATCTAATGGTAATAATCCTGTACCGTAGAAATTTTATAGGGATAAAATGTAACTTTCTTTTGGACGACGTCATTGCGCTGAAGTGTATGATAAGCCTAATAATTATAAAATGTATAAACTATTTCACTAATGTTAATATTGATTTTTCACTTGTTTGCTGAGCTAATACCACAATAAATTCCCTTATTTTCTACAGTATTCAGAAATAACATTGTTGGGGTGATATTAGATGTAAATTCCAAGGATTTGAAAAAAATATAAGATAAGTAATCGAAAGATACTACAACACGCACGCCATGTCGCTAAATGTCAAGAAAATTCATTATATGAATGAATTTGTATGTAGAACTTCGCTCATTAATTGGTAATAAGTAATAGATAAATTTTTCCCGGAAAACAGTTTTTTTCTTACGACACTCATTTTGAATCACATGGTTACTATATTCTAGATGAAGCCGTCTATCAAAAGGCCTTTTTGTTGTTATGGAATCGTTTTTTGCATGAAGTATTTCCGTATTCCGTATTTCTAAAGGAAAGGCGCAACTGAAATCGATTTGTTTAATTCTATATAAACCTTTTTCTCGCTAATACATTATAGTAATATTATGGATTGATAAGTGAATATATCCTCTAAAGCTGCATTTACAAAAACCAAAAATTTAAAATTGACGTTTGCTGGTGTCCCGATTTTTCCTGCCAGAAGTGTACATATTGATTTTCTAGGAAAAATCTATGAATGTAAAAACACACCAGGGTTTATCCATACCATTGATACACTTCTGTGTAAGACTGCATGTCGTGTTCAAAAAAAGAAACATTGGTTAGAACAATATGTCGATGCTAATGCTTATCAAATTTGATCAAAATCCTTGTGAGCATACTTTCCAACTCTTCCGTCTACTGGTCGAGAAAATTCCTCCGTGCAATTTTATAAATCGTTAAAAGCGACGGCGCTCGCAATTTTTGTCACCACCACCGAGGAGCTAATACACTAACCACACTACCTTCCCGCAGGTTTAACCGATTCCGTGCCTTATCTCGGAGTTTCCGTTGCCGCGCAACAGTTGTTAGCATATTGTCAAATAAGGATTTAATTAAACGCTCCGACTGTTTAAGGAGATTAGCGAAATTTACTCTATGCCCGTCAGCATAGCGTTCCGAGGCACCGGCGAAATTACCAAATTCGCGCGCCAAAAACCTAGCGACGAGTGCTACGGTATGATTCGTCAAACAAACCTGAGACCCATCCCACCCCCACACCCACACCCTGGGTCGTGTGGCGCCCTTCGCCGTCCAAACCCTTTCGAAACTTTTATATGTAGTCCGTCGCCAATTTTCATTTAGGCTCAATTAATTTCGCCACGGGTTGAAATTATTCCAATTCTGGAAGTTCAATTTAAATATTTGCCGTCTTGAAGCGTAATCTTGTTTTTTTTCGGAGTAGATGTGTCTCGGATGATAACTTTTTAACTGCCCGGGTAACACAAAATAGTTTTTTCGCGTATACAATGAAGACTTTCTTAGGCATAACTGTTTTGCCCAAAAACAGTGTTACAAAATAGCACTTTGTGACACTCTTTGAGGCGATATTTTACACGAAGTCAATAGCGCAACTCGTAGTTTGACATTTCACATTTGTATAATTAACTTAACTACTATGAGATTCAAAATGATTGTCATAAGAAAAAAACTGTTTTCCGGAAAAAATTTATCTATACTTATTTACCAATATAATGAGCGAAGTTAGCTACATACAAATTTCATACATTAAATGAATTTCTTGACATTTAGCGACATTGGCGTTCGTGTTGTAGTATCTTTCGTTATTATTTATAATTTTTTTCAAACCGTTTATATTTACATGCTAATATCACCAACAATAGTATTTCTGATACTGTAAGAAATAAGGAATTTATCAGTGCATTAGCTCAACAACAGCTAATTAAAATCAAATTTAACATTAACGTTGAAATAGTTTAATTACATTTTAAAATAATTTTATAAGGCTTATCATACACTCAGCGCAACGAGTGTAAAGAAAGTTACATTTTCATCCCTATAAGTTTTCTAACGCGTACAGGAATTATTTACCATTAGATCACGATACGGCGATTGGAATATTGTTATTGGTTTAATAACAATTTAAGGGACGATGACTTGCTAAACAAATCATTTTTATCGGACGAAGCTGGTTTTATCTAACAGGCTTATATAATTCACAAAACTATCGTGATCGGTCTGCAGAAAATCCACACGAATTTCGAGAACACTAATTGCAATCATATATATATAAACTACTACTTGCGGGTATGTGCTAAAATTCCGAAATCAAAGGGAGACACTATATGGAATATGCCACCACGTTCTGGCTGCATTTATGCGCATGCGCGAAACCCTTAAATTAACCATGCATCTTTCTCGCACATGTTGGTCAGTTGTTTCATTTCAACAATGTATTTCTCGTTGACACTGTGCGTATGTTTAACGCTTGATCATTGTATATTGGTGATATTGTGGTTATATCCATATGCTGTTGGATTATTTATATTACTGTTAGCTGTCATGAATTAAAATTGAAGTCTGTATAAATATTTAGTTTTTTGGAATAAAAAGATAGTAAGATATTGCTGTTTTGTGTGCCATCAAAAACAAAGAAAACGTGAAGACTTCTACGCATATGTAAAGCAAATAGTTATAAATGAATATATTGTAGTAACAATAAACTTACATTTTCTTCAGATTTGTTTGTGGATTGTAAATGAAGAGGATGTAACACTTTATTGTTTGTTTCGCTCATTTTCTTCCGGAGGATTTTATAGAACAAATGCAAAAATACTTGGGCGAAAAAGTCTCTATCTAAAATCCACAGATATACGATCAATTCCCACAGTCAAGATAAAAGTACATACAATCGAGAATCGATTATCATATAGTTAAAGAAACAGGTAAAATATTCTTTTTTAATAATCCATGTCTATTTCGATATATTGAATATATATTTTTCTTTGTAGTGGCTACAATCATGAACGAGATTTGTAATAGATGATAGAAGTACCAGTTTCCTACTGTAGAAACAATGGATATGCATTATGCAGGTAATACTAGGATTTTCTTGAAACTTGAAACATACAACGACTACCACAAGTCGTACCTACTTCATATGAACCTGCATGAATATGGCGCCGCCTTTCTCTCATCGTCCCGTGATACGAAAAGATAGCGATGGTACACGGACATCACACCTTGGGAAGATGTTCTATAAAAGCATTATATGGAATAAGAATTCTCTCAGTTTTTAATACCCTAATACTGAATGTTACATATCTTGAGTCAGGGATTTTAATCAAGTATTGAAATATAAATATCATCAAAGGATGAGAAACATACATGAGAAATATAACAAATTGGTTCTTTTCCAAATCAATAAATGTAAAAGTGGTTTTTTATTCACCTTTCCAACTACTTTGCTAGCTTTTAAAAAATCCTTTTTTATCAGTGTAATACCTATTGTGTTTTATAAACAATGTAAATTGATTGAATTTGTTATGGTATAGTTTGAAAATAAATATTCTCATATGAACATCAATGTATTTATTTACCAGTATTTATTACGAATTCATCTATCCACTTTTGTATATTACAGAATTAGTACATCTTATATCGTTATTTATGAGCATAAAGGTTTTAAATTTCGTTGATATAACTAAAAAAAAAAGGTCATTCTCTTAACAAATGAGGAAAAATTGTGTACTTTTCTTCCAACGAATGATCATTCCATTATTACAATCATCTTGATTATTGAAATCATTCGATTATGCCCATCACTACCAAACTGCTTCGTTTCGCACATGCGCAAAACATCGTAGAACATGTCAGACAAAGAAACTCATTTTCCATCTCCCTTCATCGGCGAAAATTTTTATCATTGGTTTTATACGAGACACGCAATATAGTAGTTAATTATATATAATGATTGCATCCCGTAAAAGTTGAGTTTGTTCAGGCAACGAATAATAGGGCCAAATTTCCTTTGAGGCAACTGTAACAGCCAAAGTTACCTACAGATGTTGGAATTGTTTATTTGCAGAGTTACAAGAAAATGAGCATTGAACCAGGTTATTTTTCAGACCACGAATATGCTTCGAGTACATACTGCTCGACAAACTGCCAATATCTTCAACAGTTTTTGCTGACAGGTTCGTTAGAGCAAAAGATGGCGCACCAAGATCGCCTGATTTAAAAAATAGGATCTATAAAAACCGTATGCATACATAAAGAACTGAGAGATGCAGTTTTGTCACTCTAATAATATATACTAATGTAGATTAGCTTATCATGTATATTATACTAATTGTATGTTATATTTAAAGTATAAATATAGTTAAAAACCAGTTAGTACTGAATTGTAATATCATAATTTCCTAAGAGTTAAATTAATTACATTTCATTTTTACAAGCAAAACAGCCAATCCCTAGTCGTTTATATAATGCGAGTTCAAATATAGGTTACGTTTTCCTATATTTATGACAGATCCGTTTACTTTACTTATGTTCCAACACTGACTTAGTTCAACCTTCCATTACAAACAGCGGCATATACTAACCTCACCTTACTATGCTAGAGAGCGGATCTTGACAATCATTTTACACAGCATATAGAATAAACAAATCGAGTTCGCTGCGGCGTTCCTTTAAAAAACCGAATACGGAAATATTCATGCAAAAAAGATTCATAACAACAAAAAGCCTCATGAATAGATGCTTCATTAAAATATAGTATATGTATTTAACTTGTTTTATGTTAGCAGAGATAATTGTTTTTTAAGAAAACATTGGTTATGGTTTAAAATTACATTACTTTTAGTGCTACTTGATATTAGTTAACTTACGTTAACAATAGACAATATGTCAATCAGCCTCCTGATTTTGAGACAATGTGATTTTTTACAGATTTATTGATTACACTATTATTGTTTAGTATTGTTAAATATTGTATACTTTATGTTTTCGTCTATCTATTAAAAAAAAAAAATACTAAAACGTTTCAAGATTTAAAGCAATTAATTTCGCAAAGAAATTATTTTTTTTGTATTAACTCTCGTTTATTGTTTTCAAGAAATATATCTTAGTTATCGCCTGTGTAATCCAATATCTTTATTCTATTTTATTGAAAACTTTTGGTCTGTAGCACAGCTCCGGCAGTAGAAATGAGAAAATATTAAAATTAAATGAATCAAATCCAAAAGCAATATATTTTAGCACTAACTGAGATTGACGAACAATATGCTTCTTCTTCGATGTTTGTTTATGTATGTAAATGCAATATATTGTGTAATTATTGTTAATAAACCAGTGCTACATAAAGTCAGTTTGTAAACAGACCAAGCGTTGGCCATATTTCAAGAAATTAGAACGACATTGAATTACACAGACCATAGCTGCAATATGTTTCTTGAATATACAATAAACGCAGGGTTAATAAAATAAATAATTTCTTTGCGAACTTAATTCTTCAAGAATTTTATAAATAACCTTAAATTATTTTTTGGCAATTTTTTAATACATAAAAACTTGATAGTAATACCATATTTAAGAATATTAACCAACAATAATAGTTAATACATCAATAATTGTGTGATCAATAAATCTATGAAAATCACACTTTCCCGAAACTATAAGGAGACTGATTGATTGTCTATTGCTAAAGTTATACTTGCGCGCATAAATCGAACTAAGTGACTATATAATATCAAAGCAGCACTAACAAGTAATATAATTTTAAAATCTCATCACCATATATGTTTTCTTAAAAACAGAATTATCTCTACATAACATCAAAATAAGTTAATAATAACAGGTACGGCGGCAAATGTTATAGGCACCTTGACAAAACTAATGGGTTTCATGTTTCTTGCATTTTTTTGTGACAGTTATTTCAACGTTTTTTATAATCGCCTTTATGGTTACAATAGTCTTTATAGATACCTTTTGTAAATGTATTATTTTTTTTTTAATATTTTCAAGTCTTCGAGATGTCACTTTCCCCCTCCCATCTAAAAACACTCTAATATGCAACAAATTAATAAGATCCCTTAAAATACTACATATCTATAATGTATTACCTACAAGTTTTTATTTTCTCATTTTTTACTGTGATATTCGCCCAAAATTTAGGGTGCCTATAACATTTGCTCGCGACTGTACTATATTTCTAAATGAAGCCGTCTATTCAAGTTCAACTTTTTGTTGTTACGTATTTTTTTTGCATGAATATTTCCGTATTCGGTATCGCTAAAGGAAACTCCAATGTGTTTATTCAGTGTATAAACTTTTTTTTCTCTATACATTTATTTTTTGTTTAAAGCTGCATTTACACCCAAGAAATTTTAATATTCTCGATTGCTGGTGTCCCGATTTTTCCTGCGAGAAGTGTACTTTTTTTTTGTTGTAGAAACATTAAGAGGACTCAAAACTGTCAACTGTTAATAATTAATGGGTAAACAATTTTTAGCAGAGGGAAACCTACTACTACCCCCCTAGCTTTTCTATTACGTTACATAAATACAAGTTAAATTACTTTTTGTTTATTTTAGACATAAGAGACTCCCTCCAGCTTCTATTATCGTCCTTGGTGTCGGGAATCGAATGTTGATACGTCGGCAGAAAGAGCTAACAAATATTTATCTAATGGATATACCGACATATAGGAGGTTCGGAGTTTGACCTATATATGGAGTGGTAGCTATAGGGGAGATACTTAGGTTGGATAACGTAGAGAAAATAAAAACCTGATATAGTGAGCTTTTTCTAGGCTTAAAGGAGAGTGAAGATTATTTTTAAAAGAGACACCTAAACTTAAATTACTTCCATTAGCTGGTGCTATCGATATCAGTACATCTGATAAAGGTGATAGAAGAAAATACAGGAGCCTTGAGTTGAGTTCTAAATGTATCTTTTGCAACGATTTCTTAAAGTTCCTCAAATCATTGAGATAAACACCTTTAAAAAGAAAATTCACTTTGATATTTTTGCTAACGATTCCCTTCAAAGTAAAATCCATTATACCGAGTGTCCAGCCTAAGATGCAACGGTTCATAGCCGATTTATTATTGTTTTTTTGGAAAAATATTTCAAATAAATGTTGTTCCTCGAATCATATTCTACACATTTTAAAATTAGTTTCAGTAATTCCGGACTTCCGGTTATACCGGAAGTAGATACCAACTTTATTATTTTAAATGGAACACCCTGTATATTATTGTACTTTTGGATTCCTTGTTAAATTTAAATAACAATACGTTAGGCATACATTGGGGCTAACTTATACCGTTTCCGAATTACATGACGTTTTTCGAAAAAAAATGACATTTGCAATGTCTGCGGTGTTTGGAAATATCTCCGGAAATACGAAAGTTGTTAGAAAGATGCGGTTTTCAGTTTTCGCTTAATCATGAAACAGCACACGTCTTTTATTTTAAAATGGTTACGTTTAAATTACAGAATTATTAAATAGGGCTCTGTAATTTTCGAACTCTAAAATCATGGATAAATTGATTTTTCTAAATTGAATGATATGGCAATTTTTACATAAATGGATGTAAAATTTAATTTTCTTTCGAGTGTCATTGTGTCTATCTCCGAAGGTTTTGGAGATATTCGAGATTTTTCAGTTTTTCACGATAGATACGTACTATGAGATTCAAAAAGATTGTCAATTCCGCTCCTATAGATAGTAACAGGTGTACGGTATATTGCCGCGTGTTTGTAATGAAGGTTTGAACTAAGTCAGTGTTGGACATAAGAAAGTACACGGATCTGTCATAAATAAGGAAAACGTAAACTATATTTGAACTCGCATTATATAAACGACTATGGCTTGTGTGTTTTCTGCTTGTAAAAAATGAATGTAATTAATTCAACTTTACTAAATTATGATTTTTACAATTCAGTACTAACTGGTGTTTAACTAAATTTATTTATTACTTTAAATTATAACATACAATTAGTATAATTATTAAGTGACAAAACTGCATCTCTCAGTTCTTCTATGGTATGCATGCGGTATCTATAGATCCTATTTTTAGATAGCCGAACATGAAGTATCTAATGGGTTAGATCAGGCGATCTTGGTGGCCATCTTTGTGCTCTAACGAACCTGTCAGCAAAAAACTGTTGAAGATATTGCAGGTTTGTCGAGCAGTATGTGCTGGAGCATTATCGTGCTGAAAATAACCTGCTTCAAGCTCATTTTCTTGTAACTCTGCAATAAACAATTCCAACATCTGTTGGTAACATTGGGCTGTTACAGTTTCCTCGAAGAAAATTGGCCCTATTATTCGTTGCCTGACATAGCTAACAAACTCCAACTTTTACGGGATGCAATTGCGTTCTCGAAATTCGCGTGGATTTTCTGCAGACCGATACCATAGTTTTGTAAATTGATATAGCCCGTATATGAAACCAGGCTTCATCCGAGAAAAATGATTTGTTTAGCAAGTCATCGTCCCTTAATTGTTTAACCAATGACAATATTCCAATCGCCTATCATGATCTAATGGTAATAATTTCCTGTACCGTAGAAACTTTTTAGGGATGAAAATATAACTTTCCTTGACAGCTCGTTGCGCTGAAGTGTATGATAAGCCATAAAATTAAAAAATGTAATAAACTATTTCACTTAATGTTAATATTGATTTTACCTGTTTGTTGAGCTAATTACCACAGGATAAATTCCCTTATTTTCTTACAGTATTCAAAACTATTGTTGGTGATATAGATGTAAATATAAACGTGTTGAAAAAATTATAAGATAAATAATCGAAAGATACTAACAACACGAACGCCAATGTCGCTAAATGTCAAAGAAAATTCATTTAATGTATGAAATTTGTATGTAGCTAACTTCGCTCATTAAATTGGTAATAAGTATAGATAATTTTTTTCTGTGTATAGTGTTTATTACGACAATCATTTTGATCTCATAGTATTGGCGAAGCGCCGCCACCTTCCTTCAGCATTTCACAGGCTTGCAACTGGCAGCAAGTAATACTGGCATGCTTAGAAAGTGGCCAACAGAATACAATAAGACCACTGGAAACAAACAAAACTTAAAATTAAAAAGATGTACTGAAGTACCTGAACTCACCCAGCTAGATTTTGATAAGAGAACAGTTTTTACAGAACATAATTAGTGACAATATTCCCGATAAGTGTTTTTTTATTGTCTGGTAAAATATGGCAATGCGGTTAGCAGAAACCCCTCACTAAATTCATAGAAACTCTGAGAAAAGTGATTAGTGCCCGCATGCACTGTGACCAACGATTAAAAAAAGAAAGCATGCCCCACTCCAATCAGGAAAATATTTGACAGCCTGGTATATAGTGCTTTGGTTCGTATACACGTGCTACTGCTAAAGTGAACTTTGATCTCCGATCGTTAACAAAGTTAATGCTGTTTGCACAATCCACAACGTGTTTTAGCGCTTTCGGTTTAGATTAGCAATCATTATAGCTGTTTGAACTGCGCGATATTGTATTTTCCGCTTTAGTTTGTTCAGTCGGATTAAAGACCGTGTTACCTAACTATGTTGCTTCTGTGCCGGTTTTGATATATCCTATGTCGAAGTGGATTTTATAACGTTTTAAGAGTTTTAAAAAAATATATATTAAGGGTATAAAAAAAAATTGGTTCTGAATCCTTCAACGATAAGAACAAGTTTATGCCTCTCAGTTTTATATGTTTAATTGCACTGTCAAAATTGGAAGTTACGTATCTAAAGTTCGTCTCAACCTTAAGATGCAGTATGGGATATAATGCCACTGTGGCAATCCTTACTATCCCTAGTTGCTTGTCACTACGCTATTTTCACTTCCGATTTATATGTTGCCACTTATTTATATATGTCGGTGTGCACCAAATACTATCTGTCATCTGTCTATTAGCATCAATGTTGTCAATCTCATCATCGTAGTTTTAAAACAGTTAAGTTCCACGTTAATTAGTTTATATATAGCACAAATCGTTCTTTCAGAACGCTTCTCTCCTTTTCAAGCGCGCACAAGTAATTGGGTATTTTCGTGATTTTTATAATCATATAACCATACATTTAATTACAGTTTTCACTGCATTAATGAAGGTGTAGGAGAAAACGTGTAAGGAGACAAATTTAGCCTGAAGGAGAAGTGTATGATTGCAAATGTTTTAAATATTTAATAAATCTATGAATGTGAGTGCTGCTGTTCAAGAAGCAAGCAAAGCTTTGGTTGTTCAGAACGTACAATATATAGTATAAAGAAGGAGCAACACACTGGTTCGTTATCAACTCCAAAATACCAAAAAAGGAAAGGCATACAAGTAACGGACCGACAAAATATGACGAGAACACGCAAACATCTATACGACGTAAAGTGCATGGATTTTTATACAAAATATGCACTACATTAAATGCAATTCTTGCTGCTGTCAATGCTGATGATGATCTTCTAACTTCAGTCGAGCAACTTACATAGTTATTACATGATATGGTTTTGAATTTAAAAAGTAGGATGAAAAGTATACTCATCGAACGAGATGACATTATTCGCTGGAGACATAAATACTTACGAGAGATCAAGAAATTTAGAGAAGAAGGTACAGTGTAGTTTTTGCTATTTACATGCATATAATATATATATTAGGTCGAACCATAATATATGCCGATGAATCATGGGTAAACAGGGCATGCAGTAATAAAATTGCCAGACACCACTATTCAAAATAGTCGCAAGCTTTATACAAGTATATAAGTACGGCTTGAAATCACCCACTGGGCTCGGACCTCGTTTTGCATTAGTTCATGCTGGTGATGATAATGATTTGTTCCTGGTGCTCAATATACATTTCTCTGCAAGAAAAACACTGCTGATGTTCATCATGAGATGGACTCGAAACATACGAGGATTGGTTTTTCAGAAATTACTTCCAAACATACCGCAGATGTCAATTATTGTTCTTGACAATGCTTCGTATCACAGCAGAAAATTAGAAAAAATTCAACGCAGCATGAGAGAAAATGATATCATAGATTGGCTCGTGAGAAACAAATTCAACAACTGACGATATGTTTAAAGGGCTTGCTTTGCGTGTACAAATTAAACCGCAGTATGATAAAAGCAGGATTGATGAACTTGCTAAAAACGGCTCATCATGTTCTGCGATTACCACCTTACCATTGCGAGTTAAATCCATTGAAATGGTATGGCACAAGTAAAAACTGCATAAAATGAACAATACCAATTTAAGGTAAAAGACATGGAGGAACTAATTCAAAGAGCGTATAGCACTGTAACTGTTGCTAATTGGCAAAACTACATCAAACATGTTTAAAAAAAATATTGAAAGGAAATGTGGATAGTGGATTAATTGCAAGATGAACATGAAGAATTCATTATTCGTGTAACAGATTCATCACTCGAAGATCAACTGATTCGTCGACGACTAAAAATTTAGATATGACGTGTGTAATTACTATTCCTTTCATAAATATTATTGTATTATGTGGCATTGTGTATGATTCCAGCTATTTTTGTTACAAACGTGGAAAACTAATAATTAAAGGATTGTATCTATTCTTTGAATTTAATAAATGTATCATACCCCATTATACATAAATAATGTCGAAATGTAAATTACGTTAATGTAATAATAAATAAAGTTATCGGCTCTTTTTACTGATTCTTAAATAAAACGTATATGGTTTTTTTATATTTTACTGTTTTCGACAGATTCCGTTTAAAAAGAAACCGAAAAAAGTTTGCGAGATAACGATTATAATTGCTTCATTCAGCTTCTTTCTTCAGCATATAAGCAATTGCTGCTTTATAGCTCCCTTTTCGTATTCTGAGACCACATAAACATATATCATAGAGACGATAGTAACATATACTGATATATGCATTTTAATTGTCCATAACCTCAAATAATGCAACCGGAAGTAGCAATGTGCAGCTGATGCGACTATTTTGGCCATCGCGAATCGAATTTCCATAAGACGTATACTGCATCTTAAGGTTGAGACGAACTATACTGTGATATAATCACGTTAAGTTCGCGATAAAATTGCATTTTTTATGGCATAAAAGTCCTTTTGAAGGATTAAAGTTATTTCTTTCGATAAAAATAGTATCTTCGTATAGTATAAATACTCGTAAACTTGTTTTAAATACATTTAAATAAATATAACAGCAATTTTCGTTAAAACCAATTCGTTAATAATCCACTTACCTCATATGTTTGAAAAACGACTCTTACGCATGGCACTCTTCCGTTCCAACGTTAACTTCGGGTGAAAGCGAATCTACATCGCTCCAAAAACTGATTAGATTAAGTTCTAACGCCCGTCAAGAGCCATTAAATGGAGGGAAAACGTGAGAAAACAACGAGAGAAGAGCACACACTGTATTTTTCATTTCGGAAAATGAACTTATTCCAGATATCTAATTGTATTAAGTTTTATTTTATACACCGTAATGTAAAAGAGATTGCTCTTACTGCCTGAATTTTAGAAAAATAAACTGGTTAGCAAAAGAGATTTAACAGCGAACAAATGAAATGATCAACAAGTTTTACTTTTATTCTAACCACAAACGTCAAAATAACGTTTTTATCATCTGTCACAGACTAACCTCGCTATATCTGTTTCAGACTGCCGTCATACAAATTTAAACTAAAGCAGTGCTGTCACGCTGTGATAGAAATCGGCAAACAGCATACACAAAATTCCGTAGATATTGGTAGATTTGTATATATACAAAAATAAACATTGTTTTATTTAAGTAATTAATCATTTTGGATTTGTCTTTCTGTAATTTCGAATTTCTATGTTTCTATTTTTAGCTGGGTTAATAATAAGTCATAGCCCTCACCACTGTGTCAGAGAATGAGTGAGTCCGCCATGTTGGCAATGAAAGGAGTGAGTACGTCAAGTACCATGTGATTCAAAATGACTGTCGTAAGAAAAAAACTGTTTTCCGGAAAAATTTATCTATACTTATTACCAATTTAATGAGCGAAGTTAGCTACATACAAATTTCATACATTAAATGAATTTCTTGAATTTGCGACATTGGCGATCGTGTTGTAGTACTTTCGATTATTTATCTTATAATTTTTTCAAATCGTTGTATTTACATCTAATATCACCAAACAATAGTATTTCTGAATACTGTAAGAAAATAAGGGAATTTATCTGTGGTAATAGCTCAACAAACAGGTAAAAATCAATATTAAATTAAGTGAATAGTTTTATACATTTTCTAATTTAAAGACTTATCATAACCTTCAGCGCAATGAGCCTGTCAAAAGAAGTTACATTTTCATCCCTATAAAGTTTCTACGGTACAGGAATTATTACCATTAGATCACGATAGGGAGATTGGAATTTGTCATTTGTTTATAACAATTTAAGGGACGATGACTTGCTAAACAAATCATTTTTCCGATGACCGGGTTTTATCTAACAGACTATATAAATTTACAAAACTATCTGTATCTGGTCTGCAGAAAAATCCACACAAATTTCGAGAAACGCAATTGCATCCATAAAAGTTAAGTTTGGTTAGCTATGTCCAGGCACGAATAATGGGCCAATTTTCTTAGAGGAAACTGTAACAGCCCAACGTTACGAACAGATGTTGGAATTGTTTTATTGCAGAGTTACAAAAAAATGAGCTCGAAGCAGGTTATTTTCAGCACGATAATGCTCCAGCACATACTGCTCGACAAACCTGCCAATATCTTCAACAAGATTTTTGCTGACAGGTTCGTTAAAAGCACAAAGATGGCCACCAAGATCGCCTGATCTAACCATTAGATTACTTCATGTTCGGCTATCTAAAAAATAGAATTATAGAAACCGCATGCATACCATAGAAGAACTGAGAGATGCAGTTTTGTCATATAATAATTATAACTAATTGTATGTTATAATTTAAAGTAATAAATAAATTTAGTTAAACACCAGTTAGTATGAATGTAAAATCATAATTGAGTAAAGTTAAATATATTACATTTCATTTTTACAAGCAGAAACACCAATCTAGTCGTTTATATAAGCGAGTTCAAATATAGGTTACGTTTTCCTTATTTATGACAGATCCTTTACTTTCTTATGTTCCAACACTGACTTAGTTCAAACCTTCATTACAAACACACGGCATATACCTACACCCTGTTACTATCTATAGGAGCGGAATTGACAATCATTTTGAATCTCATAGTATTTATGTGTATCGTAGTGCCACTGTGTACTGTTGGAAACATTCAATATATTTGCTGTAATGTCTTTATCAATAAGTGACTCCAAAACACGTATTCAAATGATTCTTTTCGTCTAGAGATAAATCTCCCACACAGTAACAATTTCTTACTGGTACTTAAAACTACATTTAAAAATTCGTGAAAAATCAATTAGAATAGGTAGATGGGTAGAAAATGTCTGAAATCGATAGTTCTACTGAAAAATCAGTAGAGGTGGCAGCACTGAACTAAAGAAATCTGTAATAAAGGCGTTTTATGTATTATATTAGATATTTTGATACGACGCAAAGTGATGAGGTGAAATGCGATAATTAAAGTCCAAAGCACGCGGCCAACTAATAGAAAGCTAAAACGACCTTCCAGCTCTGAGGGATCGCTCGCTGAGGAACTTTCGTGAAAATTCTCGTTTGCTTGGGATTAACTAAAAGTAACGTCTGACCAGTGCAGAGCGTACGAGATGTCTACTCTAATGAAAGTATGTAATATTCATAAAGAGCGCTGAAAGTAATTACGACCACTTAAGGCAATTATTTTCCAAGTGCTTGCTTTAATATATTTGTGATGTAGATTTTTTGAAAGGAAAATGAAACAGAAAAGAAGAATGGATATCAAAAAGTGTTTAATTACTTCCATATAGTCACAATTAGAATGTAATTGTAATTATAAGGTGTAACTGCAATTACTGTGTAATTGGAATTGTTAGTTTCATTTACCATTACTTTGAAATTGGAATTATTAACTTTCATTACAATGATTATTAAATATTCGCCGACATTCAATGATAATTAAATATTTTCTATAATTTTAAGGATATTAATGGTAGTTCTGAAACGTTCGCATATATTAAATTAAAAAAAAAAAGGAGTTTCAAAAAAAAAAAATATCTAATTAAGTATTTAAAAGCATTTTCAAAGTTTTTCTCCTCATCTCGGTGTTATCTTAAAAATCATTCTAGTTGCCCCCTCATCCCATGGTCGTTGAAAAAGTTATTTTAATATTTAAAAAAAGCACTTTCCCCACTCCGATGTACGATAAAGCATTAATTTCATATTTTAAAACATTTTTAATGGCTCTTTCTTAGTCAATCTTGTTAAAAAAAAAAAATAATTTATATATATTAAAAAGATTTTTTTCTTCTCTCCACTTTTGAACAGTGGTTCAAAAACAAAAATAATTTTTTTTTTTTTTTTTTTAAATGTAAACAAATAATTTACTCATTCAAAAAAATCCATTTCCCTAACTCCCCCTCTCGCCCCCTTTATCTTCCCCTCTTACTGTTAAAAAAAAAATTTGTATCATTCAATACATTTTTATGCTTCACTCCGGATGTTGTAAAAAAAAATTAAAGAATCATTGTGAAAAAAATAATAGATATACTATATAAAGAAAAAAATCGACCTCCCCTCCCCTCACAAGCTTCAACAAAACAAAAAAATTTTCAAAATTTTAATGTAAAAATCCAAAAATAATTTTCCTATTTACATTTTTTTTTCACGTTTACCCTCCCACGATGTTGTAAAAAAAAAAGAATTTAGACATTAAAAAAAAATATATCTCCCCAATTAAAGTAATGGTCCCAAGGTCGAACGTTGGAGGACACCATACTCAATTTCCCGAAATGTGCAAGTTGGATCATTCATTAATTTCTTTTATGCTCAGTCGGAATGATGCGATAAAAATAAATATTGGGCAAAGCAACAGTAATGGTCCCAAGATGGAATATTGGGGCACCATGGTTGATTGGAGTGCGCAAATTTAATCATAAGATTATTTTCTTTCTCTTATTTACATTTTTTTAACACCTGCCCTCCCACTATGCAAAAAAAAAGAATTTAGTCATTAAAAAAATCAATGTGCATAACTAAAGTAATGGTCCCAAGGTCTAACACTGAAGAACACCATACTTAATTTCCCGAAATGTGCAAGCTGGATCATTTATTATCTTTTTTTATGCTCCGTCGGAATGATGCGATAAAAATAAATATTGGGAAAAGCAACAGTAATGGAAATATTTAGGCACCATGCTTGATTGCAGTGCGCAAATTTAATCATAAAATTATTTTCTTTCTCTTATTTACATTTTTTTAACGCCTGCCCTCCCACTATGTAAAATAAAAGAAATTAGACATTAAAAAAAATCTATCTCCCTAATTAAAGTAATGGTCCCAAGGTCGAACGTTGGAGGACACCATACTAAATTTCCCGAAATGTGCAAGTTGGATCATTTATTAATTTCTTTTATGCTCAGTCGAAATGATGCGATAAAAATAAATATTGAGAAAAGCAACAGTAATGGTCTCAAGATGGAATATTGGGGCACCATGCTTGATTTCAGGGAGTACGCAAATTTAATCATAAAATTATTTTCTTTTCCCTATTTACATTTTTTTTAACGCCTGCCTCCACTATGTAAAAAAAAAAGAATTTAGTCATTAAAAAAAAAATCTATCTCCCTAACTAAAGTAATGGTCCCAAGGTATAACACTGGGGGACAACATATTGAATTTGCCGAAATGTGCAAGCTGGATCATTTATTATCTTTTTTTATACTCCGTCGGAATGATGCGATAAAAATAAATATTGAGAAAAGCAACAGTAATGGTTCCAAGATGGAACATTGAGGCACTATGCTTGATTGATGGGAGGGCCGCAAGTTGAATCATTTATTATTTTCCCTTGAATTCTGTTTGAAGAATGCGATTTAATGATATCTATGATGTTAAATGAAAGAAAGTTTTAAAATCTTAATTTTTGTCAATCAAAAATTCGCGACAAATATAGTTGTAAGGCTTTGGAAATATCACAATACATGGCACAAACGTATACTTCGGATTCAATTCACGCGTACAATTGTAATAATGGAAAATATGTAATATTTGTCTTAATATTTATAATTGTAATTAATTGTGATACAGTCGAACCTCTAGTAAATGGGCACCCAATAATACTTTATATATTATAAAAAAAAACAATATTTTTTGTATCTACACAAAAAAGAATTGTTTTGCATAATTATTGCAAAAATTGCGTAAATTAATTATAAAAATAAACTATCTCACATTACACTAAACAAAACAATTAATCAAATTTACTTTAAATGTCCACTTATAAGAGGTTTCACTGTACATGAAAAGTGATTTTGAAGAAAATCCAAGTTACTTCGAGGCTAACCAATCAACCATGAAGACGAGAAGAAGAATTAAACACGGGATTCTTGTGTGTGTATAGTCAGGTCACTCTAAGTTTGAACACCAAGCTACTATAAGCTCGTTTGGTGTTCTACCTTACAGTGAGCGGACTGTACACCAAATCGACTGCCTCCAACAGATCTCAACTACATCTGCTGCTGTCTCTCTACGCGTACGAAGTTCGCATACAGGATTACTCAAAACGCTTTCATTATACAATAGCGCGTGTTCTTACGCAAAATCTCAATCTATGTCATGCATAATGAACCTATTGTATGTTTGGGAGTTGTGCATATCTGTATATCTACGTATGCCCTGTGTAAATAAATCATTACCGTGGTATAAAGTAATATGAATGATTTATATTGTTAATTATATCTGAGATCGAGTGACAAATGTAATGAACAATTTGATAAATTGTGACAGCTTGTAAATTTATATTGTACCAATATATGTATGTTCTATATTCTGAATTTTGCAACAATTAAAACTTTGATTTTTAAGATTTAAGATTGGTATGTACTGGTATGGAAATACTATGAGATTCAAAATGATTGTCGTAATAAAAAAACTGTTTTCCGGAAAAATTTATCTATACTTATTACCAATTTAATGAGCGAAGTTAGCTACATACAAATTTTATACATTAAATGAATTTTCTTGACATTTAGCGACATTGGCGTTCGTGTTGTAGTATCTTTCGGTTATTTATCTTATATTTTTTTTCAAACAGTTTATATTTACATCTAATATCATCAACAATAGCATTTCTGAATACTGTAAGAAAATAAGGAAATTTATCTGTGGTAATTAGCTCAACAAACAGGTAAAAAATCAATATTAACATTAAGTGAAATAGTTTATTACATTTATAATTTATAGGCTTTCATACACTTCAGCGCAATGAGCTGTCAAAAGAAAGTTACATTTTCATCCCTACAAAGTTTCTACGGTACAGGAATTATTACCATTAGATCACGATAGGCGATTGGAATATTGTCATTGGTTTAATAAAAATTTATGGGGCGATGACTTGCTAAACAAATCATTTTTCTCGGATGAAGCCTGGTTTTATCTAACAGGCTATATCAGTTCTCAAAACTATCGTATCTGGTCTGCAGAAAATCTACATGAATTTCGAAAAACGCAATTGCATCCCGTAAAAGTTGGAGTTTGGTTAGCTATGTCCAAGCAACGAATAATAGGGCCAATTTTCTTCGAGGAAACTGTAGCAGCCCAACGTTACCAACAGATGTTGGAATTGTTTATTGCAGAGTTACAAGAAAATGAGCTTGAAGCAGGTTATTTTCAGCACCATAATGCTCCAGCACATACTGCTCGACAAACCTGCCAATATCTTCAACAGTTTTTTTTGCTGACAGGTTCGTTAGAGCACAAAGATGGCCATCAAGATCGCCTGATCTAACCCCATTAGATTACTTCATGTTCGGCTATCTAAAAAATAGGATCTATAGAAACCGCATGCATACCATAGAAGAACTGAGAGATGCAGTGTTTTCACTTAATAATTATACTAATTGTATGGTATAATTTAAGGTAATAAATAAATTTAGTCAAACCACCAGTTAGTACTGAATTATAAAATCATAATTTAGTAAAGTTAAATTAATTACATTTCATTTTTACAAGCAGAAACACCAATCCATAGTCGTTTATATAATGCGAGTTCAAATATAGGTTACGTTTTCCTTATTTATGACAGATCCGTTTACTTTCTTGTGTTCCAACACTGACTTAGTTCAAACCTTCATTACAAACACGCGGCATATACCTACACCCTGTTACTATCTATAGGAGCGGAATTGACAATGTTTTTGAATCTCATAGTATATGTATGTTCTATATTCTGAATTTTGCAACCATTAAAACTTTCATTTTTAAGATTCGTATGTACTGGTATGTAAATATGTGTATTTAAACCAATCTAGAGTTATTTAAAACAGGTCACACAAGAGTCATTTTAACGTAAGTTAATGTGCATAATCACAGCTTGCTTTTTACCTGACTTAGTTCGTTCCTTCAACTTATTTGGGGTTAGGTTTATGTCATCAACGACTACAATTGCCTACAACATAATAGTATATTAAAAGACAAGTTTCATTTTGACGTTTCAAAGTACGAATTCAGAGTTTAAGAAACGAGTGGCGTAGCCACGAGTTTCTTAACTGAATGAGTGCTTTAATGTCAAAATGAAACGTGTCTTTTATGCTATTTTTTGCAATTAGTTTTAAAATTTCTCTTTTTGTAAAAGCAAAACGAGAAAAATTTGATAATCTAGGGAAATTTTGTGGCGGTTGTCACCAGTTGTCACCTTGGTTTGGCACAAGATTTAAATTGACAAGTTAATTTAAAATTGACACATTTTTGAAATTTGTTATATATTATATTACTAAAGTAACTATATTATAATATTTAATATGAGTTCTACAACTTTTTCATGCACTCCGCCTGAAATACGGCAAATTGCTGAAAAAACCATTAATAATTTACTTCCGGAGAAATCGTACACTATGTATCAAAAGCGATACAAAAATTTTGAAAATGGTGCAAAAGAAAAGGAAATTCTTCATATTTCTGAGAACGTCTTGCTTATTTGAAATGCTACGTAAAGATTATAAATCGTCATCATTATGGTCGATTTATTCGATGTTAAGATCGTGTTTAAATGTACATAGAAATGTGGATATATCAAATATATGAACTTCAAGCATTATAAAACGGCTATCTAAAGGTTATCAAACAAAAAAATCTAAAATTTTAGAAAAGAAGATATTCATAGATTTTTGAAATAAGCCGATGATAAAATATACTTAGCTTAAATGTTAGTGTTGATTTTATTTCGTTACTTTTTGTAAATTCTTTATATTCTAGGTTATTTTGATAATAGGATATAATGGAGCCTGTAGGCGAGAAGAATTAATTAATATGTGTGGAAGATCTTCAATACAATCCGATTCCATTATAGTCAACATACCTAAAACAAAAACAATGTACCCAGAATATTCGCAGTGACTGATGTAAACTGCATCGATTATAAAAAATATATAATAATCTGCGGCCTAAAACATTACTCACAAACGTTTTTTTCTAACTTATCGTCATGGCTGCTTAATTAATAGCCTATGGTATTTAACACCATGGAAATGTTCCTAAACAAATTGCCAGTTTTCTTCATTTACCAGATCCTCATCTTTATACAGGACATTGTTTTAGAAGATCCAGTGCGACACATATAGCAAATACTGGAGGTGATATTTTAACTATAAAACGATTAGGTGGCTGAAAAGCACGGCTGTTGCTGAAGGTTACGTTGCCTCTTCTATGAAAATAAAATTGATGTTGGAAATATGTTTGCACAGGAAAATAATGTGAATCTACCTGGAACTTCTGGGAATGGTTCACAGTTTGAGTACTCCAACAGAAGCAATATCACTATCGCAGAGAACGATAATTTTCAACAGAATGTTTCTACTGCACACGGTATCACTATCACTTCGAAAGATAATTCAAACGTTAATATAAATGTTTATAATAGTTGTACTATTTCAAAGATTAATTAAAAATATCAAATCTTACAATGAATTTTTAATATAATAACCTCAAACTTGCTTACAAAATGTCATATTGACATCTCCATTTCTGTTGCAATGTGACCAACTTAAAATAAATCTGCTTAAATGTTCCATTTCTATTACGCAACTAGTGCTGTAATAGACCTTATTACGGCACTAGTGGAATAAATGGTAAGGTTACGGCACTAATTGCAAAAATGAGGTTAAGTAACTCACTGAGTGAATATTTCCACGTTCTTTTTACCACAAGTATAAACATAAAAGAATAGGTATTCTAAGTTTAATTCTATCTTAGTTAGTAGTGATCTAAATATGTTTGATATATTGGTAAGTTTTTTTGGTAAAAAGAATACAGCTATTGATATAACTTCAAAGGAAATAAGTTTGATGTTGCGATCGCCGATTTGAACAGCTCTGTATAAGTAACATGATCAGCCTGGATAATACCTCTTAACAGAATCCACTCCACACTTCTTTACCAAGATAACCGCAGTTTCCACAGTAAATCGATCACTCTGCACATTCATGCCTAATTAATCCGCACACTTTTACCAAACACATATTCTACACTACATATTCATTTGTTACACTCTCAACACGAATGGCAACTAACAATGCTTAAAATTGGATCCATTCCTCAATGCTCGAATAAGCATAGTATTCCAGGCATTCTCTTGAATCTCTTGAGAGTTAATGATGACAAAATGTATACGTATTACGTATATATGTTGGCATCATCACATCGCACGTAATATTTATGTGTAACAGCAGAATGTTTCTTTCACATGCGAACTTACTATTCTCCCCACAAAGCCTAAATACGTATGCACGATTAAGTGCCTTATCGATTGCAGATATAGTTAGTGTTAAGGCATCGCGTGGTTGTAAGCGATTTTTTCGTCCGATAAAAATAATTACATAAATGTATGGGACGACTGAACAACTAAATATTAGTATTGAGTATGTAATTAGCATAAAAGAAAGCAAAAAAAAAAACTTAAGCTTTTTCGTGTACAGTGTAGTGTTATTAGAATAGTGTAATTAATTGTTTAACTGATAAATGTATGCAGTAAGTTTAGTAAAATGTGTATAGCCATAATTGAATTAGTATAAATTAGATTAGATTAATGGTGGAGTTGAACTTATAATAGTATTTATTATTAATGATATTGAAAAATATAATTTTTCTCACTCCTGCTCTTGTGTGTCGCATGGTATTTAAATTAAAAAAAAAAATGTTTCATTAGAGCATAGAAAAGTAATATGATACGCACAAACACTAACAGCCAAGAAATTCGCCTTGGCAAATCTAATATGTTTATGACTGCCAATGTACGCAAATGATCATAAATAGAACTTTAAACATGAAATTCCATTTATATACTTCTCACTGCTTCTATATAAACATGTAGTCAACTTTTTATTTTTAATCGCTTCCGTACATTGGCAAACATAAACACATTGATCTGTCAAAAAAGTAATTCAGTAATGATTTCCCGAAATTGACATTTAAATTTAGTGTCGCATCGTATTTAAATTAAAAATTGTTTGTTGTATTATAATGTTAAAAAGTAATACAGCATACATATAAACACTAACAGCCAAGGAGCCGTCTGGGCAAACTAATATGTTTATGACTGCCAATGTACGCAAATGATCATAAATAGAACTTTAAACACGAAATTCCATTTATATACTTGTCACTGCTTCTATATAAACGTGTAGTCAGCTTTTTATTTTTAATCGCTTCCGTACATTGGCAAACATAAACACATTGGTTTGTCAAAAAAGTAATTCAGTAATGACTTCCCGAAATTGACATTTAAATTTAATGTCGCATCGTATTTAAATTATAATGTTAAAAAGTAATACAGCATACATACAAACACTAACAGCCAAGAAAGCCGTCTGGGCAAACTAATATGTTTATGACTGCCAATGTACTCAAATGATCATAAATAGAACTTTAAACATGAAATTCCATTTATATACTTGTCACTGCTTCTATATAAACGTGTCGTCAGCTTTTTATTTTTAATCGCTTCCGTACATTGGCAACCATAAACACATTGGTTTGCCAAAAAAAGTAATTCACTAATGACTTGCCGAAATTAACATTTAAATTTAATGTCGCATCGTATTTAAATTAAAAATTGTTTGTTGTATTATAATATTAAAAAGTAATACACCATACATACAAACACTAACAGCCAAGAAAGCCGTCCGGGCAAACTAATATGTTTATGACTGCCAATGTACGCAAATGATCATAAATAGACCTTTAAACATGAAATTCCATTTATATGCTTGTCACTGCTTCTATATAAACGTCTAGTCAGCTTTTCATTTTTAATCGCTTCCGTACATTGGCAACCATAAACACATTCGTTTGTCAAAAAAGTAATTCAGTAATGATTTCCCGAAATTGACATTTAAATTTAATGTCGTATCGCATTTAAATTAAAAATTGTTTGTTGTATTATAATGTTAAAAAGTAATACACCATACATACAAACACTAACAGCCAAGAAAGCCGTCTGGGCAAACTAATATGTTTATGACTGCCAATGTACGCAAATGATCATAAATAGAACTTTAAACATGAAATTCCATTTATATACTTGTCACTGCTTCTATATAAACGTGTAGTCAGCTTTTCATTTTTAATCGCTTCCGTACATTGGCAACCATAAACACATTGGTTTGTCAAAAAAGTAATTCACTAATGACTTGCCGAAATTAACATTTAAATTTAATGTCGCATCGTATTTAAATTATAATGTTAAAAAGTAATACAGCATACATACAAACACTAACAGCCAAGAAAGCCGTCTGGGCAAACTAATATGTTTATGACTGCCAATGTACGCAAATGATCATAAATAGAACTTTAAACATGAAATTCCATTTATATACTTATCACTGCTTCTATATAAACGTGTAGTCAGCTTTTCATTTGTAATCGCTTCCGTACATTGGCAATCATAAACACATTGGTTTGTCAAAAAGGTAATTCAGTAATGATTTCTCGAAATTGACATTTAAATTTAATGTCGCATCGTATTTAAATTAAAAATTGTTTGTTGTATTATAATGTTAAAAAGTAATACACCATACATACAAACACTAACAGTCAAGAAAGCCGTCTGGGCAAATTAATATGTTTATGACTGCCAATGTACGCAAATGATCCTAAATAGAAGTTTAAACATGAAGTTTCATTTATATACTTCTCACTGCTTCTATATAAACGTGTAGTCAGCTTTTTTATTTTTAATCGCTTCCGTACATTGGTAACCATAAACACATTGGTTTGTCAAAAAAGTAATTCAGTAATGACTTCTCGAAAGTGACATTTAAATTTAATGTCGCATCGTATGTAAATTAAAAATCGTTTGTTGTATTATAATATTAAAAAGTGATACACCATGCATACAAACACTAACAGCCAAGAAGGCCGTCTGGGCAAACTAATTTGTTTATGACTGCCAATATACGCAAATGATCATAAATAGAGCTTTAAACATGAAATTCCATTTATATGCTTGCCACTGCTTCTATATAAACGTGTAGTCTGCTTTTTATTTTTAATCGCTACCGTACATTGGCAAACATAAACACATTGGTTTGTCAAAAAAATAATTCAGTAATGACTTCCCGAAAGTGACATTTAAATTTAATGTCGCATCGTATTTAAATTAAAAATTGTTTGTTGTATTATAATGTTAAAAAGTAATACCATACATACAAACATTAACAGCCAAGAAAGTTCTTGCTTGATCATCTCGTAAATATAAATTACTTTTTGAGGTCTTGGCAAACCAACGTGTTTATGATTGCCAATGTACGCAAGAGATTATAACTAGAACTTTAAAAATGAAATTACATTTGCACATTTACCACTGCCTCTATATAATGAGTGAAGTCAGCTTGCTTTAGGCTATAGTTATATTTAACACAAATGTAAGTTCATATTTAGTTTTATTTTTAATCGCTTGCATACATTGACAACCATAAACGCATTGATTTGCCAAAAAATAATTCAGTAATGACTTCCTAAAACTGACATTTAGAAAAAAATCAAAAACCATCTCTTGATATTTTTTGAATTAAATTTATTGTCGCATCGTATTTAAATTAAAAACTGTTTATTGTATCAGAACATAAAAAAGTAATATCATACATACAAACACTAACCGTCAAAAAATTTTTTGCGCAATCGATCATCTTGTAAATATAAATTACTTTTTGAGGTCTTGGCAAACCAATGTGTTTATGATTGCCAATACATATATATATATGTATATTATACAATTATATACAATATATATTTCATTAATTCGTCTTATCAAGGTTTATTATTTAAAAATCCGTTATCACCAAGAAAAAAATAATTTAAATTATATATAATAATTGTATTAAATATAACTATACACTTTAGCTTGCTAACTACACTTTTATATAGAGGCAGTGACAAGTGTACAAATGTAATTTCATCTTTAAAGTTCTAGTTATAGTCACTCGCGTACATTGGCAATCATAAACACATTGGTTGTCCAAGACCTCAAAAAGTAATTAACATTTACAAGATGATCAATTACGTGAGAATTTTTTGACTGTTAGAGTTTGTATGTGTGGTATTACTTTTTTACATTATAATACAACAAACAATTTGGAATTGAAATACAATACGACCAAGAAAAAATAATTTAAATTGGAATAAGTCACGGATAAGAAACATATATACAATTTAATACAAATGTAATTTCATTTATAAACGTTTGAGTACATTGGCAACCATAAACACATTGGTTTGCCAAGACGTCAAAAAGCAATTCAGTAATCACATTATGTTATGTGAGTTAAATGCTTACGTGTATTCAGAAAGCTCGCATAGATGGCGCCTCTCTTATTCTATTCCAGTAACAGAACATATTTAGCGCAAGTAACATCTCAGATACGTTTATAAAATATTGATCTAGTTCTAGTATATTTACCAGATAAAGTGAACGATGCAACAAAAAGTTAATAGCTGTTTTGTGTCAAATATAAGTACATAATTTTCTAATTCCATTTTCAAGTCGATGCGTTTTTAATATTGAAGAAGATAGCATAGGTACTTATCAAAAATCATCATCTTTATAATCCACGCCATAACCTCGTATAAAGTGCTCATATTGATTATATTGTCCTAGCATATTTACCGACCGAGAAAGTCGACAATCTAAACGACAAGAAAAAATGATTAATTACTCCCAAAGACTTGTGCGAGTCGACAGCATACTTTTTCCCTCGCCTACCGCAATGATATTATCAAACGAGCGCGATTACCTTACAAACTTCGCTAGCTATAACTTTTCGACCTCAAGAGATGCTAGGATTTAATCTGGCGCTTTCAAGTCTATACCTAATGAAGCTTTTTCTTCTCGACGGACGGAGAGTACTTAGCCTCCCCCCCCCCCCTTCCCCCCGTATAACGAAGCCTGTTGAGAAATAATCCCGAAAAAAGTAACGCTAAATGTATTTCCCGGGAATTACAAAATGTTTTACGGGATGATGGATGTATATACGAAGTCGTGGATTCTATCATCCCGTTGACGTGCATTTTAAAAACTAGACGGCTTCGCTTTTTACGTCACTGTCAAAATGGTTCCTTGATGTCTTCTTTCGGTATTCATTAGTTATAAGAATATATAAGTAGGTATACGCTTTTTCAAGCAATATCATTGTCGGTGAAACGGTTTGCATGTAATCTATATGTGGAAATGGAAAGGTAAAAGATATGTTTGAATAAGATATATTGTGCTTTCGTTCGCTTTACGTGCATCAATCATTCTTCATTGTGAACGTTATATTGACAGAATTCATTAAAATTGAATTGATTTGCTTTTCCCAAAGACATATATTGATTTTATACATACAAGCGGATACTTGGCTATGATATACCGGTGTTTCTGGAAAATATAAAACTGGAGATTTTACGTTCACCAGTTGCACAGAACCTGTGGTATATATCTTGACTACAAGGTGTACAGAACGGTCCAATTTGCTTGTCAGAATAGGCTAATTCCGTAACTGTGAGAGAGAGAGAGGAAAAAAAAACGAACACATAATGGTGAATACAGAAAATAGTTATATGGCAGTGCAGGTAAATTCAAATGTGTGCGCTCTCCCAAATTAGGTACTTCTCTCCCTCTAAGTTCAAACGAAAACAAAATAGGTCCTAAATGACAGGACCGGATTACCAAAACTAATAAAGTTAATAACCGAAAAAAGTCAGCTTACCAGTGACCTAAAGATGACAAACAAAATAGGTCCTAAATGACAGGACCGGATTACCAAAACTAATAAAGTTAACAACCGAAAGAATAGTCAGCTTACCAATGATCTAAAGATGACGCCATTAAACTAAATGGATGCCGGCTTACGCTACTGCTTATAAACCCCTTTTCAGGAAAATATCGATGCAACGAATACTTCTCCCGGCAGCTCCAGGTAAAACAGAAAATGCACTCGATACTTGATGTTCCTCACGTGACAATATCCACCACAACAAACGTGGTAACTAATAAAACTTTCACGGAGCGAACTAACAGAGCGTGTGATGTTTAAGAAAGCCTGTGTACGTCTCTTCGGTTACCAAACGGGAAATGCATAACGTTAATCGAATCAGTCACTGACAAACTAACAATGCAGAGTAATTCACGCAAAAGAAAAAGTTTTAATGAACGAAACTTGAACTAATAATAATTGAACAATGAAAAGCTATTTTGACGGACAATGAATTGCTAATAATTTGGAAAGAAATAACGAAAAATGGGACATTACTTTTGACTATCACGTGACTAAAGATGCGTTGGAACCAGCAAGAAGTACGAAACTTAGCTGTTAGATGGCGTTACAGTGTCTAATTCTTAATTTAATTAAACAATAATCTTCAACTGAAATACCTAAATGAAACGATCGCAATGCCACGGCAACAATATGCAGAATGTTAGTATGTTATGCGACTATTTTTCCAATATTATTACACACATTATAAATCATAATATATCTTACAACAAAACTGAATATTTTTTGCAGCAAAAAAAGTATATTTTGATATAATCTTACGTTGATCTTCAATATATGATGCAATCATTATTATTTTTTTAAGAGTGTAATCATCCATGACTGTATTTTCAAACGGAAGAATGTGAATTGCGATAATAACAATGATGCAAATAATTTATACATAAAACTTGTACTATGAGATTCAAAAAGATTGTCAATTCCGCTCCTATAGATAGTAACAGGGTGTAGGTACATATATGCCGCGTGTTTGTAATGAAGGTTTGAACTAAGTCAGTGTTGGAACACAAGAAAGTAAACGGATCTGTCATAAATAAAGAAAACGTAACTTATATTTGAACTCGCATTATATATAAACGGCTATGGATTGGTGTTTCTGCTTGTAAAAATGAATTCTAATTAATTTAACTTTACTAAATTATGATTTTATAATTCAGTACTAACTGGTGTTTAACTAAATTTATTTATTACTTTAAATTATAACATACAATTAGTATAATTATTAAGTGACAAAACTGCATCTCTCAGTTCTTCTATGGTATGTATGCGGTTTCTATAGATCCTATTTTTTAGATAGCTAAACATGAAGTAATCTAATGGGGTTAGATCAGGCGATCTTGGTGGCCATCTTTGTACTCTAACGACCCTGTCAGCAAAAAACTGTTGAAGATATTGGCAGGTTTGTCGAGCAGTATGTGCTGGAGCATTATCGTGCTGAAAAATAAACCTGCTTCAAGCTCATTTTCTTTAACTCTGCAATACACAATTCCAAATCTGTTGGTAACGTTGGGCTGTTACAGTTTCCTCGAAGTAAATTGGCCCTATTATTCGTTGCCTGGACATAGCTAACCAAATTCCAACTTTTACGGGATGCAATTGCGTTTCTCGAAATTCGTGTGGATTTTCTGCAGACCAGATACGATAGTTTTGTGAATTGATATAGCCTGTTAGATAAAACCAGGCTTCATCCGAGAAAAATGATTGTTTAGCAAGTCATCGTCCCTTAAATTGTTATTAAACCAATGGACAATATTCCAATCGCCTATCGTGATCTAATGGTAATAATTCCTGTACCGTAGAAACTTTATAGGATGAAAATGTAACTTTCTTTTGACAGCTCATTGCGCTGAAGTGTATGATAAGCCTATAAAATTATAAAATGTAATAAACTATTTCACTTAATGTTAATATTGATTTTTTTAACTGTTTGTTGAGCTAATGACCACAGATAAATTCCCTTATTTTCTTACAGTATTCAGAAATACTATTGTTGGTGATATTAGATGTAAATATAAACGGTTTGAAAAAATATATAAGATAAATAATCGAAAGATACTACAACACGAACGCCAATGTCGCTAAATGTCAAGAAAATTCATTTAATGTATGAAATTTGTATGTAGCTAACTTCGCTCATTAAATTTGTAATAAGTATAGATAATTTTTTCCGGAAAACAGTTTTTTTTATTACGACAATCATTTTGAAAGCTCATAGTATAGTCATATGATTCACAATCATTATTTTTAATTTTATCTTCTTCTGTTGGCTTCTATGGCTGGGAATAAATTACGTTTAAATAAACTTAAATAAACCGAAACGTAATCAGTTTTTGACTTTTGATTTAATCCCAGCCATAGTCCAACAGAAGAAGATAAAGTTAATACCTGATTATTGGCTAAAAAATACCAGAAGATAATCATTATTTCTATGAAGAGTGTAAATATTTTATTGTCCATAACTGTATGTTCGAACAAAATAACGTAGATTCTCAATAATTTTTTACGTAAAACTTGCATCTATGCTCTCGCTAACAATATCGAGTCGTTCTCAGTATATACGAAGATATTTACATAAATAAAGCGCTGCTGCTTGTGTTTCAGATGAATTCTGCGAGGAATTTCCGCATAACTTCATACCAACCCCGGGCTACTGGATCGAATGTTCGCGGCAAAAAATCGCCTCGGACACGATATGGGACGAGAGCGAATCGGACCACGAGTTGCCGGAGGGCGACGAAGAGGATCGTACTGATGGCACCGATCAGGAAAACGGTCACCACAAAACGAGAGATCACAGTAAGTGTAATATACATTATCAATATGATGGATTTAAACATTGAAAAATAATTGTCAACGTTTAGAAAGATTTTTGATTTTAAGTTTAAAAAAAGGGAAAATAATTATGAATTATGGAAAATATATTAAATTTTAATTTTTTGACTCATTCTCTTCTAATTTTCAACGTACGTTCACTTCACCCCCCATTCCCTTGCCACCAGGGTGACCAACTTCATACTTTAGCGCGTAATTCAAATTCAATTTCTTATTGCTAACACATTTGTACTGTTAATATAAGGAGAATACTTGTGGTGCCTACTCTCAGTTAAATATGACGACAAAAATACTCCAAACTGTGGCAATGGTAATACTGCAAACTTCTCTAGACCCTTCACCACAAACTGCACTAAACTGGACGTACGTTTCGATAGCAAAGCTATCATCATCAGCAGAAACACTGAACTTCTGAGTTCAGTGTATGCAAGCTGATATTGGAGGTATCTTGTCCAAGTACTGTTTAAATTTTTTGCGTAAATCAATATTTAACACTTCGAAATTTTTAAGGCTACTTTTTACATTTGTGGATGGCAGTTGAAATTTTAATATGTATAAGTTGGTAGACGTGGTTGGTAGTTTTTCTGTCTTATGATAGCGGGATATTCAAAGATTATTTTGAAAATTTAAGAATCCAAAAATATACTGGATAGTAGATAATATTTGATTTAAATATTCTGAATAAGTATACTCACTCATTGGGTAAGAGTCTTATACTCTTTAAAATGTTGTAATATACTATTAAACAATAAATTGTGTATGTTTTGATATTCACACCCTTTTTATTACTATAAACGCATTTAATACATCGAATGATTAAAATTAAAATATAATACAATATTTAACAAAGTGAAAGCGTAATAATATGCAAGTTAGTGATTTATGAGATACCATAAAGTCTGTTTACAAACTGACTATATGTAGCACAGGTTTATTAACAATTATTTACAATATCATTGCATTTACATACATAACAAACATGGTAAGAAAGCATATTGTTCGTCAATCTCAGTTAGTGCTAAAATATTTGTTTTTGGATTTGATTCATTTAATTTTAACATTTTCTCATTTCTACTGCCTGGAGCTGTGCTACAGACCAAAAGTGTTTCAATAAAATAAAATAAAGATATTGGATTACACAGGCGATAACTAAGATATATTTCTTGAAAATACTATAAACGGAGAGTTAATACAAAAAAATATTTTTTTTGCGAACTTAATTGCTTTAAATCTTGAAACTGTTTTTGGTATTTTTTTTTTAATAGATAGACGAAAACATTAAAGTACTACAATATTTAAAATACTAAACAATAATAGTGTAATCAATAAATCTGTAAAAATCACATTATCTCAAAAGCCAGGAGGCTGATTGACATATTGTCTATTGTTAACGTAAGTTAACTAATATCAAAGTAGCACTAACAAGTAATGTAATTTTAAAATCCCATAACCAATGTTTTCTTAAAAAACAATTATCTCTGCATAACATCAAGCAAGTTAAATACATATACTATATTTCTAAATGAAGCCGTCTATTCAAGAGGCCTTTTTGTTGTTATGAATCTTTTTTTGCATGAATATTTCCGTATTCGGTATCTGTAAAGGAAACGCCGCCACCGAAACTTCGATTTGTTTATTCTATATATAAACCTTTTTATCTCTATACATTTATGTGATTTATGGCTTTGATAAGTGAATATATCCTCCAAAAACTACATTTACACCCAAGAAATTTTAAAATTGACGATTGCTGGTGTCCCGATTTTTCCTGCGAGAAGTGTACATCTTTTACGAAATTTGATTAGTAATAAAGACATTATCACTGTTATTATTAAATAACAATACAGCAAGAAACAATCAAAATAAAAATAAGTTAATCAATATTAACTAATAATTTTTTTTTATTTTAAATTTAAATTTATTAATTAAAATTAATTAATAAAATATTAATAAAATTAAATTTAAGACATATTTTAATTAAAAACGCGGTAAAATTATTCCAACCATAACATTTAATTATCTTAAGGACCGTTAAGATAAACGTCAGAATAACGACTGCAGTGGCGCCCTCTCTGCAAAATGACAAGTGTCGTTTCTTGTCTTATCTCTTGGCTGAACCAACAACATCCTGCCTGATAATAATATATTCACGCCCACATATGTATATACATGACCTGACTCGTTCTACGCCATTCTGTATTGAAAATAATCGTCGCATAAAATATAAAATACTTGGTAGTCCTTAAATATCTCTTCAATTCACATTTTCTTAATGTTATTCTATAAAAAAAAAAAAAACATATTATTATCAGCGCCCTTACAATCATTCCAAAACTTAAAAAGTGGAGTACTATTTGTAATTGCTGTTTATGCGTAATATTTTACCACTGTTGCATGGAGTAAACAATTCACGCTATCGAATAAGTTGTTGAAGAATGTTATAACTGTTGCTCTTCCAACATCTTCTAAGTTAAAATTGCTCCATCTGTTGCAGACGATCCTAAAACATACTAAGCAATAATCACTTGAAATATTGAAAACGTTACCTGTTAGAATTGTTCTGTGTATAATATCTTTACATTGTCAACATCAAACTGACCAAAGTACTCTCCGTAAAAATCTGAAATTAATCTTCTTTTTATCCATCGGTAAAAAGGAACTCTATTATAGCTTAAGAGTCACCGTCACGTAATTTTAGGCAAGGTGAGATGTGATATTTTATAACCATTAAGAACTCGCCATCCACGTCAAAACCTTTAATTTTTTCAGCTGTTCGATTTCGTTGCTATAAAATGCAACAATCTAATCGCGATTACTTCAATAGATAATTCAGACAATGCCATCTAGATAAAACCCGATGAAATTATATCACAACCATAAAATAAACGTTACCGCTACACTCATCGACAAAAAAAAAAAAATAGACCGAACAAACACGAAAAGAGGAAAAGCACAGAGGATCTCCCAACGATAATCGGAACAATTGAATCGGAGGCGCGCACACACACACAAACAAAACAGCAACGCCACGCTATGCAATACCAGGCCACGTATCGAAGCGAAGCAGTCGAGGAAAGTAGTTTGACGTGCTCCTTCAATATTATCTTATATCGATTCCATTTCACGTCCAAGCTATAGAAATAAAATGCTGTTTATCCCCTTTGGATTTCTGTTTTCCGAGTTTTCTATCGTCTCCTGTTTTTTTTTTTTTTTTTTCGTAGGTTAATCCTGCAATAAGAATAGGTATTCAAGTCAAATATTTACAAAAATAGAACAAAAAAAACAAACATAGTTTGGAACTTGTCACCATTTTGAAATAATAGTGACAAACTCACTTTCAATGTTGATAGAAGTTACAGCGAATGGTAATGATTACACAGAACAGTACTATGTAGTAACAAAAACCTTTATTATTGTTTTTCGGAACAAGAATGGCTGCGTATGTTACATGTTACAAACGGTTGCCAATTATCACGAGAGGTTAGAAACGCACTTCGTCCAACGGGCGTTCTCGCGCTCCTCCGAATGGCGGGATATTTGAAATTTTATAATAAAACTAAACAACGAAAGTAAACAGAACCAGCAAATGACACTTTAAGGGGAGGTTTACATGTATTTGACTGGAAAAATCGATTTTTGGTTTTTTGCATTTTTTGAAAGCTCCAAATATATAACATACATGGTTAAAGCGGTTTCGTAATATTCGCATTGTTTAAGTCGCTACGGCTTATTAAAAGAGCGGGTGTACCGAACACAAACGGAGCATATTAGATGTAATACTATATTCGACTCGGGGCTGCTCGGGTCCAAATATCATACTTATTGTTTGTTAGTATATGTATAGTTGTCTTTAATGATTAGAAATGCCACTGCAGTCGGGATCACAAATAAGCGACAGAGTAGCTATTTATATTACAATAATATGAAGCAATTAGATCCGAAATAAAACGCACATTTGAAGAAACTGATCTAACAATATTTCTATTACTTAAAACACACTTTCCCACGCTTTAGAAAACTACTTAAATAAAATATATCAATTTATTGCAGATGCACTTGCTTACACTAAATTTCTTATAAAAGCTGGCTAGAATATGATGGCAAAGGTAACCGCACTACGGATCATCAGAGTAGCACAGGAAAAATGGAAGTCGATGCGATGCCTTAAAAGAAATTTTCGCACGATTTCGCATAGGCGACTGAGACAAGACAACTTTTTAAGCAATTTGTGATTTTTAGCCGTACGAAGATGTTACTGTTCAAGAAAAAAAAAAGAGAAAGCGTTGGAGATGTACAAAAAAGAATGAGTGGACTTTGAAGAAAGGGCGCTGGTAAACTGACTGACAAAGTTATTGATAATTTAACAATAGTGTTCAGTGGACTAGCAATTAGACAACATCCAGATTCTGCATAAAAAATGAAGGCAGCTATTTGGGCTACATTTCATTATAAATGTTCAACCGACGCGGATTCACGACACATTTATTGTCCAAAAGGTGTAGACACCTGTGTAAGTGGCGCGTTGCAGAAGCCAAGGTTGAGCTTGCTTCATTCATACATGACCCTCTTTTGCAAAAAAAAAATCAAGATGCTATTAGGCCGATTTATGAAGTTTTTTCTAGAGTGATTTCTTGCAAAGATGCATTGGAAAAAATTGTCAAAACTGAAACGACTCGTTTAGTTCATGTGTGTAGAAACTAGCTCCAAAAGATTTACACTGCGGCCCATAAACAATTCAACTTGCTACCTACATTGCCGCAAATTTATTCAATGAAGGTTACTTTTCTGTATTACAAATAATGAATGCGGTGGGAATTGCAGTAGGACTTGATGCCAAAAATTTCGTCATCAATTCTGATCGTCAACGCATACAACGAGCAGAGCAAAGTATGTCCAGCGCTGCAAAACTTTCTGTGCTGTCTAAAGGGAAGCAACAAATTTTGCAAATGCAGAAGTATGAAGAAGAAGAAGGATTAATGTATGGTGCTGGAATAGCTGACTAAGTGTATGTTGAACTATTTGTAAAAATTTTTGCTGAGAAACTTTGAACGCGTTTTTCTCGAAACATGATTTTTCAAATCTGCGTAAGTTCTAGTTCTTCAAGTGTTCAATATATCAACTTAATTCTTTTGTTTTCTTAATGTAAACAGTTTTTATTGGAGGTTATATCTATAATATACTAAAAATTGCAATATTCCACATTTTTATATCCACGTACACACAAAAAAGAAATAGAAAATAATCAAATTAAAGTCCAGGTATCTGCCACATTGTTTGATTTCGACTTATTTGGTTAAATTTTGGTATAACCTCCAACAAATTTAATATATTTCTAACTCTTCTTTTTATTTTCAATTTCGGATCACTTTTGCGTATGCTAGAGTTACGCAGTTTGACCGTGTTTTCTGTGCACATTGCTACCTAGATACAAATAGCGAACGTTATAGTGGTCTTGTCATTAAAAAAATATATTTTTTTTAATGTTCAAGTTTCAATATATTTATTAAGAAAAAGGCGTATTTCGTATATCTTTCCCTTTGTCTGAAAAAAAAAGCTCAAAGTTTTTGGACTTTTCCGATATATATATTGTAAACCTCCCCTTAAGGAAATAAATTTACTTTTTAAACTCATTATATGCAACTTCATGTACTCAAAAACGTGCGTAAAATGAAATTGGTATTTGCTGAAGAAACCAGATTTATACAAATGCATAATATACTTATTTGGCAGTATATAAATGGAGAGAATTAATCGTAATAAACCATAACATATTAATATTTTATTGTTAATAGTATATTTCAAACCAAGGGGATTTGACCTTGGGCAATTACAAACCTCGCCTTCGGCTGGGTTTATAATATTTGCCGGCGGCCTGCAATAGCACTTTCCTCATGTGGTTTGAATACATTTTTTTCCCCAGCCAGTCCAATTTTAATTAAATGTAAAAAATAATAAAGACATACCTGTGAGTGACATGATAAATAGTAGGCTTAATCTGTCAAATATTTTTTGAGAACTATCAAGTTAGCGTCGTTCTTCAAAAAGTGTTAAATAATAGTCTAATTGAAATTTAATACCTAATAATTTACTGCCTTATTAATAAAGAAAGATAGTAGCTACTAAGATGCCACTAACAATCTACTAGGAAAAATGGATGTATGTTTAAAGCAAACTTTTGTTATAGAACTAACCTAAAATTTGAACAATAAGATGGATATACCCAATATAAGTAGACTTTACTATATATAAATACGAGTGTTTTCTTTATCATCAATTATATTGTACACGAATTTATCCCAGAGAAAACGACTGAGATCGCAAAATTGGGATGACGAAGAAAAGAGATTGTTTCTCGAGTTTTTGAAAGAAGAGGTACACTTCTCACAGGAAAATCGGGACACCAGCAATCGTGAATTTTAAAATTTTGTGGGTGTAAATGCAGCTTTCAAAGGATATATGCACTTCTCAAAGCCATAAATCACTTTTTTTTGTGTGTGTATTATTGCGATCAAAGGAAAAGACAAAAATTTAAACAGAAATATAAATATATAAAGAGAAAAAGGTTTATACATTAAATAAACACATTGGAATTTCGGTGGCAGTGTTTTCTTAGAAATACCGAATACGAAAATATTAATGTAAAAAAAAATACATAACAACTAAAAGGCCTCTTGAGTAGACGGCACCATTTAGAAATACACGTATATGTATTTAATTTGTTTGATGTTATGTAGAGATAATTCTTTTTTAAGAAAACATATGGGGATGGGATTTTACAATTTATTACCTATTACTATGATGTTAGTTACTTAGTTTGATTTATGCCCGAAAGTAATACTTTAACAATAGACAATATGTCAATCAGCCTCGTGAGTTTTTGAACAATGTGATTTTCACATTAATTAAATACACTATTATTGATGTATTCATTATTGTTGTTGTTTGGTATTCTTAACTATTGTATTGTAAATATTTTTCTATGTATAAAAAAATTACCAAAAACAGTTTAAGATTATTTACAAAATTTTTAAAGCAATTAATTTCGCAAAGAAATCATTTATACAAATATATCTTAACTACCGTCTGTGTAATCCAATGTCGTTCTATTTTATTGAAATATAGCTAACACTTTTGGTCTGTAACACAGCTTCAGGCAGTAGCAACGAAAAAGTATTAAATGTATCAAATTCAAAAATAAATATTTCAGCACTAACTGAGATTGACGAACAATATGCTTTCTTACAATGTTTGTTATGTATTATAAATTCAATAATATTGTAAATAATAAACCTGTACTACATAAAGACAGTTTGTAAAGAGACCAAGTGTTGGCCATATTTCAAGAAAATATATCAACGACGTCAGATTACACAGGCGCTAGCTAAGATATATTTCCTGAAAATACAATAAACGGAAGGTTAATAAAATAAATAATTTCTTTGTGAGCTTAATTGCTTTAAGAATTTTGTAAATAATCTTAAACCTGGTTTTGGTAATTTTTTATAGATAGAAGAAAATTTATACAATATTTAAGTATACTAAACAACAATAGTAATTAATACATCAATAGTGTAGTCAATAAATCTGAAATGTAAAAATCACGTTATCCCAAAACTGAGGAGGCTCACTGACATATTATCTATTGCTAAACTAATACTCGCCGAGCATAAATCAAACTAAGTAATTAATATCAAAGCAGCACTAACGAGTAACATTAATATTAAATAATAAAATTCCATCACCATATGTTTTCTTAAAAAAGAATTATCTCTACATAACATCAAACAAGTTAAATACATTTTCATTGGTATTTCTAAAGAAAACGCCGCCACCAAAACTCCGATTTGTTTACTCTATAAATGAACCTTTTCCTCTCTAAATATTTATTTTTCTGTTTAAATTTCTAGTCGTTACCTTTGATCGCAGTAATATACATAATTAAGTGATTTATGGTTATGATAAGTGAATACGTCCTCCGAAAGTTGCATTTACAATCAAGAAATTTTAAAATTCTGAATTGCTGGTGTCCCGATTTTTCCTGTGAGAAGTGTACATGTAGTGGAGAATAAAAATTCTGCACTAATAGGAGAACCACGATTATTTTCTGTGTTTGAAATTTCATTTCTTATCAAATCTATTAAGTATAACATGTGCCAATCCCTTGGTAATTCTATATTTTCTTTTGAACAGCAAATTATCATAATGCTCAAATGGATTTATCCTTTCTAAATAAACCTTTGGATTTCGAGAAATCATCTAACTAACTTCTTGAACTTCTCTTATTTCTTGATCAATATTTATGAAATTCTCCATTTCTGAACAAATATTAAAACAGTCCACAACTTTAGCTGAATATGATATATTACTTACTCGTTAATGATTGAAGTAAAGTATTGTACTATTTTTTTGATTATTACATAAGAAACGTGAACAAGAAAACAATTCAACGCAAACTATCACTGGTGTAATACCAGTTTGTTTGTTATATATTCGAATATGACAGTTAGTGAATCTTTTTAGGAGAAATATCCGTTAAAATGCATTGCTGCCACATCTAAATTGCTGTTAGAATCTTATTAGCTAGTAGCTACTAAATATACCTTTATTAATAAGGCGGTTAAACATTATCTTGTACATTAGAACATAAATTTGAGGTTAAAAACTGTAATATATGTATACATATAATATATGTAATATACGGGTTATTATTGTATAGCACTTTTCAAAATAAAGGGGTTAAAGATATACATGAGCAATGCCTATATAGAAAAATTACGGTTCTAAGTACACGGAGTACCGAGAAAATGATTTTTCTTTATTCGAGTCGGCCCTGACTCATTTAGCATACCGGTGAACCATCGGTCGTCGCTAACTTCGAACGTTGGATTACATTTAGTGTGGACTTGCTATTCGCAGTGGATGCATGCGTTTGCAATGGCAGCGTATAGATTTGAAACACGCTACATAAAGTTAACAATCATACATTAGTTTTATTGCAAACATAATGAGTTTATTTTAAAATAAATTTAACCTTTAAAATGTACTTACTATTTTAGGTGATACACGAGTTCATGGCAAAAGCACATCATAAAAAAAAAACACCTGACTGCTTTGTTTGCATTCTGATGCTTCCGTCTTATCTCAGTTTAAATCTTGTGTAAATAACATCTGCTTTGAATGAATTCACTATGCCTAGCATTTAATTTTATCATATATACAGGGTATTCCACGTAACTGGTTCATTAAAAGTTTATGATGTTCTATTATTTACTTATATTTGAGATTTTGACACCATTATCTCTTCGATTGGAACTATAAATGCAAAATACCTTAACCAAAATATCACTTCCGGTTGACCGGAAATGGATGTCAACTTTGTTATTTTAAATAGAATGATATAATTTTTTATTCATTTTTGGATTCTACAACTATAAATACGTCAGTTTTCATTAGCTATTCCTACAGCTACATGTTGCCGTTTTTGAGTTATTTAAGTTTTTCTTTTTTTTTAGTCATAATCATTGCATCATTGAGAAATTAATATCTCGGTCAATACTGCAAGTAGAGACTCCAAATTTGCTATGTTATGAATGTAGATATAACTCTAAGAAATGGTACAGACACTTTACATTCTAACATACAGGGTGTTCAAAACTTAGGAACAAAGTGACATATTTTCAAATGCAGGAAACTCAATTTTTTTAAATAGAACACCCTGTATTTTAATTCGGAATTAAGAAGTAAATATCATCCCCTATCACTTTATATGAGCATTCCCTATACCTATCTTTAATAGATTATAAGATATGAGCGACCTTTTGTTGAACAGACTAAGTATTCTTTTTTTTTAAATAGAACACCCTGTATTTTAATTCGGAATTAAGAAGTAAATATCATCCCCTATCACTTTATATCAGCATTCCCTATACCTATCTTTAATAGATTTTGAGATATGAACGACTTTTTGTTAAACAGACTGCAAACACGCAAAGATAGGGCTACTTAGTCTGTTATAAATACAACTATTTATAGTTGTAGAATCCAAAAATGAATTCTATTTAAAATAAGAAAGTTGACATCCACTTCCGGTCAACCGAAAGTGATATTTTGGTTAAGGTATTTTACATTTATAGTACCAATCGAACAGATACTGGTGCCAAAATCTCAAATATAAGTAAATAATAGAACATCATAAACTTTTAATGAACCAGTTACGTGGAATACCCTGTATATCTTTCACCCCTTTATTTTGAAAAGTGCTATACAATAATAACCCTGTATATGAAACTGTATATATGATGTTAGTTGCTAACCAATAATTTGCTTGGTTATAACTTAATTGTTATAGTGAAAAGTAATATACATAGTTTCACTACCAAATTACAACAACTTTTAACTATAATTTTGAGCACCCCTTTTACATCCGAGCTCCTCACGCACCTATCTTCTTGGTTTTTTACCTATATTTTTACCTGATAATGTATTTTTGTATTATTTTTAAAATAATTATTTCTTTGTTAAGTAGATTTTACGATGAAAATATTTATTTGTTTTTCATTGAATTTAATTTTTAATTGACTTCAAAAAAGGAAACGGTTCTCAATTCGTCAATTCCTTTTTTATATTTAACCATACAAATGTGCCTTGAAATACATATAAGCACAACGGCATCCGTATAGTGAACAAATTTAAATTTCGCACCATTATATTTTGTGAATTCAACATAAAAGTATTAAAATAACTATCAGTGTAGCAGAAAATTTGATGTTGCAGCATTGACGTTACTAAAAATGAATTGAGGGTAATTTAAATTTGGCTATTTGGGATTAAATTCTTCATTCGGCCTCAAATATTTGTATTGTGCCTAAAATCGTGATTATTTTCTTACAATATTGCATGTCTGCGCCCTCTCTATGTATCTACATATATCTATATAGCGCAATTATAGCAGATCTCATTTACTTGGCGTATTACAACTTCTATAAAATCTGAACATAACCTTAATCATAAATAGAATATAAAACAGCACGTTTGACTGTATGACATTTATAATAGGTTGTATCCCAACGTTTCAGAATAATTTATGTTTACACTTAAAATTTTTATGCAGACAATAAAATTTTTCATTCGTATAATTGAGTGTGAGTTGTTGTGTTCGTATGTTCAATTATCTGAACACGAGTTAATGATGAAATCGTTTTTTTTTATTACCTTACGTCCTGTTTTATATCTTATTTTTAATTACTATTTATACATCCCTTTCCGTTCAATTTCATGTACATATGTGACAAGTAAGGGTAGTCATACGTCATGTTATCAGCTATCAGTAAATTGTCAAATGTCACTTTTGTACCTGCACGTGTTGAGGCAAATACAAATTACTAAAATAGTGTGTGAGTGTAACAGCATCTATCAAAAGTACGTCAACGCCCGTACAAACTTTACCTACATATTATATAGTTTTTAATTAGACCTAAGTAGAAGTATCTACCGATTTGTTTCATACGGACAAAAACTGATGACGTAGGTTAAAACATAAAATAAACAGTGAGTATTGTATTTATATGAGTTAACAGTGGAATCAATCAACATGACAGCAGACGTAGCACGATATTTTTATATATAAAAAAACCATTAAAGCACCACAGAAACAGAATTGGAGGTAAAAATTACAAGCCTAGATAATATGCGGCGGCACGCAAACTTGCGGTGCCCCTTTCTGCTTGCCGAGTAGTTTTAGGTACACTTAGGACAAAAGGACTCGACATCAGTAACAAATAGCTTCCATTGGGGGCAGCGGAAGTGTGAAGCCCGCTCGCAAATTGAGTAAAGGGCGCATTTGCGATAGATGAGCCGATTAGTAAGGGGTAAGGTCGTGAATGGAATGGCTTAACGTTGCTCTCTTTTGGAAAATGGTGATTCGGATAATTTACTCGATATTACATGTAACGTTCTATGTAGTAGTGATGAGATTTAGGCAAAGATAAATTAATAGTGCAATATCAGGAATGAAATGGTTTGTTCAACAGTTTTTTTTTTAAGTAAATTTTTAATATTACATTTCTGATATAGGTTAGGTGTACACAGAGATTCAAAATGATTGTCAATTCCGCTCCTATAGATAGTAACAGGGTGTAGGTATATGCCGCGTGTTTGTAATGAAGGTTTGAACTAAATCAGTGTTGGAACACAAGAAAGTAAACGGATCTGTCATAAATAAGGAAAACGTAACCTATATTTGAACTCGCATTATATAAACGACTATGGATTGGTGTTTCTGCTTGTAAAAATGAAATGTAATTAATTTAACTTTACTAAATTATGATTTTACAATTCAGTACTAACTGATGTTTAACTAAATTTATTTATTACTTAAATTATAACATACAATTAGTATAATTATTAAGTGACAAAACTGCATTCTCTCAGTTCTTCTATGGTATGCATGCGGTTTCTATAGATCCTATTTTTTAGATAGCCGAACATGAAGTAATCTAATGGGATTAGATCAGGCGATCTTGGTGGCCATCTTTGTGCTCTAACGAACCTGTCAGCAAAAACTGTTGAAGATATTGGCAGGTTTGTCGGAGCAGTATGTGCTGGAGCATTATCGTGCTGAAATAACCTGCTTCAAGCTCATTTTCTTGTAACTCTGCAATAAACAATTCCAACATCTGTGGTACGTTGGGCTGTTACAGTTTCCTCGAAGAAAATTGGCCCTATTATTCGTTGCCTGGACATAACTAACCAAACTCCAACTTTTACGGGATGCAATTGCGTTTCTCAAAATTCCTGTGGATTTTCTGCAGACCAGATACAATAGTTTTGTAAATTGATATAGTCTGTTAGATAAAACCAGGCTTCATCCGAGAAAAATGATTTGTTTAACAAGTCATCGTCCCTTAAATTGTTATTAAATCAAATGACAATATTCCAATCGCCTATCGTGATCTAATGGTAATAATTCCTGTACCGTAGAAACTTTATAGGGATGAAAATGTAGCTTTCTTTTGACAGCTCATTGCGCTGAAGTGTATGATAAGCCTATAAAATTATAAAATGCAATAAACTATTTCACTTAATGTTAATATTGATTTTTTACCTGTTTGTTGAGCTATTACCACTGATAAATTCCCTTGTTTTCTTACAGTATTCAGAAATACTATTGTTGGTGATATTAGATGTAAATATAAACGATTTGAAAAAAATTATAAGATAAATAATCGAAAGATACTACAACACGCACGCCAATGTCGCTAAATGTCAAGAAAATTCATTTAATGTATGAAATTTGTATGTAGCTAACTTCGCTCATTAAATTGGTAATAAGTATAGATAAATTTTTCCGGAAAACAGTTTTTTTCTTACGACAATCATTTTGAATCACATGGTATTATACAATTTTTTTATTATTAAACACTTTAGGTATATAAAAGTTCATATTTAAAAATAAATTATAGGTACGTAAATAATAACAAAAATGGTATTGGGAGTACACATTGAAAATTAGAACAAAGCACGTATAAAATTTAATCTAGAGATTAATGATTTTCGGTAAGCAAAAAAGAGTTTAGAATTCATGTTTTATTATAAATTTTCGATCTATAACCGGTATAGATAAAATATTCAGGATAATATAGTAATTTCACGTCCTCTATATATTGGAAAGCTTGCAACGTTCTCGCTTATAATTGAATTCCGTGTCACAAAATATACAATTACGGGAGCTGGTGATCCATCAAAAATGTCAAGCGTTATAATTCATTTAACATATCTCGTTAAAAAGGGAAAAAAATACGTTTAGCCTCATTACTTAACATTGTACAACGTGTTTATCCATGCTGTTTTATCGTCTTTTTAACACAATAATTTTTTTTTACAAAACTATACAGGGTGTATCAGATATAGAGGTAAATATAATAATATGTAGCAGCTGTAATCGTATACGATCAAAAAGTCTTAATGCACAGGGGGTCTATCTGTAAGCATTAACGAGAAAAAAAAAATGTTTTATAAATGCCGTGGGCTAGAGCCGCACCTGTATACCCCCACATACCACTATCATTCAGCCATTACCGCTGTTAGTTTTGTGTGGATCGCCGCTTGGAGTGGAAGCCACTTCGAACATTTTATTTAAATTCTTCCCGACTCGAAAACACGATTCTTTTCAGGACCATCTTGCTTTCATATAAAGAAAATCGAAGCTTGATGCATCGGCAAAAGCGCGGGGAAGGTATAGATTCATTTTCGCGCGACCTCATAGTAAAAAGGCATGTTTGCAAATTTTCTGTATCTACATTTATTTCTGTGTAATTCGATTCAATTCATTTTGCGTTATTTGATTAAATAAATCCAAAAGAAATAACTCAGATTCATGTGGTACCGTTTATTAACAACTAACCTTCGATTCTATAAAGCAAAAGAAACATGTTTACGTTTTTTAAAACTACTGAAGTCAGATATCCGGTGAAACTCGAACGTCTTATCAGGATATTAAAAATAATACTTTGTAGACTTACGTAGAATGCTCTTAACAAAAAAGGAATGTTTATTTTATAAAAAGAAGAAATTTAAAATGCCTCAGTTTTGCTATTTTTACAAGGGCCTTTATTTATTCAGAATGACGTTAAATGAATTTACGGCATACCATTAAGAATAATAATAAATGAGTGCAATGTATTTATCCATAATACCACGTTTAGCGGGTGCTTAACATGACGTTTCCTTGCATCAGGCCCGGACTAAAGAATTTTTGGCTCTAAGTTTTACTTTTTTTTTTATTTTTTAATAATGAAATCCGGTTTCGGCGGGTTTGTGCTTTATATGTCGTGTAGTTAACACCCAAGCAAAATTTACTTTTTTATTTGATACACCCTGTATTGTATACCATGTGATTCAAAATGATTGTCGTAAGAAAAAAACTGTTTTCCGGAAAAAATTTATCTATACTTATTACCAATTTAATGAGCGAAGTTAGCTACATACAAATTTCATACATTAAATGAATTTTCTTGACATTTAGCGACATTGGCGTTCGTGTTGTAGTGTCTTTCGATTATTTATCTTATAATTTTTTTTCAAACCGTTTATATTTACATCTAATATCATCAACAATAGTATTTCTGAATACTGTAAGAAAATAAGGGAATTTATCTGCCGTAATTAGCTCAACAAACAGGTAAAAAAATCAATATTGGCATTAAGTGAAATAGTTTATTACATTTTATAATTTTATAGGCTTATCATACACTTCAGCGCAACGAGCTGTCAAAAGAAAGTTACATTTTCATCCTTATAAAGTTTCTACGGTGCAGGAATTATTACCATTAGATCACGATAGGCGATTGGAATATTGTCATTGGTTTAATAACAATTTAAGGGACGATGACTTGCTAAATAAATCATTTTTCTCGGATGAAGCCTAGTTTTATCTAACAGGCTATATCAATTCACAAAACTATCGTTATCTGGTCTGCAGAAAATCCACACCAATTTCGAGAAACGCAATTGCATTCCGTAAAAGTTGGAGTTTGGTTAGCTATGTCCAGGCAACGAATAATAGAGCCAATTTTCTTAGAGGAAACTGTAACAGCCCAACGTTACCAACAGATGTTGGAATTGTTTATTGCAGAGTTACAAGAAAATGAGCTCGAAGCAGGTTATTTTCAGCACGATAATGCTCCAGCACATATTGCTCGACAAACCTGCCAATATCTTCACAGTTTTTGCTGACAGGTTCGTTAGAGCACAAAGATGGCCACCAAGATCGCCTGATCTAACCCCATTAGATTACTTCATGTTTGGCTATCTAAAAAATAGGATCTATAGAAACCGCATGCATACCATAGAAGAACTGAGAGATGCAGTTTTGTCACTTAATAATTATACTAATTGTATGTTATAATTTAAAGTAATAAATAAATTTAGTTAAACACCAGTTAGTACTGAATTGTAATATCATAATTTAGTAAAGTTAAATTAATGACATTTCATTTTTACAAGCAGAAACACCAATCCATAGTCGTTTATATAATGCGAGTTCAAATATAGGTTACGTTTTCCTTATTTATGACAGATCCGTTTACTTTCTTATGTTCCAACACTGACTTAGTTCAAACCTTCATTACAAACACGCGGCATATACCTACACCCTGTTACTATCTATAGGACCGGATTTGACAATCATTTTGAATCTCTGTGTATATGATATATGAACCAATAAGTTGACAATGTTCATATGTAGGTGGAAATTAAAAGAACTGTTGTAATTGAAAGTGGTTAAGAGGGATGATATTTCAAATATAATTTTAACATACAAAGAGATGTGTATATTTGTTTTTATTTGCAAATTCGTTAAGCTTTTAACACATTCGAATAATTTTCGGACGCATTTTATTTTAGGTTATAATTTTTACTAGCAAAGACGATTATATAAAAAGCTTTAAGAAAAAACAGTCAAATCTTAATTTAACTCCCTAAAATTCCATATTTACCTATCGTACTAAAAATAGACCGGCCAAAAACCGCTAAAACTGAACGTAAATAAGAGAGAATCAATTCTAACCTGATCACACAGAGCTGCCGACGGATGCAGAATTTGAAGTATTTCTCCTGCTTTGCCGCGAAACTTTGCTGGGAATTTAACTGGAATCGTTTCGTAGCAAGAATTCGTAAGCGTTAGGTACACGGTAATCAAATTTACCGAATTTTCGTATTCCAAGCACTTATATTTTTAGAAAAAAAAAAGCTGTTTCACAGTCGTTATAAATCGATGAATAAAAATGTGCAATAAGTTAGGTTATAATTGCAAGAAATAATAACACTATAAGTACTATAAGTTATATATATAAGAATACAAGCTTTAAGACAAAAAATACTTACGGTTTGACGTTTGTTTCAGTAAAATTACATCGGGAAACACAACTTTATATATAGAAATAAGTTAGTTTCGACGTTTAATAACTTTCACACACACCTAATCCTGTCGGAATTGGAGCACTGTTTTGATTAGTTCGAGTGTATTTCATAGGAAAAGTTTCTTATTTCGACGATATAACATCTAAATTGGGTGTGATTCAATATATATTTTTTTTTTATCAAGTACTGATGTACACGCACAATTTTTTCCTCGGAACGAAAGTTTATATTATTCTGCTTTCCACTCTGTAGCAATTCAATTTATTCTTATTCAAAACCAGTCTCTTACGACGAACGAATGTAAATCAATTCGACTATTGTACTTTTTTTTATGTATTATAAACAACAAATTTCAATGTAAACTACGTGGATGGGTACAACACAAGTTTTCTTATTTTCTGCAGGCCAATCTTCTCGAAACTCGCGCACATACGAATCTAACCTCAAATAAAATGTAGAAATGTACGCTTGCTTGTCATTACGTAAGATGCTAAGAAAGCACGGATTTTGCACTTTGCTATATAAATTCGTTAGAAACCTCGCTTGTCACTTAAGGAAGTTTACTGCTGCTTCCAGTAACGTCGAAGAAGTTGCGGCAACTCCATTGGTCACTGTCAGGATAAACTGTGGATGGATATTGTACCCCTGTTTCTTTTATCAGAACAAAGTAACATTTCAACCGAATACATACATCCTTACATAGAGAAACTCGTAAACGTCTCATCTGTTGTTGAATTTGAGAAAGAGTTTTACATTTTTCACCTATTATTATCTAAGGAAATGATCATTAACTAAAGATGTTTTATGCAATTTCTACATATATAAATTTTCCCTGAAAACAGTGTTTTTATTACATTACATATACAATCATTTTGAATCTCACAATAGTTGCATAAAAGCGATTAGTTTTTGGTAAAAATTGAACAAACCCATATATATAAATGTCTGCAAAACGAATACACCTACATAAATTTATTATTAGATTACTATCCACGAAATGCGCATGCGCGAACGAAATAGTTCAACAAAAATGGCGTTGTTTTAAACTTATCTCGGTGGTGTTATATATCTGTGAATTTCCTTTTTTTAATATCGTTCAGGTTGTAACGATCTTTACGAAGACGACGAAGAGGATGATTCGTCATCGCCTAGGAAGAAAACCACCATCGAGGAGCAGTGGGAAAAGAACCAGGGGTTCGAACTTACCAGCGTCGAACAAGAAACCTATGAGAAATACTTCTACGGGACCGAACACTGGAATTACTTCACGAACGACGAAGATTGGGACCTGTGATCCTCTCCATCAAGCAAGAAACGCTTAATTCGAGAGATCAATTTAGGTGAGTACACGTCAATTATTAAATCCTACAAACACGTCCAAGATAGATCAAAATAAGGCATAGATTTTTATGTATATATTTATTAGGAAAACGAAATGTAATTGTAGTGTTGGATTTAATTTCGAAAATTAATAACTACGTTATAATTTGCATTAGAGTTCACAATAATATATCATAATTATTAGGAACTGTCTTGGGTGTCCAGACACTCGTCAACTATTCTTTTTTCTAGCGATCTATCGTAGCTAGACTAATGCACTAAAAAATTTAATAACAAAACCCCACCTAAAGAATCATTCGAAAATATTTTTAACTTCCGGAAACGTTCCATTATACCGGAAGTGGATAGCAACTTTCTTATTTTAAATGGAATCATATGTTTTTTCTTATCTCAATGAATTCTACAAATTATTTGAACACAATTTTCACTAAAGTTCTCTATCCTTAAATCAAACCGTTTTTGAGATATTCACCATTTTGTCAAAATTTTGACGTTTTCATCTCTTTCGAAAACACACCATATTTTGTAAACCATTAAAGATAATGATCTCATTTAACTAGTATCCAAGAAAAATAGTTGTTCCTACCAAATTCTGTCAAAAGAACCACTAAATTGTATACAGAGTGTTCATAAATCGATTGTCAATTCAAATACATTTAACCTTAGAAAACTCTTTTTTTTTTTCAAATGTAACACTATATTTCTAATTATATCATACAATGTAGAAATAAATTCTCCGTCGATAAGTATAAAGGATGCATATACCTATTCCTAGTCGTTTTCAAGATATTAACCATTATTTACTCGGCTATGAAAATTTTAGTACATTTCTTGCAGTACGCTATGAAAATGACAAGTAGGTTTGACAATCATCAAAGCAGTGTTAGGTACTTTACTTCATCATTAAGATCTATTTTTTTCCATTGTTGATCCATGGTTATAACGTTGAGGTTGATAGGAGTATTATAAAAGATATTTTACATTTATTGCTTATGTAGAAGGGAATAGATGATACTCAATAATTTAAAGATGCCAGATAAAATGATGGTACATATTACATTAAAAAAAATAGATTACAATAATTCATAAAAAATGTATTGCACTTAATGTAAAATAACTAAATAAAAATAAATTATTCAAAATGCCTGCCGTTTCTTTCTATACATCGCTCTATTCTGGCCTCAAAGTTCTTATGCACTCGAATTAGTTCTTTTCTGCTTATGGATCTACACGTTTGCCTTATTCTCATTTTCATTTCTTCCGCACTTTGCGGACGATTTTGATAAACAATATCTTTCACCCTTCCCCAAAAATAATAATCTAAACATGTCAGGTCTGGTGATCTAGCTGACCATGAAATTTCGGACTCTCTCCCAATCCATTTATTTGGAAACATTTCACTTAATTTTTCTCTCACATGTACAGCAAAATGTGCAGGACAACCATCCTGTTGGAACCACATGTTTCTTCTTGTTTCTAAACTTGTAGGTTTTCGAGGAGCACTGGCAATTCATTTGTTAAGAAATTGCTGTACACATTCCCGTTTACCGTTTCTTCAAAAAAGTAGGGTCCAATTATTTGGTCACCAAGGATGCCGCACCACGTGTTTATGCTCCACACATTTTGATTATCAAGTTCTTGCATCCAGTGTGGATTTTCGTGTGACCAATAATGTAAATTATGATGATTTACTTCACCATTACTTTTAAATGTTGCTTCATCTGACCACAATACCTTTTCAAAAAATCGAGGATCTGCAATTAATTTTGTGTGTGCCCATCGACAAAAACGGACCCTGGCTTGGAAGTCGCCGTCACGTAATTTTTGACGAAGCGAGATATGGTACGGGTGCATTTTGTGGTCATTAAGAACTCGCCATACGCTCACATGGTTAATGCCCGACTCTCGTGCTATATTACGAGTGCTTGTTTGAGCATTAACTACGACTGCCCCCAAAACATCTGCTATTCTCTCACTTCTAATATGCCGAACAATTTGTTTGCCCTTGTTGTGGCTTTTGCGCACACTTCCTGTTTGTTGCACACATAGAGCTAAACGAGAGAATACCTTACGCGTAAGCTGTCGTCGCTCTGGATACCTTTCGGCATATACACGCGCTGCCATCGCCATATTTTTTTTTGACATTCACCCATAATCATCGACATGTCGAATGCTTCTGCATTTGAAAATGCCATAATAAAAATAAGACTTGAACAACAAAAACTAACAAAATAACGCGTAACAATAAAGCAAACAACAAAGAACCACTAATGATGAAAATTCGACTATAATAGGGAGATTAGCAAAGACAAGTTTGACACTTCTCGATCTGAAACTGACATGACAACGGTATTGCTTTGATAACTGAAACTTTCACAGCCCACTACAAGAAATTTACTAAAATTTTCATAGCCGAGTAAATAATTGTTGATATCTTGAAAACGACTAGGAATGGGTATATGCATCCTTTATACTTATCGACGGAGAATTTATTTCTACATTGTATGGTATAATTAGAAATATAGTGTTACATTTGAAAAAAAAGAGTTTTCTAAGGTTAAATGTATTTGAATTCACAATCGATTTATGAACACTCTGTATACAATTTAGTGGTTCTTTTGACAGAATTTGGTAGGAACAACTATTTTTCTTGGATACTAGTAAAATGAGATCATTATCTTTAATGGTTTACAAAATATGGTATGTTTTCGAAAGAGATGAAAACGTCAAAATTTTGACAAAATCGTGAATATCTCAAAAACGGTTGGATTTAGGGATAGAGAACTTTAGTGAAAATTGTGTTCAAATAATCTGTAGAATTCATTGAGATAAGAAAAAACATATGATTCCATTTAAAATAAGAAACTTGCTATCCACTTCCGGTATAATGGAACGTTTCCGGAAGTTAAAAATATTTTCGAATGATTCTTTAGGTGGGGTTTTGTTATTAAATTTTTTGTCGCATTAGTCTAGCTGCAATAGATCGCGAGAAAAAGATAGTGGACGAGTGGTCTGAAACACCCTGTATAATAAAATAATATAAAATTTAATTTTTCGATTTATTTAATATTTTTTTCCCTCCACTTCGGAACAATAGGTTATACTTCGACGTAAAACGAGGTGGGGGCATCTCATTGCGGCACGAAATTTATTTGCCATAACCCCAGCACGATCGAAATAATAAAATTACTTTTATTACGCAACGACATAGGAAATTTAAATTTCCTTCGTTCGCAATGAAACTTCAAGCAGCGGAGAGCCACTATAACAATAATGCAAAATCATCAACCATCGTTATCGAGATTTATTGTCGGTACCGTACACCACACGTAGTAACGCGAAATATATTCCATAAAAACCGAATGCGGTCGACCCAATTCCGTGCATATGCCCTAACCCTCCTCCTCTTATATATCTCATATTGTATATAAAAATAAATTCCATATATACGAGCAGCAACTTTATAACTGATCAAATACGCGCGGCAATATATAAAACGTGAGAGACGAAAGGGCATATAAGCATATATTTTTTTTTTTTTTTGATTGGGCAGTTACACATTTCCCATATCTTTTTCATGGGTAAATATGTTTTCCATCTTCCCGGCCAATCAGATTCGTCTGTAATTGACACATTCCCGCACATGTCTAACCAATACGGCGCCTTAGCTGCGAATGACGTGTATCGATTGCTGTCCGAGATGGAAACAACAAAAATTAATATCTTTTCTCCCTTAATATTTATTGCAGCTCCAATATTTGAACACTCACACCGGCATGGGTGAGGTTTGATGAAGGGATTATGCCTCGTTGGATATATGAAAGAAAAATAATTAAATTTGACACGTCCGTTAGAGAGATGAGGTTAGGGGGAAAAAAATGCGGGAAATTTGAAAAATGATAAAAATTAATTAGAAACAAGATTATAAATAGATGTCAAAGATTACATATTTACAAAATATCGATTTAAGAAATATAATATACAGTGACCAGCATAAATATTGCAATAAATGAGTTTATTCTTATTATTATTAAAAAAATAGTATTTTTTTGTTTGTTGTTGTGGATGTCTAAGAACTCTAATTCTTTTGACACTCGTCATCTGACTGAAATTTAAAAATTATGTCATAAATCTATAGAAAGTGAGGTTAGATGACGTGATATCCAAAAAAAGTTATTGGAAAAAAATGATTAGATTTCAATTTTGAGGTTGTGTGTAAATTTTCGGAAATGAAAAATCATTCTAACTATTGTCTCATTGAATTACATTTTTTAATTTTTTTTTTTCGTTTTTAGCAGCTTAACTCCAGTCATATTTCTAAATTTCTAAATATCATCACAGGTAGAGTGAACTCAAAATGAGAAGTATATATGTCGTCATCGTAATGTCGACGTAGAATGGAAGAACTAAAGTCATTAGTGGTGGAGGTGATGTTTTTTTACAATAGAAATTGTATTAAAATACTTCTGTCAAAGTGACAGGAACACCCCTAAAGCTAGTATAATAGACTCTTCCGACGATTCCAGCACTCAAAACTACAAAATATAACTATACTGTTAACAATGTAATACTTCAAAGATGTAGTGTATATAGCGACTTGGGGGTAATATTTGATTATAAACTTACTTTCACTGACCATATTACAGATATAATTGCTAAGGCTTACAAAATGTACGGTTTCATATATAGAAATTGTAGAGACTTTACTGATATTAATTGTTTAACTTTATTATTTAATTCCTTTATAAGATCTCGATTAGAATAATGGTTCACTCATATGGTGTCCTACCTACGCCACTTATATCAATAATATCGAGCGAGTTCAGCGACGCTTCTTAAAATATTAGTGTATATAACGACGGCACATATCCCGCTAGAGGATGTAACTATGATGATATGCTCACTAGATTTAATTTTGTATCTCTTAGATCTCGACGAAACATTTCTAATATTAAATTTCTATATAATTTGTTAAACAACAAAATTGATTGTATTTTTCTTTTAAGCAAAATTAATTTCAATGTACCTCGGTTATCTTCAAGACACTTGCATTTATTTCATTTACCCACTAGCAGAACTAATATTATGTTGCGCTCGCCAATATATTTAATGTGTAGTTCCTTCAATGCTATTTGTAATACGTGTGATATTAATTGTAATTCTTTATCTGATATTGTGAACGCTGTGTTGTAATCATTTCTTTCTCTTTATTTACTTCTGAACTAGGTATACTATGATATAATATATTGTATTCGCAATTGTTAATTTCAATATTTCCTGTACTTGGGTGTAAACCTGTTGGAAATAAATTATTATTATTATTATTATTATTATTAAAACGAATATGAAGACATAATGTACTTCTCATTTTTGGTTCACTCTACAGTAGAATGTTTATTTTAAAAAAACACCAAATCGTGGGAAAAACCATTGTTTAGCGTATTCTGTAAAAAGACGAAGACTTAAAGCTTAATATATATACTGCTATAAATATACATGTATGTTTCACGACATTCGCACTTGTCTAGTACATCAGGAAACTGCTACAAAAAGTAGCCAGCTTCTTTTGATATTGAATAGCTGCTACGAACTGCTAACGGTTGTTACCTGCTACAAAATAGCAGTTTGCTTCGTAGCAATCCACCCCTAGTGAATGCCATTTTTACTAGGCAAATATTGAGTGTTTTCTTCAGTAGTCTTTAAGACCGTTTTACACCTAGCTATTTAATACGCAATTTATTGGCCAATTTAAAATTTTACGTGTGTAACACGGATTAAATAGCTAGGTGTAAAACGGCCTTTACAAAAACAATTACTGTGTAATAAATGCTATGTTCACGAAAACTCACAACAAAATCGCGGGAAATGTAAAACTAGCGCTTTCAAACACGTTAAATGTCAGATGTTTGAACGTAAACAATAAACAGGATATAAATATATCCTATATATATATAAATAGTATAACAAACAAATTCATATTTTCTGTAACGTTCGTGGTCACGTGGTGGTCACATCCGGTTGCTCACTCTGTACATTTGCTGTTTAGTTAAAAAAATGATTTGTTTTAATTGTATAAGACGCCAAATTTATTATAATTGGATTATAAAATATAGTTCTACTTCATTTTAAATTTTATGAATATTTTTTTTTAGTTTTTAAAACATGCAAATTCCCAGTAAACAAAATTCAAATTTCCCGCAATTATATTGAGTAACTTCAACTTAAAGGTATTCAAATAACTATTAATCTAATACAAAATCGTAGGTAATTTCATGCTTTAATGTTGAAGTTACTAAAAATAATTGCGGGAAATTTGAATTTGGTTTACTGGGTTAGGTAAGATTTTTACAAAATTCAAATTATTTAAAAATCTTTTAAAGATTTACATAGGTATTATAAACCTTATTAAAACAAAAATCCAAAAATGCAATAATATACCGGAGGTTCCATTAAAAAAACAACTTTGATACTTTTAATTTTTCTAAGACATTTTTAATTCAATCGTTCTTCGCATTATTATTTAAAAAAAAAAAAACAACTCGTCCACATCTCCTTACTTAGTATTTACATTTGGTTTTGTTTATTACAATTTAATGCCCTCAAACCCCCATAAAAATTGATTTGTTGCTGGTTGTTAATTTTGACATATAATAATAAATTAAGTTTTTTCTTTTTTCTTGAGGTAACGGCTTTTTTTAAATTTGAATTAATTTTTTTTACCAGTTAAAACATTCTTTGACGTTTCGACAAGTTTTTTTATTATTGCCTTCTTCAGAAATTATTTACTACAATTCAATTTTTTATACACATTTAATGACAACACAAAACATTTTAAAAATTATTTTAGAAATTACATTTTTCTAACCAAGAAAAAACATAATTTTACATTATCGGCTAAGAACAATTCCATCAAAATAATAAATTAACATACCCATTTTAAAACTAAATTAATTCATAAATAAATAAAACTGAATATAAAAATTATGTTAATAAGATTGGAACAAAAAAAATTAAGAGTGTATGGAATAATACTAATAGTGTTATGTGTTTTACTGTTTAATGTATGTTTGATCTCACAAACACGTTGCTTTTACATTCAAATTTAAATTTAAACAATCGTTATTTGTATTACTAGGCCAGAAGCTATACAGTTTTGCGAGTATGAGTACGGTTTACAAGACGTACACTCACAAAAGAGTTTCTGGCTCTGTGATACACAATGTTTTTTGGGGCCGACAAATCTTAATTTTGAATTGAAAATAGAAAAAGAAATGTTGACACTAGGGTGTTGACAGTACAAGTTGGCACACATGTTACATACCTTAGTATTTTGACGTTTCCGATAATAAATCTTTTTCTGTAATTTTCTTTCTAGTTTAATATCTATTTATCAATAATAAATGCAATGAAGTCACCAGTTCTTCTTAGCATGGTTGAACAGTAGCTTAATGACAATTTAGACAATTTAAACATCGTTAAACAGTGTAAAAAAACGAGTGATCTTTTTTTTTTTTTTTTAATTTTGGTAATTTTTTTATATATATAATTTTGGTGGCAGCGCCGGGTTGTAACACAGTTATTTGTTTTATTTAACCTCAAAAAGCTCGGTAATATTTTAAAATTACCTGTGACCCAAACGGTATGACGTGACTGTGCCAGGAAATAATGCCGAAAGATAAATTACTTTAACTTTATTAAGTTTCAACCCGACTCGGTTCACAGGTGAAATATATATATATATATAAAAGAGAGTATGATGATTACTTTTACGCGGTGGCTAGATTGTCACTTTGGTTAATGAAGTCCTTTGTCATCCGACCGGAAGTAAAATAAAAGAATCGTGTGTTGCAATATTATATAGAAAAAAGCAGCTCTCGCATGCAATCATTACTATACGATTATCTCAAATTAAATCTTAAATAACTTTTCTTAAACAGAGACATTAAATAAAGTGACTGCCTGTCATGTTTTGCGTTCTGCCCAGTTAAAATCCTTAAAATATACAGGGGTAATTCTTGTATGCCCTGTATACACGGTGTATCAGATATAGATGTAAATATAATAATATGTAGCAGCTGTAATCACATACAATCAAAAAGTCTTAATGCACAGGGCGTCTATCTGTAAGCATTAACGAGAAAAAATATATTTTATAAATACCGTGGGCTAGAGCCGCACCTGTGCCCAAACTAAATGCTGTCCCGAGCATACCCCCACATACCACCATCATTCAGCCATTACCGCTGTTAGTTTTGTGTGGATCGCCGCTTGGATTGCAAGCCACTTCGAACATTTTATCTTCCCGTCTCGAAAAAACGATCCTTTTCAGGACCATCATGATTTCATATAAAGAAAATCGAAGCTTGATACATCGGCAAAAGCGCGGGAATGTATAGATTCATTTTCGCGCGACATCCTAGTAAAAAGGCGTGTTTGCAAATTTTCTGTATCTACATTTATTTCTGTGTAATTCGATTCAATTCATTTTGCGTTATTGATTAAATAAATCCAAAAGAAGTAACTCAGATTCATGTGGTACCGTTTATTAACAATTAACTCTCGATTCGATAAAGCAAAAGAAAAATATTTACGTTTTTTTGTAACTACTGAAGTCGCATATCCGGTGAAACTCGAACGTCTTATCAGGATATTAAAAAATGATACTTTGTAGACTTACGCAGAATGCTCTTAACAAATAAGGAATGTTTATTTTATAAAAAGAAGGAATTTAAAATGCCTCATTTTTGCTATTTTTACAAGGGCATTTATTTATTCAGAATGACGTTAAATGAACTTACGGCATACCATTAAGAATAATACTAAATGAGTGCAATGTATTTATACATAATACCACGTTTAGCGGGTGCTTAACATGACGTTTCCTTGCATTAGGCCCGGACTAAAGAATTTTTGGCTCTAAATTTTACTTTTTTTTTATTCTTTAATGATGAATTAACACCCAAGCATCTAGATGGATGTCGCAGCTACTGTCTACCAGGTTGGTGGAGGCGGAGGTGGGACATAAGACCATCTCGGTTAGTACGACCAGAGGATGCCCACAGGGGGGAATTACATCCCCACTTATGTGGAGCCTAATAGTAGACGAACTCTTATGCGGACTGACGGATCTAGGCATACCTTGTCAAGGGTATGCTGATGATATTGTCATATACGCAAGAGGTAAATTTGAGAATACCCTCTGTGACATAGTTCAAAGAGGATTGAACTTCACGAGAAGATGGTGTCAATCGATGGGACTCAATGTCAACCCCACTAAGACAACCCTAGTAGCATTTACCAGGAAAAGAAAATCCAATCTTAAAACCATAAAACTGGAAGGGCAAAATATAGATTGGAGAACGGAGGTTAAATACCTAGGCCTTACCCTAGACAATAAACTTCTATGGAACAAACATGAACTTGAAGTAACCAACAAGGCCAAAAGAGCTCTGATGGTGTGCAGAAACTTTGCAGGGGAAAATTGGGGATGCAACCCAAAAATACTGCTTTGGATGTATACAGCGATAGTGAGACCGATCATCACTTATGCATCAGTAGCATGGAGCAAAAGAACTAATCTGGCCACCGCGAGAATTAACCTCTCGAAAGTGCAAAGATTAGCATGTGTATGCATAACGGGGGCTATGAGAACTTGCCCAACAGCAGCTATCGAAGTAGTATTGGATCTTACCCTCCTCCATATTGTAGTAGGGGGTGCGGCAAAAAGAACCACACTCAGATTGGTCAAGGAAGGAATAATTAGGCATAGCCCTCAATCTCCTGACGGTGATCAAACTTGGGATGTGCCCCGGGATGATATGTTAAAAAAATTCAGCTTTGTGAAGGAATTCATCATAAGGCTGAGTAACAGGAGCGAGTGGGATCATAACACCATCTTGAACTTGAATAGAAATGCCATCAGATGGTATTCTGATGGCTCCAAAACGGCATAGGGAACTGGAATAGGAATATATGGGCCTAGAACCACATATTTCGAAAGCTTGGGAAAATACCCCAAGTATATTTCAGGCGGAGATACACGCTATTGGAAGATGTGTCCAGTTCAATATAGATAGAAATTATCGGAAGCAGGAGATTATCATCATGTCTGATAGTCAAGCAGCCATCAAGGCGCTGAGTTCATATGAAATCAGTTCCAAAATGGTCTGGGAATGCCTAGGGAAATTAAATGAGCTATAGGCAAAAGAAATAAGGTAACCCTCCTGCGGGTTCCGGGTCACACAGGAGTGGAAGGAAACGAAATAACGGATAACCTTGCAAATAAAGGAGCTGGAATGCCTTTTGTAGTGCCTGAACCCTTTTGCGGATTAAGTAGCAGTACAATGCTGAAGAAACTGAAAACAGAAATGGAGCAGAGAAAATCCAGTTATTGGGAGAATCTCCAGAGAATGAGGCAAAGTAAAATTCTTCTGGGAACTTATAACCAGAAGAGGTTTACTGAATGCATCAACCTAAGTAAGAACAATGTTCGCATATTAACAGGAATACTTTCAGGCCATTGTAGACTGAAAAGACACCTGAGTAAGCTTGGATTGGAAAAAGATTCTGAATGTAGATTTTGTGGAGAACAGGATGAAACACCCATCCAGCTCGTCTCAAACTGCGTAGCGCTGTGCAACTCAAGGGCGTTGCACCTGGGAGCATGTGAAATCGAAGAGGGAGACTTACCTAGTAGACTGGGGCCCTCTGACATCCTACACTTTCTGAAAGGAATAGGATTGGAAGGCCAGCTGTAAAGCAGCAAGAATAGGGGACACAATAGATCTTTTAGGTCGCAGTGTAACACCACCCTTCTACCTACATACATAGATAACACCCAAGCAAAATTTACTTTTTTATTTGATACACCCTGTATATTTATTATATGCAGCCCCAACTAATGAAATGCATCCCACGCAATTCTCAAACAATAGAATCTAGCAAACACCGCTCATCGTTACACAATTAAAATATGCGATCGTGCGAGTAGTAACTGTTGTTAATTACCATGCCGGGGGGATTTCCACCAAAAGGAACTTTAATTGAAACGTTAGCTGGGGAGGGGAGAGATTGAGGGGAAGGGTGGGGGTAGAGGCATTAAAGCCGGATGTAAGTTAGAGTAAGAGATACCTCGGAAAATTATCACTTCAATTATACGTTGCGGAGGTATATAGAGGTATTAGATCTAGTATAGGGTTGGTACGTACGTCGTACGGTGCATAAGTTTAATTCTTGCGTGCGTAAGACGTTAGACGTCAGATTATCTGTCGTAAGAATAACCTGTATTCGAGTTCTAGATCGTTTCGAGAGACTGTGTATCTCTTGTATTATATAGCGGGATTTTAGATTGGTTGGTGGGAATTTATCCATAATATGTAGAAGTTTCTCTGTGGATAATTTGTATACTGGAAGGAGAGTGAGCGATTACTTTAAGAGATTGGAGGCTGTTTTTTCGTAATACAACCGCGATAAATCTGTAGCTCACGCAATAAAAAGGCACTAAGAGAAATAAAAATGCCATTTCCATAAATTTTTGTATCATGTGTATTTATGTGTAAAACTCTACACCACTGCACTAAGAAAAGAGATTGCATTGAATGAAAAGTTTTATAACTTTTGCTCTAGCAGAGTAACTATCCGTCACTAGCAGTCACTAGTACAGTGACTATATACAAGAAAACAAACCAAGCTTATGGGAAAAGTGTTGCGCTTAAAAGCAACATTTTGGCCGTCAAATCCAGATGTCGCTAGTATTTTTACCGCCAAAAGTGGTGGGGTAGTCTGAATGTTTAGCGAGAATAAGAACCAGAATTTAAATTATATAAATTGTATAATAGTACGATTCACCAATAGCTGATACTGATTCATAACGTATTTTAATGTAATGAAATTACTATGATGGTAATGATATGGGATTTCAAGCACGGCAGGCGGCAACAATATTTTAAATATAAATAAAAAATAATAGTATATCTGTCATATGTCGTATACGAATTGGTAAGATATTATTTTTTAGTTCTATCTGTGAAGTTTATTAGTGTTAAGTTGTATGTTTATTTTTCTTGTTTGTACAAACTTTATTATTTATATTTTGCTAGAATACAGCAAATGTGCTATACTATATAATAATAATTTTATTTTATTGGTAACTGAATTTAGGAAACCAAAAAGACAATAAATAGAAGATTCTTGGAACTCTATAACGGCATGTCGGCATATTGCTATCAGTTTTATGGAAGTGATTAATAATATTAAAATTTTATATCCGAGGTTTCTGCTAATGGAAGTTAAAAAAAAAACTCTTTATTTACTTAAATTAAATTTCACTTGAAATACGTTTACTTCCCCACTCTCAAAATATGAATATTTGTAATATTGTCACAGAATCCCATTCTGTGACAATATTACAAATATTCATTCAAACAATCAGAAGTTTCACTCCCTGGCGGTTTCTTTGATCTTTTAATGGCTTTATATTGTGATCTCGGACACCATCTTTGCACGATAGAATTCAGGGTCGCAATAACGATAATTTGTTTTCACCAGGTCTGCACTAGATTTATTTGAAAAAATAATTTTTGGATTATTTACTATAAAAATTGAAGTAACACATATGCGTTTAACACTTTTTAATTTTTTTGATGATCAAGAAATATTTAATCCTGAAATACTAACGCTTTTACGTACGTGGTTACTAAACAGAAAATACACGTCGCTATTTGATGTACCTACCCCAGTAAACCAAATTCAAATTTCCCGCAATTATATTTACTAACTTCAACTTAAAGGTATTCAAATAACTATTAACCTAATACGAAATCGTAGGTAATTTCATGCTTAAATGTTGAAGTTACTAAAAATAATTGCGGGAAATTTGAATTTGGTTTACTAGGACATTATAGTATTCCATTTCCATTTTTCTAGGGTTACATAGAAAGTAAGAATACAGTGAATTTATTTTATTATTAAAAAAAAGATGTTTATCATTGTTGGTTTGTCCCACATAGCCAACTTTAAATTGCCCGCAATTATTCTTAGTAACTTCAACGTTGAAACAAAAATTACCTACCATTTTGTACTACATTAACAGTTATTTTAATGCGTTTACATTAAAGTCACTTAAAATAGTGACGGGAAATTTAAATTTGGCTATTAGGATGTAGTTTGTGCTATATAGTTTATATTTAAAATTAGAGAAATTTACAATGTTCTGCAGATTCTAATTAACTATCCATGCATAATATAAATTTCTTTTATTAAGTGAAAATAAATAAATGAATGATCATTCATAATTCAAAGGTCATAAACGAATTATCGAATGATCGTCAATAATATGATGCCTTTTTTGTCATTCGATTACGTCCATCACAAGTGCAGTAGAGAATTGATAGCGGAATGTCGAGTCGTATATTAGAGACTATAAAAGACTTTATTTAAGAGTTCACGTTATATATCAAACTTGTATGCAACACACTGTAATAATATATTTCAAACCACATATAATATTAAACCATTTTAAATTGAGCAGTGCCTGTATTCCTTAGTAAAGAAAGTGTCGACAACAGTGGTTAAAATATAATTTTTGGGCGATGCTGATAAGTGTATTTTATATATGTATTCGCTTCTCAATTTACTATGTGTATACAACCCTAATAGCCAAATGCAAATTTCCCGCAATTATTCTTAGTAACTTCAACGTTGATACATAAAATTCCCCAGCATTTTTGTATTACATTAATAGTTATTTTAAAGCTTTTACATTGAATTCATTAAAATTGTGGCGGGAAATTTAAATTTGGCTATTAGGGAGGTTAAGTTAACTTACACATATGCCAACACACATTACGCATTAAACAAAAAGGAAACAAAATTATTAAACGTCACAATTTAATGTATATTGATGTGCCTTTGATGTTTCTTTTTATTTTACAAACTTAATGCTTTCCTGTGTTTACTTATAACGTAGCCCTCCTTCTTTTAAGTAATCGCATTTGTGAAATCTCGTACATCTGTCATTGAAAGGAATGCCGATAAGAAAATATACTCGTGGAACTATTATCTCACCGTAAATAATATCGGAAAGACAGCCTTTGCTTTTTTCGATTTTAAATGTTGTACTCGTTGATATTCATATTGCGTTTTATTTACAAAAAAAAAAAAAAAAAGATGTCCTATTGATGTCTACAAGTGATTTGCTTGGTACAACTATTTTTAAGTAGATTGCGCTGTCATGCTTAATACATCACAATAATTTCTAGTTTAGCTCCAATCTTAATTTGGACATCCAAGCGACATCTATCGATGACTTTTAAAATTAATGTACGAATGTTGTCGATACAACCAAAAAAACTATATTATTCAGATATTTTTGAGCATTTTTGCTAAAGTATAATGAATTAATGCTTACTTAATTGACCACTAAATATTCCGGCAACATCGCTAAACATAAGCGAAACGAAATATCTCATGGCGATATAATCCAGGGCCACTCTTTAATCACACACATGCCCATTCTTGGAAAATCTTTATTAAAGTTTCCTCGCTCTGCCCAGGAATTTATTCTGTTTCTGACCTAAATAATATAAATATCGTTGTTTCATCAAGGCTACGTACGCAGTCTGCGCCAGATTCTTGTTTTATTGTCCTTTTACTTTTCGATATTAAATACACCAGCAAGATATATCGTTCAAATTCCGGATGTTCTCGTATTATAATGAAATTAAATATTGAAAGGGGTGAATTTTATATCTATAAACTCGGTGAAAGTATGTCTTAATGAAATTGTAACTCATACGTAAATAAATATGTTGAGTTGGAGCAGTGAATTATTGATTGTGACCTATACATAATTTATTTGTGGTTTTTATTCAATCAGGGAAGATTCGATAAAATAGAGATCTACCACTTTTAGACTAGATTTTTGTAGAGAGCGTTAGACATGTTGTTATTTACAATGATGCGCCATCTGTGAAGGATTCAGCTAAATACAAATTTCATTAATATTTTAATGTTTTTTTTTTTTTGTATATATAATAATATCTAAACAATCTCTTTCTATATGAACCACAACTCCTTCATTTTGTTTCAATAACGAGTAACCTAGAGGAGTAACATTGCGTCCAAGAAAAACTGATAATTCTTAGCTATGTTCAGAGATTTATAGATAACTAATTTTGTCTTAGGCCGGTTTTACATTATACTTAATTTAGTATGAAACTTTGATATAAATTTGCCATTAAATATTTCAAAGAGTATCATAAGGCCGTCGGGCACGATGCTAAATTATGTACACAATTTTGTACAAAAAATTTAATACTAAATTTAGTATGGTGTCAGACAGGATTTTTGTCTTAAATTTAGTATGAAATAATTTGAAACTAAATTTTTTAAAACCTGTTCTAAAAAATGCATAATATGTATTCTCAAACTGCGCGCGCAAAATGCATTTAAGTTGATAGTGCATTTTAAACATAACGTGATATAACGAACATAACATAACCTATAAGTTTGAGACAGTTTGAGTGTGGTTTGAGTTTCGACAATTTGGGTTACATCATAACAATGTCGTGGTCGAGAGAACAATGCGAATTGTTAATTGACGAGTATGAAAAATATGAGTGTTTATACGCGGTGAAATCACCGCTTCTTCGTTTTCTCTTTTGCTGTGCTGCATATTTTCTTCTCGATAATGTGCACTTCATCATCACTATTGTTATTACCGACGCAATTGAATAAATAAGTATGTTATTTTTGCACGGCATTTTGTATAGTATAAATATGAAAAAATTGTTAAAGGAAACAATATAACCTCATGCACCGTCACTTGCCAGATACGATTGACAGCTGACGTTTTGATATTTGGTGCGCATGCGTTAATACAAAATTTTCATACTAAATTTATAATCGTGTCCGACGCAACTGTGACATGAGCATACAATTTATTATAAAAACAACTAAACTAAATTTCATCACTAATTATGCACTAAATTTAACATAAAATTTGGTATCGTGTCCGACGGCCTATACAGAAAAATTTATTTGTAAATTTCGTACGAAATATTGTACTAAATATTTAGAACCTGTTCTATTTTCTCATTAATTTTACAAAAGAAATATGCGTGCGCAATATGTGAATTGTTAGTTAAGTCCAGTGGGATAGGGTCGGCGTTTGTCGTATCTACTATACAGATCGCTCAATCTAAGTTGACATAGACAACGCAAAAATACACGATGTAGTTTGTAGTTGAGTCAAAGCATAAGGAAGTTCTGTTGTCTATCGTATATCGCTGTATCACCATCCGTTTTAGAATAATGTCGTGGTCATGTCAGCAGGTTGAATTGTTGATAGAGTATTCAAAACTACCCAAGATAAAGTTAAAATTGATTGATTGTATAACAATTTGTTGAACATACTCAGTTTTATAATCTATAAAAAAAGATAGATACATACAAAAAATTGCATTTTATTTTTAGAATTATATTTCATCACTAACTTGTCTTGCAAAATTAGCAGATCTATTGCCACTTTATTATATATTATTGCACCTTACCAAAATTTCAACATTTTCCTCTGCAACTTCATCTATATCGATGTTAGCTTAAATTTTTAGTAGAACACTAGAAATAAGCTTATAATCACCACCTGGAGGTCTAAGTACTACTAGACTATTTGCGCCTTTATAATTGAAGAAGTAAAATCTATCAGATCCAGATCTATCCACGTCCGTCAAGATCACCTAGACAATGAGGAAATTGCCAAAGTTCTTCAAATCGTTCGACAATGGACCGTCAGTCCTTAATCCCGAATTTAATAAATTTAGAATGCATCTTCCTTCAGGTCACATACTTATCCAATTTTTACATAATATTTTACGGGACTAGCTATCATAGTTACATTTAAAGATGATAGCCATAACAGCAATACTTCTTGGTTAGCCATTTTACGGTAATATTAATCCTTTTCATAACTTTTTTCATACTAATTTTTTTACTTTAAATATCAAACAGACATATTCAAAATATATTTTGTACCAATTTTCAGATGTAATTTTTTTATGTATGACATGCAGGTACATTTCTTTATAAATTCAAAAGAAAATTTATAGAAAATTTCATACTAAATTAAGTATAATGTAAAACGGGCCTTTTACACACATTTACACAATGTACTATCAAAGACAAAAGTCTTGACTCAAGTTTGATATAAATAGAGATAGAATCATTGGAGTTTCTTCAGTATTAAAAAATTGGGGAATGAACTTTTCTATAAAAGTTAGTGTTTTTTTTTTTAATTGTGGCAATTACGCATGACATCCATAGAAATTGTTTAAAAATTTAATATTTCTCTCTTTAATGTTGAGTCAAGATTTATGTCTTCGGTGGTACATATAACATATCGATGTTGTGAAATCTAAGTCACTAAAACACATTTAAAGATCGACATATGCAGTTTGTCAATAATTCATGCCTTGGCATCCCCAACAGCTTTTTGCTCAGTAAGGGTTGTACCTATTGTAAGTTTGTGTTGTTCTAAACAATCTTGATGAAACTACAAACAATGATGACAAAACATATTCCCTCATTAACTTGCCATCCTTTTCCTTTCTTCATGTAATCGTTTTGTAAATAACGACCGTGTTAACGCTAGTTTTTGTTGATAGGATATTAGTACGAGCCATTAGCTATACGGTACACGGCTTGATACCGGCCAGTTGCGTTTTTGCCGACCGTTATAACAGGGAAGAGGTAGTCAGATCTTTGGGCAAGGAGGTGAACATCAATCCCCCATTGACGCTGGGACAACTGCCAGATACGCCGGAGGAATTATTAAAATTAGACCAGGTAGATATGAAACTCGTATGTAGATATTATTTTGAATGTCTTTATATTTTTTTGCTTTAAAGTAATAATTTTCTTTAATGTTAAATAATATTGTTAGGGTTTGGTCATACTATTTTTAACTGTTTAAATAATAAATTTATGTTGCTGCTTTGAAAATTGAAACAAAAATTGGGAAATGAGTTTTTCTATAAAAATTGTGTCAATTAAGCATGACATCCATAGAAATTGTTTAAAAATTTTTAAAAATTGTGAAAAGCGAAAACATTTGAAAGATTTGTAAAAAAAAATATAAAAAAAAGATTAAAATTCGCTAAAAAGAGGTACCTAAAAAGTTAAAAAAAATAAGAGAAAAGAAGAGATGTTAAATTGATAATATTTTTGAAAAAAAAAATAAAAAAATGGAAAAAATATCGCAAAAGTAAAAAGATATAGAAACCAACAAAATTATAAAAAAGAAACAATTGCAAAATAAAAATTTTAAAATTTAAAAAAATTACAATTTTATAAAAGAACAAGAGATTTAAAATTCTCTAAAAAGCGGTAAAAAAAATAAAAAAGAAAGTATGGGAAATGAGCGGATGTTAGGAAAGGTTGAAAAATTCATAAAATTCTTGAAAAAAAATAAAAAGGAAAAAAATTTTACAAAAGTAAAAAAAAAAATTAAAACCAACAAAATTTTAAAAAAGAAACTATTACAAAATAACCTAAAAAATAAAAAAATACAATTTTATAAAAAAAGATTAAAATTTTCTAAAAACGGATAAAAAAATTAAAAAAAGAAAATATGGGCAAAGGAGAGGGTGTTAGGAAAAGTTGAAAAATTGATAAAATTAAAATAAACAAAAAAAGTGGAAAAAATATTACAAAAGTAAAAAAATATAAAAACCAGCAAAATTTTAACAAACCATTGCAAAAAAAACGGAAAAGTGCTGGAATAAAAAAAATACAACTTAAAAAAAGTAGAAAAAAAAATGAACGTCAGAAAATATTAAAAAAAATAAACGATTGCAAAAAAATGAAAATGTTAAAATTAAAAAAAATACAATTTTAAAAAACATCAAAAGATTTAAAATTCTCTAAAAAGGGGAAAAAATTAAAAAGAGAAAATATGGTAAAAGAAGAGGATGTAAGGAAATGTTGAAAAAATTATATTAAAAAATAAATAAAAACAAAAGAAATAAAAAGTGAAAAAAATATTACAAAATCAAAAAAAAAATCTTTTGCTGATTTTTTTTTAAATGTAAGCGATTCTAGAAAACGAAAATATTGAAAAAAATTTAAATTAAAAAAAAAAATTTATAAAAGAACGAGATCAAATTTCTCTAAAAAGGGGTAGAAAGCTAAAAAAAGAAATACAGGAAAAGGATAGAATGTTAAAAAAGGTTGAAAATTTGATAATTTTTTTTGAAAAAATAAAAAAAACAAGTAAAAAGTGCTAAAAAACAAAAAAAAATAAACAATTGGAGAAAATAAAAAAATTAAAAAAAATTGAAAAACAAAGGAAAAGAAAAATGAAAAAAAATATTAAAAATTAAAAAAAAATTGAAAAAGTTTGAAAAAAAGTAAAAGTTACTAATAAGAGATAAAAATTTTGAAAAACCGTTTCAGGCCTTGATGTATCTTTATTGTGTACATCAATATCTAAAAGTAGTTTTATATTATTTTTTTTTTTGCTTTATAGAAGTTGTATGACCATTTGTAGATCACAATGACCATCAATTCTAAACATAGTGATACTTCATACATTATTCAATAAATTCATAAATGAGCAATGAGCATGTTTGTAGCAAAATATGCTTTCTCTGCCCAAAGAAAAAAAAAATCAGTAAAAATTCAATTCATCAAAAAAAAAGTAAAAAAAGAAATAAAAAATTAAAATGTTAAAAAAATTAATCAAAAGTAAAAAAACTTAAGAGGTAGAAAAATATTTAAAAAAATAAAAAATTAAAAAGATTATTGACGTTTAACTTCATTCAGAATTCTTTTATCAATAGTATCAGATCGAAACATTGGACTTATTGGAGTTATTTCTTTGCCAGCTAAACTAATAATAAAACTTTTTCTACGAAATCGCATCTTTATATAAAACAAAAATAAAAATTTATTTTACAACAAAAACAAATATTAATTTTATAAACAACCAATCAGAAAAAAAAACAAAACATGTTTATATAAATAATGTAGCCAGAACATGGATTAATTAATAAACCAAAACGTGTTTTTTTTTATTATTCACTTTTCATTATTATTATTATTAGGTATATTTACACCAAAGAAAAAAAAATAAATATGAAAAGAAATATCAAATATTACTAAAAGATTTTACCATTCGTTTCTTCCGTAAATCGACATATTGTATGACATCAAAGTTAATATTTCAAACTTAATAATGTATCTAAAATTTCATTTGTCAAAACTTGTCAAAATCCGCATTTTAAAACAGTTAATTTACAAATCCCAAATCTCATGAAATATCCATAAAACATCCCCACTCTATTTTATGTCCATTTCTTTTTTTTATTATTATTTTGTATTTCCAATATCCTGTTGATATTCTCTGCATTCAGTCCCTTTGATATGTTTCACTAATAAATCACTACACGCGCACGCGAATCCCCCAACGTATCGGCTACAAATTCAAATTATACTTGATTACCGATAGCCGAAATGAATTTCCAATCGCTTCTATTATATTATAGATTCCGCGCGTATGTATGTCGTACAAATCGTGTACGCTTTCTGTCAACGCGAGAGTGAATATCAGTGTAGCTGTCCATTGTAATTATGGGACGTGCACTAATTACAACCGATTCAAACGTCAACGCGGAGAGTTACAAACTGCCCCCCTAACGCACCCGCTAAAACGGAACCGCCCCTTCCGTTTGATATTTTCTCCAATAATGTCGACTAGTCAATCAATTTCCGTTTCGCATATTATCTTGAAACCCATCGTAATCTGTGTGAGTGATTATATACAGGTTGGAATAGATGCATTCGATCAGTATATACATATTACTTTTCGGAGAATTGTAAATCGATGATACATACAAGGTTTTTACTGTTGGAATAATAAATGATAGTATAATTAATAAGAAAAACATTTTTAAAATAGGATGCTTTAAAAATTAATTTATCCTGTCAAATGTCAATGTCAGTTAATCGAGGTTAAAACTAGTATTTGTGAAAATGTAATTTTATTTAATTTCTATATAAAAAGTCAATAATTATAACTTTATGATGTTAATATCTATTTCCATTTAACAGGTTTTCATCAAGTCTGAACTTAAAGTAGGAGTCATTTACGTGAAAGAAGGTCAATATACGGAAGAGGAGATCTTAGACAATAACGACAATTCGCCCCTTTTCGACGAATTCCTTCAGATATTAGGTGAAAAAGTCCGACTGAAAGGTTTCGACAAATATAAGGGCGGTCTGGATACTGTGCACGATCTCACAGGTGAGTTTTACGAATTGTGAAAATGAGTAACTTAATTTTCTTGTCATCACGGCAAGCTTAAATTCAAAATTGTGGTAGGTATTCTTGATGAAATGGAATGTTTAATCTTCCAAAAGTCGAAATTGAGTTAGCTATGTGGGGAAATAAAGGTGTAGATAATATTCTGGATTGTTGATTTTTTTTCGATCGCAAGATTCCACACTGTAAAAAATTACAGTAATTTTGCCATGGTAAATCAGGAATATTACATGTAATAACGTTGTGAATTTACCACAATAAATCATGTAAATTTGGTTTTACATGTTTTTTTCTAGGATATTTAACATGGAAAAAAGAAATTTCGGTAAAATTTATAGCTTTTCATGTAAGTTTAAGATGTAACAAAAATTCAAAAGGAAAATACAGGAAAAAACATGTACAATTTTGTATTTACTCTCAAAATTTACTTGAAAATGTAAAATTGACATTTTTTTGGGGTATTTAGTGCACTTTAAAAGTAATTTTACTAGTGAACTATTAATTTTGCTGTAAAAATATGAGGATCTTTTATATTTATTTGTTTTTTACTTGAATTTCGGGTAAAACTATAGATATCATGGAAAATACGAAATTCATACGCCGCAATGTGATTGGTTATTGGATTATTTATCTGTGCGCGTAGGTAATTCTATTCGTTTGTCGAACTTATTATTGGCTCAATGATATCATGTACGTCACAAACAATCGTAGGTTTCGCGTATAGGCGTGTTCATTCTTGATCCCTGGTTGAGCGATTCAGTATGACCTATTAGGTGCTATAAAAGAATTAGGTAAGTTGCTTGCTCTCTTTATAAAAATACATATGAAAATTACTTCAGTGTTCGGTAAATATAGAATTCATATAATTATTACATACGAATTTTACAGTATAATCTTTGAAAAACACATCAGCATGTGAAATTTACTAGATGGTAGAAATTTTACCTTATGAAGCACCTGTAAAATTGTAGGCAACTTTATTACCAACGATTTGTATGTAATTTTACTGCAACTTTTTTTACAGTGCAAGAATTGATGAAGTTATGATTATTTCTTGTAATATTTCTAATGAAAAAAACTAGTTTCCAGATAATTAGCTTAAGATCTGAGTAACATCAATATGTATATTGCCAATAGACTAATATAAAAGAAAAAAACATTTTCGTAAGTGGGGTTTTTAATACTTATAACGTGCACTAGGTGCGAACAATATTTAATAGTTTTAAGTTGGCCACGCACTATCAAAAGATTCCAAACCGCACTCAGTCATGAATTTTCAATGTCACTTTGAGAAAACTATACAAAAGCGACTCCTCAAATAGAAAATCAGATATTTTAAGTACTGATTAAATAAAATATCAAGTGTCATATATCATGTTAAAGGTAATTTTATGTGCTTTTGAATTTTGAATAGTGTAAAAATATGTAGGGTGTTCCATATAAAAAAAACACAAGTCTTGATAATATCTCAAAAAATACGAGTTAAAAAAAATTCTTCGTCAAAAAGTGCCCTAATAAAGTTCTTAATATAAATCAAGCATTTTCAATCGAATTAAAAAGTTACAAGGGCTTTTAAAAATTGCATATTATACGAAAACACTCTGTATCTCTTATACTATGAAAGATATAAAAATACGGATTTCACTAATCGATTTCTCTTCAAAATCGAACTCCAGAAGCATAGGTCAGATTTTGTCTAAATCCTTTAAAAATATAAGTTCCCTATTAAAAGTGTTAACTCTTTAAACTTATAATGAGAAAATTACAACTGAAAATATATCTTCCCGAATAAAAATAATAAATGATCTTATATCTATAATGTGCACACATCAATATAATAACAATTATTATAATGCGAATTCCTTGATAGACGAAATATTTAGACAAATCAAATGTATTAACAAAATGGCAGCAAAAATTTAAAAATACATGTACTCACGTTAAAGTCAACCAAGGAACTGCCTGACAAAAGTCTACAGTCGTTTTTCTTACAAAAACAACGCAGTGGTACAAACAATACGCCAACATTCAAAAGACAAATAAATTAACACTTAATTAAATAAATCATACAATTAATTCTTTAACTAAATTCATACAAACTAAACATTATAGTGAAAATCCTCTCGGTACATTGCTCAAATGGCTGATCGAAGTAAACAAGACAAAATCTATGCAACTTAAAGTACACTCGCGAAAAATGGGATGCCTGTCGATAGCAATACGTACATTCCATGTTTGACTGTTAGCATTTTAGGCAGACACTTAATGTAGATCGTATCAAAATAAATGACTAGGGGTTCATCGAGACGATGTTTTCTTGATTGATATAATTTTTTTCATAAAGTTGCTTTCATTTTTTTTGTGAATTCGTATTCTCCTGGAAAATAACTGGAATTTCAATGTGAATTGTCGCAATTATCACTGGACTGGAAATACATAAAGAAAAACGTTAAAATCATTTATTATTACAAGAATTCCTTCAGATTCACCTACATTTTCTGTTGGTTGTGACCGTTTGTTGTTCGAGTACCATGATACAGATGCTTACAATGAATCCCCTTTTCTGATATCGTTATTCGAATTCGAACTGACCTTTTTTTATTCGGATTGTTGCTACGAAGGATTCTGTTTTAAGATATATTTTGGGTGTATGTTAACAAGAATCGTAGATATTTCATATGATTAATATTTTAAATTCAGGTATAGATTTTCGCATTTTCTAAAATTTGAGGTTAGAGATTCTGTCTGTTATAAGAGTTCAAACTGAAGTCTATGTTGGTATTTTAACAGGCAGGGTTTAACATATACTAACAACGGAAAATTTAGATTCTGTTTTAAGATATATTTTAGATGTATGTTAACAAGAATCGTAGATATTTTCGTATGATTAATGTTTAAATTCAGGTATGGATAAGTGTTTCGCATTTTTTCTAAAATTTGAGGTTAGAGATTTTGTCTGTTATAGCAGTTTAAACTAAAGTTTTGATAAATCTATGTTGGTATTTTAACAGGCATTGTTTAATATATACTAACAGCGAAAAAAATAGATTCTGTTTTAAGATATATTTTGGATGTATGTTAACAAGAATCGTAGATATTTTCGTATGATTAATGTTGTAAATTCAGATATAGATAAGTGTTTCGCATTTTTTCTAAAATTTAAAGTTAGAGATTCTGTCTGTTATAACAGTTTATTAAACTGAAGTTTTAATAAATCTATGTTGGCATTTTAACAGGCATTGTTTAATATATACTAACAGCGGAAAAAATAGATTCTATTTTAAGATATATTTTGGATGTATGTTAACAAGAATCGTAGATATTTTCGTATGATTAATGTTGTAAATTCAGATATAGATAAGTGTTTCGCATTTTTTCTAAAATTTAAGGTTAGAGATTCTGTCTGTTATAACAGTTTATTAAACTGAAGTTTTAATAAATCTATGTTGGCATTTTTACAGGCATTGTGTAATATATACTAACAGCGGAAAAAATAGATTTTGTTTTAAGATATATTTTGGATGTATGTTAACAAGAATCGTAGATATTTTCGTATGATTAATGTTGTAAATTCAGATATAGATAAGTGTTTCGCATTTTTTCTAAAATTTAAGGTTAGAGATTCTGTCTGTTATAACAGTTTATTAAACTGAAGTTTTAATAAATCTATGTTGGCATTTTAACAGGCATTGTGTAATATATACTAACAGCGGAAAAAATAGATTCTGTTTTAAGAAATTTTTTTTTATGTATGTTAACAAGAATCGTAGATATTTTCGTATGATTAATGTTGTAAATTCAGATATAGATAAGTATTTGGCATTTTCTGAAATTTCGAGGTTAGAGATTCTGTCTGTTATACCAGTTTAAACTGAATTTTAAAAAAAATCTATGCTGGTATTTTATCAGGCATGATTTAAGATATATTAACAGCGGAAAATTTAAATTCCTTTTTAATTAAATTGAAATTTAATAATGCCAAATATAAATATGAGCCTATCTTTTCTAACGCTATGTTTTTATTATGTTTAGTTGATTTAATCTTATGTTTTATGTTCATTAATTTATTTGGGAGATAGATCTTAAAGTAAATACGTGTATAACTTTATCTAAAGTTTTTTTTTTTTGCGAGAATCGTTTCGTTGTACTTGTAACAACTTTTTCAAGCAAATTGTATTTCCATGTTTTTTTTTTTTATAAACAATTGCAATAAAATAATATTTACAAAACACATTTTTTTTAAATTTTTTATAATTTAATACTTACAATGCTAATTTTTATTTTATTTTTTCATAATAGTGAATGAATTTACATTTTTATGTCTTATAAGGATGTTGTTAAATTAAATTAGAAATTGGAATGTTGCAATTAAGAAATAAAATTAAACGTTTTAAAATACATGCATATTACTTAAATAAGACAACATTTCAACATATGGAAAATTAAAACACTATGTTCTTATCGTGAATCCAATATACAATTGATTGCATTACGAAGCTCACACTTCCAAATGGCAATTTCTGATTTCACAAATTTTAATTTTTAATTTCACAGGTCTCTACTCGGTCTATACGAACTGGAGGAGTATAGAGATAATGTTCCACGTCAGTACCCTGTTGCCCTACGAAAAACACGATCCGCAAAAGCTTCAAAGGAAACGACACATCGGCAACGACATAGTCTGCGTCGTTTTCCTCGAAGCTGACAACACGGCTTTCTCACCGGCCTGCATAAAGAGTCATTTCTTGCACACTTTCATCCTAGGTGAATAATCACAACCTCCAATAACTTCACACACACATGTCTTTTATCCATACACTCTTCGATCATTATAGTCCGCACATCGCCTCGGATCAAACGTAAACCCACGAGATACGAAGTCTCGGTAGTGACCAGGGACGAAGTGGGCGCCTACAAACCTTATTTGTGGGAACAGAGCGTCTTTGACAAGGGTCCGATGTTCCGGGAATGGTTGCTGACGAAAATCGTGAACGGTGAACGGGCCAGCTATTCGGCGCCGAAATTCGCGAGGATGCAAGAACGGACGCGCTCTCAATGTTGGAAGATATCGTCGCTAATCTGCAGAATCACGCGGAAACGGGGCAGATACCGAAACCTTACAGGAGGGGATCTTGGAGACCCATCGGCCATATGAGACCATCTTCACCGCTATTGGATAGCGTCAGGGATCAGTTCGAAGATTACGATCAATTGGCGAAGGATTTCACCAGGATGTTCTTGAACTCCGAAGAGAATACCTTGACGAATTCGCAGTTGTTCGACGTGGTTTTCTTGGTGGGACAATCTAAGCAGAAGGTGAGTAGTAGTAGGTGAGAGTCTGTGTAAATCTGTAATGCATGTAATTGATATGTAAGTCTGTAAGAATTGCTACCAGCGAATTCTCAGGGCGTATTAAATAGTAGCAATTTCCCAGAGCATGAGACCAGATTGAATAATAAAAAAAATAAAAAAATTAAATATTGTTTATAAAAGATTATTGATATTAAATAAAATAAATGATTGCAAAGTACCAAAGGATGGGGAAGAGGGATAAATAAAACAACGTTTATAATTATTTCCCACGCTGCGACTGTAGGAGTCGTTTCGGCCAGTGAGGCCGGAGAGGTGTCGGATTGAGCGCCACTGGGTTGAGTCAGTTGTTGCCTTCCTTGGCCCGACGCTGTCGCCCGGTACTTTAGCCACAGCCCAGAATGGCTATTTTCCAGTAGGGGAAACAAGGGATTGGTACTTGCAGAATTTTGATTTATAAATAATTAAATTGAATGAAAGAGTTAATTAAATGGAAAAAAAAACTAATGCGCCAAATACAATAAAATTGAATTAAATAAAACTCAGAAAAACTATATAAACAGTTATATTAACAGTTGATTAGGTGAAGCCAAACATTAAATGATTACAAAGTATAAATACACGAATATAAATGAACTTTTGGCAGTGACGTGTTATTATCAAAAATTTGTATTACAAAGAAACAAGAAAATAAAATCTACCTACTCGATCGAGCATGCAATTGAATACGACCTACCGTTGTTTTAATGCGAAAAGATGAAAGAAAACAAAAATTAAAATAATTTCAAAAGTTACGTTAAATTAAGCCATGAGAGCAAAGACTAAAAATATCAAAAGTTACGTTAAATTGAACAATGAGAGCAAAGACTAAAATATCAAAAGTTACGTTAACTTGAACAATGAGAGCAAAGACTAAAATATCAAAAGTTACGTTAAATTATTCTGACTCCAATGGTAGTTCGTTACTACAAATACCAGAAAAAATTGAATCTTAAAATTAACTTACATTTAAAAACAAAGCGCAAACGGTTGATTGCCACCAAACACCTCGGGGAGGAAGAAGTGGAAGAGAGCCGGTGGATGAAAGAAGAGAGCCCGTGTCCAGGTACGCCTTAGGGACGCTGCTTGGGAGATCCGCGTCAGCGGGGTTCCAGGAGAACTCTTCGTCGCCAAAATACAATAACTCAAAAACGGCTTCCGTGGAGTGGTTTCCTTTTGACCTGATATCCCCCCACAGGGGTTACCGAACGAGTAATTTTGGTCAAAAAGGGGGTACGGCAGAGCGTCGCCTCTTAGACGGGTAGGTCTACACACTTAGCGGGCTAGAGAGTAAGTGACGTAAAAAAAAGGGAGAGGAATCTAGCTCCCGCGCTAGCCATTAAGTAGCCAATAGGATCCGAGTATCGAGGATTAAAAATTTGCAGGTGTTCGTGTTTATGCGAAAATTCTAACGTTTCAAGTACAGTGCGCACAAAAAATGCGCAGCAAATAACAAAAATGAATAAATTCGGAGCTAATTATGAACGGAGTTTAATGAAATTTACAAAACAAATGCATCTAAATAGATACTAAAATTTGACAATTTAAGAATTTAGAAAAAGGTCGCAAATAAAGTGGTACTTTAAAAAAAACAACTTCAAGGTCAAACGTGACGTTATATGAAATAAGTAAATAGCGAAATTCTCGGTAACTAGTAAAGGTCAATGAATTTAGATGGTTTCAGATAGGATAGTGTACAGTTGGAGAAATAAGAAAAGGTGTTTTCAACACGTAACAGAATCTGTAATGGAGTTTTCGTCAAATGGGATGGGTTTAAGCTGCAGGGAAGTGCTTACGTCACAAATTACTATCCAACCAAAAAATATTTTGATTGATTTATAACAGTTTAATTTGTTTATTATTCTTTAATAGCATTATTTTGAAATGTTATTCTTTTTTGTATATGGTTGGAATATTTCAAAATTTAACAAATGTTTAACTAGTAACTATCGTCTTAATACAATACCTATATTAATGTTTAACACACAAAATATTGTCATAAAAATAAGATCACAAACATTTTAATTACAAAACATCAAATTAATTTCCAGTTATTGCACAAATTTCCTTATCAAGAAAGCTTCAGATATTAAGTAATATAAAATCAAAAAAAAATAAGTTTTAAAATTTTTGTAAACACAATCAAACAAAAAAATATAAATCATTTATTTTATTAAAACAACCCTTAATTGTAAATTGTTATTATTCAATTCAGATATCACTAAAATTTAAAAATATAAAATTTAATTTAATAAAATTACATTTGTCAAGCTATCGACATCTAACGACAGGAACAGAAATTTTAACTCTTAATCATTTCACAGTTAAGAGGATTTCAACGGTATAAAAGGCCTGTACCTTTATTTTTTCTATTATTTCTTTTATATTATATTCTAAGTATCCAAAGAACGTTATATGTGAAGGTTAGATAAGAGTAATAAAACTCGTTCTTTCGTTCATTTAATATTTATTGTATGATTACTAGTTTCGGCTTTTTAAAAAGCCATCTTCAGATCACTGGAAATGCAAATGATTAATTGATTACCATAAATAATTGTGTTAATTTTTTTTTTTAATATAAAACTGAAGAAATTATTAAAACTAGCAGATGTAAAAAATATATAACTCAACAATCATAAATGACATTTTAAAAATTATGTATTAAAAGTGTACTTACGCGTCAAAGAGGTAAAATTGTCCATTATCAAATTAAAAAACACCAAACATGAAAATAAATTAAGCGGACACCAACAATTATAACACAAGGGAATAAGAAAAGATCCAACGGAGAAGATCACAAAAACAGTAAGGGAGATCATAAAGATTTCATCGATACCTAAAGAGATACAGAACAGATTGCTACCAAGAGCCGCTAGACCACCCAGGCTGTATGGAATACCAAAAATACATAAAGAAGGAGTGCCATTAAGACCGATTCTAAGCAACATTGGATCACCGACCTACGATTTGTCGAAATATTTAGGTAACTTACTAAAGCCATATACCGGACAAACTGCAACGTATGTGAAGAATTCGAAACATTTCGTGGATATTCTGTCTACGCTAAAGACTGAACCTACAGACATTTTAGTAAGTTTCGACATCATATCGCTATTCACTAACATACCCACGGAGGACGCACTGGCCTTACTTCCAGAACTTGGACTACAAGAAGACATCATTGAATTAGTGAAACTGCTTATCCACAACATACTTTCTGTATGAAGGAAAATTCTACGAGCAGAAGAACGGAACAGCAATGGGAAGCCCTTTATCACCAGTAATAGCCAACTTTTTTATGGAAGCATTTGAAGAAGAAGCTCTAAGTTCCAGCGATATGAAACCCAAGTGTTGGCTGCGATATGTCGACGATACTTTTGTAATATGGCAACACGGAGAAGAAAAACTACAACAGTTCTTGGAACACATAAACTCACAGCACCAGCCATCAAGTTTACCATGGAGAAAGAACAAAATGAAATCTCCTTTCCTGGATGTTATGGTTAAGAAAACAAAAGAGGGAATGCTACAGCACACAGTATTTAGAAAGAAGACGCACACCGATAGATATCTGCATGCAAGATCTCACCATCATCCGATGCAGAAGAAGACATTAATACAAACATTGCTATCTAGAGCCGAAACCATCAGTGACGAACAACATCTTACCAGTGAAAAGATACATTTGGAGAACGCACTAAAGAAGAATGTTACACTGACATCGACATAAGGAGAGCCACTAAGAAGAAGACGACACTGGAGACAACTACAGAACCACGAAGAGGGATGGCGTGTTTACCTTACATAGCAGGAGTCACCGAAAAAGTAGGCCGAATTTTGAAGAAACGTAACGTACAAGTACGCTTCGGGACTGCAAGTATCTACCGACCGCAAAGGATAAGATACCCAAGGGGCGCACAGAAGGTATCTACAAGATAACATGCCAATGCGGACAGTGCTACGTCGGACAAACAGGAAGAGCCATCGACATAAGAATAAAAGAACACGAGAGGGACGCAAGATTAAGAAGGACCGAGCAATCAGCGGTGGCAGAACACATGCACGACACCGGACACAAAATGGATTTCAAGAATGTAAAAGTAATAACTACCACCAAGAACTACGGGAAAAGACTCATCAGGGAAGCCATAGAAATAGAGAAGAATAAAACCGTTAACAGAGAAGAAGGGTACCACCTTAGCAACACGTTGAAGAGCCTACTACGAACCGTCACGGTCAATGGAGCGGAAAGTACACGGTTGGATGCACCAGGGGCGTATATAAGAAGAATGTCGGACCATGGAGAATCAGTTCAGTTATCCTGAAGAAGCTGTCAGTATGAACAGTGAAACGTCGAGCGAAAGTTTTGACACACGGCGGAACCCGCAAGAAGCTGTTAGTTATACCAACAATTATAAATATAAATTAAATATAAAATTTAAGTATAAGAAAAACTTTTCACACAGAATGACAACGATACCAATGATACAACATATGAAAGCCGTGTCTAATGTATTTATTGTAAACTGAACAGTGTCACACAAAACCGAAACCCGTATGAATAACATTAAGTCTGATTTACCTGTTGAAAGGGGGGTTCCTCATTTTGGGCCCTGTGCTGTTTATTATTTTTGTTAATGATGTAATCAACTTTCTTTCTAATTTCCGCATAGTAATGTATGCTAATGATATTAGTGCAATGGTATCTGGTGATAATATTATTGAGAGTGAAAATAAATCGAACATAATATTGGAAAATGTGACAACATGGTTTTCCAATAACAAATTATATTTAAATGCTGAAAAAAACAAATTTGTAATCTTTCATAATGTACGTAACAAAATAAAGAAATTGAAAGTGTGAAAGAAATAATGTTCGTTCGGTAAACTGTGTGAGGAGAAACATTTTTCTTGGGAAATTTAATAAATAGCTTTTTATAATAATTGGAAACATTTCACATTATTTCACGAGTTCCTTAGGAAAAATGCTTTCGGTTTCTTCAGATTTGAAGCCGCCATATAAATCTTAGTTCGATCACAAAACGTTGTCAAATATCTTTCGGAAAAGCTGGTGATGATAAAATAAACATCAATATAAATAAAATAAAAAAACGAATCACAGCACCGCGAAAGATAGCACAACCATGTTTGTTGACCGGCCTAATCACAATGCTATTACCTTCTTATCATTACGTTTTCTCTGTTCAACAATTTTTACAGATTTTTATAGATAACCTTACAGGCGTTACAGATATACATAGAATTCTACCATAAACTAATTAACTTTCTTCTGTGCGTAATTTTATCCCGATTCATTCTTAGACGAAGTTCATCGGCGTTCGCGCGATTTTGGGAGTCAGGAGTCGCGTTTTCCAAGAGATGCTCTACGGGATCCAAACGGGTTTCGGATCGCCACAAGTTCCGGTCGCTGAACTGTTAGCAAGGCCAGTGCCAACGTTGCTGAGTCCACAGCAGTCCAGGCCGAAAAGCAGCAACTTTCTCCAAGTGCCAGATATCGAATCGCCACGACCGAAAAGTGTTCCCTCTTCGCCGATGGTGAAGAGAGCCTTCTCGAGGTTAGGCACCATAACAGCCGGCTGGGGCCGCTCGATCAGGAAGTCGAATGCGCAACAATTGTCCGCTGACGATAAAAAGAAGTGGGCCAGCAGTCATGATTGTTCCAGTAAGTTTGTTTTGAAACTCCTATTCATATATTCTTTTTATAATATCCGTTAGAGATTGTCAAGTATTTTAATAGTGTCGCGTCCCTTTACTCAAGGGCTGGGGGTTTGAGCTACTCGCTTCTCTAATCTTATATTTAAATAGGAAATATTAAAAAGGTAATTACCCTGGGGCTGCACTTGATGGTTATTTATTGAAACACTTTATAAAAAATCAACAACATGCTTCGGAGATTACAACCTGAATTGCCAGTACCTCGTCGCCAATCTCCTCACCAGTGCAGTGCGATGCTGGCAAATCGTTGACGAGGTTCCGGTAATCCGATTGTCATCTCTGAGCACATCTTTTTCTTAAATCTAACTTATTTCTACGTAGTGGAACTTTCCGTGGCAATAGTATATACTGCTGTGAACTGATGGTCCAAGCATATAAGTTTAAAGAAATTAAAAATGACAAAATTAATTTAACTAGCTCAGCAAAAATGAATTTAAAAGGGCGCCAGAGATTCTTAAATCTCAGAGTAAATTTTTTAAAAATTAATAGTGGGCGTTTACAAAATTGAAATTTAAAACCCCCAAAAATTGAAATGGCAGATTTAAAAATAAAAGAACTATTTAAGATGATATTTACAATCATTAGATTTTTATTATAAAAAGAAAAAAAAAAAAAAACATTTGATACAATTTACAGGATAAATGAAAACCATGAATATAAGATTCTGGCAAAAAACAAACCTGCATAAGATTCTACAATTTAAAAAGGACAATTCAAATCCTTTAGCAAACAAAATGGTGAATTCGTTCTAGAAGGACTTTCATATACCACACAAAAAATCCACGTGGTTTCAAAAATTCAAAGCAAACTAAAGTTTAATTCAAATAACGTAGAGAAACAAGCAAAATCAAAAATGAAATTTAAACCAAGCTCAACGCTTCTCTTCACCTACCCCGAGGTGATTAAAATACTAATAATTAGATAACTACAAAAAAACGGAAAATTTAAACTCTAAACGCGATTACTTCTAAAACGAATATTATTAAAAAGCCTTACATGTATTGTGCACAAATATCTAACACTATTTAACAAAAGAATTACTAGATAGACGATTTTAAATTCAAAGCAACGAACTACATCTTAAAATGAAAAAGGATTACCAGAAACGGTAACCAAAACAACAAAACACGACTATACACGCGCTCGTCTATCTGATAACTCCTCGGGCCTCTAGGTAACATTCTCATATATATGAAATTACATTTTCGTGCGATGAACGCACAGCGCAACGCAAAGAAAAAACTAGCAAATAAACTATACAATACTGGTACACGCAAAATGTACAAATAAATGAAATTAACTATACACAACTGACCAAATAAAATGATACTAACAATTAAATCAAAATTCTTAGCAAAATACACAACTATAAGAATAGCGGAAACTCTATCATTGTTTTGACAAGGCTGATTTGGAATAAATAAAATTACACATTTAAATTTCCGAAACCCGGGGTGCCATTCCACAGCAATACGTTAGTACGGTTTCGTATGCGTCTAACTCTTTTTTGGTGATTGTACATTTTTCACTAATTCAAGGTTTTCTATGTCGATTTTATGTCGCGTATCATTTTATATGTTGCGCAACCCTGGATGATTCAAGTCTACCAGATCGATAACATGCAATGTGTTCTTTGAATTTGGTTGCGATCGTACACTTTGTTTGTCCAAAATAAATTTTATTACACCCACTACAACCGATTTTGTAAATGCCCGATCTTTCGTTAGGATGAGGTTTATCTTTCGCGTTACCTAAAAGATTTCTGAGTGTGTTCTGCGACAAATGTTCAAATTTTGTTCTTTAAAAACGTTGCATGTAATTGTGTTACGTTTTTAAATACTGTGCGTACATACAATGAGTATAGCGAACAAAATTTCTTTATGGATTAAGTCATATCCTGAACTGGTAAAGGATGGCGACCAAATATTTTGTCGAGCCTGCAGTAAACTGGTAAGTTTAATTTTACTGAAAGCGTTACAATTGTTTTTAAATTCTTTAACTTTTGATATAAAATGACAATTGCTGTTGTAGGTGCCTTCTGAGAGAAAATAGCTGATTGATCAACACACTAAAACTCCATCACATATTGGAAAATGTGAAAAACTAAAGCGATCCGCATGTGTGCAGCTATCTATACGTAAATGTGTAGCATCAACTTCACGAAACTCAAAACAAGAAGAATATAATACGGATCTGTGTAACGCATTAATTTCGTCTAACGTACCATTAGCAAGATTAAACAATGTTAATTTGAAATCATTTCTGCAAAAATATTGCAAACATAATATACCTGACGAAAGTACCTTACGAAAAAATTATGTCACATCTTGTCACCAGCAAACAATAGCAGAAATTCAACAATTGGTAGGGAATAATTTCATTTATATCATGGTAGATGAAAGTACGGATAAGTGTGGCCGTTATATTGCCCATTTGTTAATAGGAATTCTTCGTGAAGATATTGTAGATAAATCATATTTAATTTATTGTAAAGAACTTCAAAAAACAAATAATGTGACAATTGCCCAATTCGTTCAAGAAGGTTTATCAAATTTTTTTTTATAGTAACATTATTTATACCACTTGTTTAGCTCATGGGTTCAATCGTATGGCCGAAGACATTAGGAATCAATTCCCTTTGATTAATGATTTAATTAGCAATGTCGAAAAAAGTATTTTTGAAAGCACTTTTATGAATCCAATTTTATAAGGAGCGACTTCCCGGTGTTAAGTTGCCACCTGAACCGATTATTACAAGATGGGGTACATGGTTAGAGGCTGCAATTTTTTTCGCCGATAATTTTGAAGGAATAAAAAATGTAATTCTTGAAATCACTGCTGACTGCATTGTTCTAGAAAACTGTAAAAAGATAGTAACATCAACAGAATTGCTACAAAACCTTTTGTATATTAAGTCAAATTATAGCTTTGTTTCAAGTTCCATTCGTAAACTAGAAACGCAAGGGATGTCGCTCTCGGAATCAGTCGAAATAGTAGACGAATTTGATATGCTATGTAAGAAGGTTAAGGGTACAATAGGTAATTCTATATACGATAAATTTTAAAAAGTGATAAATAAAAATGCGAGGTATTTGAAATTGAAGAAAGTTAAGAAAATTTTGGAAGGTGAAACAGTAAACGATTTCGACTTTAATTTTAGTTTAGAATGTATTTGCAAAGTTAAAAAAATGCACCAATTACATCTGTGGATGTTGAAAGAAGCTTTTCTATTTCGAAACATATGTATTCTGATAGAAGACATAACTTTCTTTTACACAATTTTGAAAAACATTTAATTATAAATTGTTTTAGAAATATGTTGTGAAAAAATTTTGTGCAATAAAGTGAATGTTTAAATTTCTGCTCTTATTTATTTTGTGTAAAAATTTTGCATGTTGTCGCAATTTTTTTGCATATATGATCCAGGTTTATGCATGTTTTCTCAAAAATCGATGCATATATATGCGCATATATTCCAGTTTTTCTTTGCGTATAATCCGGTCTCTAATAATAATAAAATAACTTGCTATTTAAATTTCCCTTCGGCGAGATGATTTTCGACACCCCTCTGAACAATAAATCCCTACATTTCAGATAAAGAAGGCAAAGATAAAGAAGGTAAAGAGAAACCAACCGTTGCACAGCTACCAGTTCCACGATTGAGCGTCTGCGCGGACGCCCAAAAAGTCGACAGAGCGAAACTGGCACAAACGGAATTCTCCATAATCGAATTCGATCCGGACACATTCCGCATCCTATTGGATTACCTCCACACCGGTTCCTGCCCTCTGACGTGCTCCACGATACCCGGTCTGATATGCGCAGCCGAACACTACGACCTACCAGAGTTATTACAAGCGTGCTTCCACCATGCCAAGCAATTTTTACGCATCGAAGTCGTAAGTTCCTTAACTCTCTTACCCCCGATATACCTACCATAAATACGAAATTTTCTAGGTGTGTTGCATGCTCTGCTCCTTGGAGAATTATTATTGGAGGTACACTTCGGCATCGGAGCTGGTGAATATGATCCTGGCGTTCGTGGAGACGAGAGCTTACGCCCTCTTTCAGACTGCGGAATTTCTGACGCTCAGCGAATCCATGGTGCAGATGATCATGTGCAGGTAGGTAGTCGGAATTTAAAAGAAGACGGTGGAATGATGGGATATTGTGTAGGAATCTGGAGGTGCCGGAAGTGAGGAAATTCGAGGCGATGCTGAATTGGGCCAGGCATAAAATCAGGACGAAAACTTCTAGCAAATTGGACGCGAAATTGGAGTTCAAGTGCATCATGGAGCGTCTAGCCAGGGATTTGAAATTGTATAGGATATCACCGCAAGAACTTATCAAAGTATGTGTTTTTTTCTCATAGGCAATTATTTTTCTTTCAAAATTATTAATAACAGTACAACTTTTTTTATATACTTACATATTTAGTAGATACGTTTCTAAAAGTAAGGTTAGTTTTCAATCCTCACTAACTAAAAGTGAGGTTAATTTGTAAATCCCTCAAAAGTAAAAACAAGATTAATTTGTAAGGATTTGTAACAGTTGGTAAGTTTTAGTTATTTTTTGTATTAGAGGTGATGTTTCATTTCTTTTTAGATAAAATCAACAGAGGGAATTAGTTATAGCTTCTTTAATGCAAATTAACATAAATTATCTAGCCTATAAAATTTAATCCTGTAACATTTAATTAAATCCGTGAATTGTTTATATTTCAAAAATGTAGGAGATATTGATAAAATTTGCATAATATATTAAACACCACCTCACATTTGAATTAAAAGTTAAAATCATAAAATACGATTAAAAAAAAAACATATTTGTTGTTAATTAAAAGTGAGGTTAATTCGCAAAACCTCCACCAAGTAAAAAATACACTATAGGTACTTTCTTTTTAACATTGATCAGTGAACAAAACCGGTTTTGTTCAAAGGAATTATGTCCTATTTGAAAAATTTAATGTTGTGATTTATCGTTATAGATGCGTTTTTAGCACTTTTGAACATACTCAACCTAAAATGTTCCACAAGGGAAAGGGCGCTACAAATTTTGATTACAAATCTCGCTGTAGTGGAGATAAATCACACAACATTAAATTTTTTTAAATAGAACATGATTCCGTTGAACAAAACCTGTTTTGTTCACTGATCAATGTTAAAAAGAAAGTACCTTATGTGAAGGTTGGTTTGTAAAGATTTGTAACAGTCGGTAAATTTTAGTTATTTTTCGTATTAGAGGCAGTAGAGGCATTTTTTTTTATAAAATCAACAGAGGGCGTTAGTTATAGCTTCCTTAATGCAAATTTTAGAAATCAAATATAAATTTTATGTTTTATAAAATTTAATCTAGGAATGTTTTAGTAAATCAATGGATTGCTTACATTTCGAGAATCGAATAGATAAACATACTTTTTGTTGGAAGATTTTTTTGTGGAAGCTTATTAGTAACAATAATACCACTTCTTCGCCTTTATATTTAATAATATATTTCTAAAAGTGAGGTTTGTTTGTAAAGATTTTTAACAGTTGATTTATTTTAGTTATTTTACTCATTAGAGGTGATATTTCAATTTTATGTTTTGGTAAAAATTTATATACAGTGAGGTCGTAAATTGTGACCGCCCTCCTTGGGAGGGGGAGGGGCGGTCACAACTTTTGAACGGAATGAGATAGAGCAATGAAACAAAAACAAGGTGAAATTAGAGACAATTTGCGATTTTTTGGCTATAGAGATACGCATGTGGCTTCTGATGTAAAATAGAGGGCGTAACTATCTTTAAAATTTTAAATGGGAAGCAATTTCAAATAGAAGCTCATTTGGAAGATATTTCTATTAGTTTTATGGCAATGCAAACAGTTTTACGATTTTTCAAAATTTTTACCAACTTATCCAAGATTAATTATTGGGGTACCTACGTCACTTTTTTCGATGACTCTCGTATTCACTTTTGCTAAATTTTGCAAAAACGTCATATTGTAAAATATGTCACATTTTACAGCAATACCACGTTTCCTAAGTAACATAAACCATAACATGAATACGAGACGATTATCGAAAAAAGTAACGTTAGGTACCCCAATAATTAATCTTGGATAAGCTGGTAAAAATTTCTGTACAAAAAATCACAAATTGTCTCTAATTTCACCTTATTTTTGTTTCATTGTTCTATCTCATTCCATTCAAAAGTTATGAAGGAGGGAAGGGGCACAATTTATGACCTCACTGTATATTTATATATTTGCATAGACAAAATTAAAGCAATGCTGATTAAAAACAATTATCCTCGTAATTTTATCCAAGGACAAGAAAAAAGAATGTTTAAAAACATAAACACCGCTAGATCGCATTAAAAATGTCTGTTATTATTCTTCCAGTTATCACAAACACCATTGCTAGTACAAATCAAATTGAAAGAGAAGAAACACCAAGAGAATTTTTATTACCATTAAATAACAAGCGAGACTTTCAGAAGCAATACAAAAAATATTACAGACACAATAAAACTATTAAAAACAAGAATAAATCTTTCACAAAGATTAAACAAAATATTAAAGATAAAGACAAAAACATATGCCATTTATAAGATTGAGGTTCATACATAGGACAAACGCAATAACATTTTTATGAAAGAATACACGGCCATTAGTAACTAATTTATTATTGTAAAAGTATTTATTTGGACACTTAAAGTCTAATGAAATAATAAACACTAATACTAGGTAATAAATAACTAAACACTTCTTCAAAACACCAATTCACTAGTACTTATTTTTACGATTTATATTCACTAAGATTTATTTCCACATTCGCTTCGACTCCTCACAATGCACTCTCCGATATAGACTGACTACTCCACACTAACGCGCGTATCTTTATACGTGCCGCGCGCATTCGAGAAGAAATCTACATGTTTCCTGAAAGATTCTAGTCATTCACGCTAGAAATTTCCATTGCAAATCGACGCACCGTATACTAGCGCCCTCTGTGAGCAGTTTCGCGATCTAGGGGTGGCACCATCTGCTGGTACAGCGGAAAACTCTAAATTTCAAATTTAAAAATAGGCGCGTGGTATAGCATTAAAACAGAAAATATAAATGCTACAGCACTATCGCTACATCACTATAATTTGGGACATTCTTTTAACTTTGATAAAGCTCAAATTTTGGAAACTTGGAATAATTAACATAAGAGAATTATCAAAGACATGTTTTACATCAAAAAAGAAATAATAATAAAAATTACATCAAAAGACTAATTTATAATAACCTAATGGGATAACCTGTTGTCTGTATCTTATCTTTAAATGTGTAAACATTGTTATAATTAAAAGATGGCAGGTTTTTTACAGTGAGAAAATAACAAATTAATGTATTTCCGCTCTTAACTGTAATACTAATAATAATGTAAACTAATTATTACAGTTAAAAGCAGAAATACATGAATTTGTTATTGTTATAATTAACTTGATAACTTTAACTTTCAATTCACTTTTAATTAATTAATTTAATCCAAGATAATAATATGAAATTAATAAAAAATAAATAAATATCCAAAATAAGGAAATTAAACATCAGGAAAATAAAATAGAGAAATTTTAAGCAAGGAGATGGGGGTACAAAAAGAAGTTGTTTTTTCCATGAATATAAATGTTAGAGAAACCTGGCATACAGTTATTTGTTTGTTAGTTTTAAACGTAGTTCGTTCGTTTGTTCGTATATTATTTTATTAGCTGGAACAAGTTAATTATTTGACAATCTTTACATAAATAAGGAGCATTTATTCTAATTTAATCGGAAAAGTAATTAATAATAATAATAATATTGTATGTATTTGTAATTTCACCATTACAGAATTTGTCATGTAATTATTTGCTAGATATATATTTACATATACATATAAACATTAGTCAATAAAAGTGTGTAAATAAAATTAATAAACAAGTAAAAGGAAAAAGAAAGCGAATGAATACTAATAGACGATAATATAAACCTAAAAAAAAGGAAAAAAGGAAAGATTGTTATTAATTACTCGTGTCTAATGTAAAATTTAATTAATTTTATATACAATGTGTCCCCGGATCGACGCATGAATGGGTATAAAAGTCTGAAAATGTTTAAGTCGTTCGTTCGAAATTTTTTTCAGCTAAAGCGAATGGAAAGGACAGTTACATTTTATCAATTTTTTTATTATGTACACCATTCAACCAGGATTAATTCAATTAAAAACAAAGTCCGTATTCTATTACCAATACTAATTTAATGATAATTAATTGATGAATGTATTATTGAATTAAATGAACAATCGCTTTTTAGCACTGAAGAAACGAGCTTTAATAACAGAAGACGTAAGAAGGAAATAATCTACAAATCTATTTAAAAATTAATGATGTTTGAAGTTATGGTTTATAATAGTCTTATATGATAATATTAAGAAAATTTAATTCTCCAGAATTATTTTTGGTAACTTCAATTTGAACGATGATATAAATTTAAATTTCCTAATCAAACATTAACAGCGTAATAATCTTCCGTAAGGCCAGTTTTACATTATACTTAATTTAATATGAAATTTTGGATAAAATTTTATTTAGAATTTATAAAGAAATTTACCTGCATGTCATACATAAAAAAATTACATCTGAAAATTGGTACAAAATATTTGAATATGTCTGTTTGATATTTAAAGTAAAAAATTTAGTATGAAAAAAGTTATGAAAAGGATTAATATTACCGTAAAATGGCTGACCAAGAAGTATTGCTGTTATGGCTATCATCTTTAAATGTAACTATGATAGCTAGTCCCGTAAAATATTATGTAAAAATTGGATAAGTATGTGATCTGAAGGAAGATGCATTCTAAATTTATTAAATTCGGGATTAAGGACTGACGGTCCATTGTCGGACGATTTGATGAACTTTGGCAATTTCCTCATAGTCTAGGTGATCTTGACGGACGTGGATAGATCCGGATCTGATAGATTTTACTTCTTCAATTATAAAGGCGCAAATAGTCTAGTAGTACTTAGACCTTCAGATGGTGATTATAAGCTTATTTCTAGTGTTCTACTAAAAACTTAAGCTACATCGATATAGATGAAGTTGCAGAGGAAAATGTTGAAATTTTGGTAAGGTGCAACGAACCAAGTGGCAATAGATCTGCTAATTTTGCAAGACAAGTTAGGGAAGAAATATAATTCTAAAAATAAAATGCAATTTTTTGTATGTATCTATCTTTTTTTATAGATTATAAAACTGAGTATGTTCAACAAATTGTTATACAATCAATCAATTTTAACTTTATCTAGGGTAGTTTTGAATACTCAATCAACAATTCAACCTGCTGACATGACCACGACATTATTCTCTAAAATGGATGGTGATACAGCGATATACGATAGGCAACAGAACTTCCTTATACTTTGACTCAACTACAAACTACATCGTGTATTTTTTGCGTTGTCTATGTCAACTTAGATTGAGCGATCTGTATAGTACGACAAACGCCGACCTATCCCACTGGACTTAACCAACAATTCACATATTGCGTATATTTCGTTTGTAAAATTAAAACAGGTTCTAAATATTTAGTACAATATTTCGTACGAAATTTACAAATAAATTTTTCTATATGATACTCTTTGAAATATTTAATAGCAAATTTATATCAAAGTTTCATACTAAATTAAATATAATGTAAAACCGGCCTAAGATGTGTGATTTTAAACGGCCTACATTGTATTATTTTCAGATAAAATCCCTCGCTTTCAATTCAACACCACGACAAACTCTTTAATTTATTCGTCATTAAATTCTAGGGGTTCTACCTTCGAAGGCGATCAAAAACGAACGGATACTAGAAACGCTGATGTTCCAAGCGAACTCCGGCATGTACCGGATACAGGATTCCTATCTGAAAGAGTGCACGCAACGGCTGCAGAAGCAGGACTCGAGATTCTCGGAATGGGAATCGTTCGACTACAGCGCTTAGGAGAGATAAGAACAAAACAAAAAAGAAGGGATTCAGGAACTGTGCAACTTAGGACCCAGACAATCAAAAATAAAAATTCGTAAGAAATAATAATAATAATAATTAATAATATACATAATTATATATAACATTATATAATAACGTTTATATGAATCAAATTTGATAAATGGAAATCACCTGTGCAATTAAATTGATTGATTTTAAACGTGCGGACTTTTAGGATGATGATGGAGGATTAAAAACAACTTATTAAAATAAAAGTCAATCTGGGAGCAAAAGAAAGTGTTAATAGTGTTAATAATAAACAAAGGTAAAACGTAAAAAAGAAATGATTTAATGTCTGCCTCGTGTGCATGATTGATATCATCTCAAATAATAATAATAATAATAACAACTCTTTGAATAAATAATAACAGCTCTTTGGAAATATTTTTTCTACTTATAATAAATCACTGCTACTTTAACACAGTTTAACTATATACTTAACTAACTCATGATTTCCATATGCATAATTCGAAAAAAAAATAAAATCTGCGTCAACACCAATGAATGTTCTTTAAAATTAGGAGAAACAAAAGTCTCATCTCGTGAATTTGTCATGTTTATTATTCTACCCTCGTCGCCAAAACAAAAAAAAAAAAAATAATAAAGGAGAATCGTGTTTATCCTTTCTTGAATTTTATCAAAGATTTTTTCCGTTGTTTAGTACCTGTCTGTGTAAATACTCGTATGTGGGTGCGACAACTTATCGAGTGCGCCCCGTATAATATATGTATAATAAAAATATTATATATAAAAGACTCGCTGTTTGTATACGTGTTCGATGTTTATAATACTATTTAATATATGATGATAACAACAAATGAAACAATAAAATAAATACAAAAGGGAATCTGATCATGCTATTATATTATAAACAGAAAATTAAAAAAATTAATAATGTTATTAATAGATGAAACAGACAAACAAAAAACAAAAAAAAAAACACTAAAGCTACGGCAGGTGTTTTTTCGGAAGACTTAAATATATTTTAATTACACTTAGATAGCAAGAAGAAAAAAAAAAAATAAAAAACAAATGTTTATTATTAAAAATATTTTGATACTACTACGTAATAAAAATGAAAAAAATGGGAGAAATGGTTAAAACGAAATAACGCAGAAGAATTATATGATATCCGATCTAAACAAAAGAGAATAATTAATAAGTGTCTTATTGCAGAAAAAAATTAAAAAAAAAATATTGTATGGAAAATTGACAAAGATTCGATTTTAAAAAAGAAAAATGTAAAAATTAAACGATATTGTTGTGGAAATGTTAATGTCCGTTATGAAGAATACTTATATTGTCTATGGATATGCAAAAGAAAAAAAAAATCGCTGTAATTGTTATATCTGTTTGAAGAAATGAAAAATCCTATTGTAATTAATTTGACGAAGGATAATCGAATTTATTTGCCGCATTTTATTTTGCTAAAATATTTGTTGGTCTATTCCTTAATGTTGCAACGTTTGCCAGATTCAAATAATCCATACAGACGCTGTATGAAATAAAAAAAAAAGGTATTTGTTTTTCTGCATTAAAATGTAATTAAAACTAAATAACACTGTTAAAAATACTAAAACTAAATTCACTTCAACACTGTGATAAAAATACTCCAAACTGTGGCGCTGGTAATATTGCAAACTTCTTCTTCTAGATCCCTCACCACAAACTGCACTAAACGTATGTACACTACCCGACAAAATTAATGTCATTATGACTAACAAAACTGCTCATCAGTAGGAGAAGCGTGTATACGGTTGCCATCGACTTATGCAGGTAGGAGATTTATTAGAGCACCTAAGTGTAAAACATCTGGCTATCGGGAAAATCAGGTAATTTTCAATTGCAGTTTTGATAGTCACTACGCCATGGACGACGACATTATTTCTGTCTGGCAGTGTACGTTTCAATAGCAAAGCTACTATCATCATCAGCAGAAACACTGAACTGAATAACTAAATACACTAAAACCACAGATCAGTAAGAAAAGATATTAAACTTGACCCAAAATCTGTGCACTTGGAAAATAGTTTCGTATCCAGTCACCAGCAGCGTTATTTTACCGCGCTAATTTGAAAATATAATTATTATTCTTTAAATTATGTTTTATTGATAGGAAATAATTTATTGCCAGACAAAAACTATGTTAAATAAGGTTCATTCTTTCATTCATCGATATCTAATTAATATACAGTGACCGGCAGAAAGTGTGCGCGCATATGGGAAATTTTTTTGTCTTTGAATTTAGTAAATCTTTTTTATTGCAGTTTACCTCTGCATGTCTTGAAACTAAAATAACACTCATCAAATCTGCCGAAAATTTAATTGTATACCAGGGCAGGTCAAAAATATTATATTATCTCAGTTTTCGAGTGTTTCTATTGTTTTCGATAAGGGAAAATCCTCCAGTATCGGCCAGTTGTTGCTATAGCAACTCATTTTTGATCATAATTTGTTTTTTTTTTAGTTGTATCGTTATTTGTAGGATAAATGCCTAATAAATGTCTTAATTTATGTTTCAAATATTATTTTAACAATAACTTGATAAACTTTCTTGCAATTGCAATAACACTTTAAGGTGCCCATACCAGTCGACTTCCCCCTATATTCGATTGCCACAATTTTGTTGACCTTTTGCGTTCTTTCCAATAAAATTAAATATCTCATAGGCTATTGAATATTAAGATATTCTGCTGGTGTGGATACAAGTACACGATCATGGTCTTGACCGCGATATCCTATACAGGCTGTTCAGAAACTCATGTCCAATATGGATATGTTTAAAGTAAAAAAAACTTTTTTTTTATTTTCAAATGGAACGTGGTATTTTTCAGCGCAGCATTGAATGCAGCGCAAGATTCTACATCGATTAGTATTAAGGTTCAGTATTATAGTGATTTCTGATAATTTTTGAAATATTCACAAAACCAGCAGAAATATGCCAAAGTTTTAGTCATTACTCTTTATAGTATTTCGTAAAATAATCCCTTCCTGCATTCGTTTGTAATAATACTTGAAGTATTTATTGTGACTATTAGTTTCCTTACTATTCGAAAATTTCGAATGACGTAGTTCGGTGGGACAGCCTGTATAAAGTACCGCAATCCATTGGACTCGTCTATCGAAGAGAGAAAACATTATTTCGCCCAAAAATTCCGGCATTTGTACTTTTATATCATCTATAATAACCTCATTTCTAGCGATTTCGCTGAAGTTACTAACTAGACCCAAGTAGCACAAAAATATTAAATAAATATAAAAATTAAATATTTTTTTATAACAAACGATTTATTTAAATATTTTATGCATATTGCTTTGTAATATTAGTTTAATATGATATTTTAATATTTCTTTTATATGTATTTTTTAATAATTATTTTATATAATTTTCTAATATTTCTGTTATATGTTTTTCAAATATTTGTTATATTAGTAAACATTTTACATGCTGACGGTATCTGCAAAAATGTGTTTTTCTTTTTTAATTTTCCAGCAACTACGAAAAAGTGCTCATTAATATCATAAACCTTTACAGATTGGGTTTGTGCAGTCCTAAAATTATATTGTATTTGAATTCTGTTATGGATATGAAACACTTTTTAGCTATTGCTATAAAATAATAATAAAAAAAAAAACTCAAGATGTTATAATTTCACATTGGCACATAGCGAAATACTTAAATCTTAAAAACAAAGCCCATTTGCAAATATATTTGGCTATTTCTAACATAACACGACCTAACCAGTGTTGCCGTTTTTAGTACAATTGTATTTTTCTAGTACATTTTTTCTAGAGCCTTTCTGGTACGTCAGTACGCCTTTGCCAAATCTAGTACATTTTAAAACATGTTAATGGATACCTAAATGTTAATGTTTAAATTTTTTCTTTCAATGTTTTAAAAAATTCTAAGGTGTTTTGTTTTAGGAATTTTTCGAATTGAGGACCTTGAGATTACCTTATTTTCTCAATGTGTTTGAACATTCAAATTTTATATTAAACGTAACTCTTAGTTTAAAAATCCCGCATTTGCATTCATGGTGAAAACTTTATAAAACTTAACAAATCTAGTACAATTGCATGCAATCTAGTACATTTCTTGTAATGTGCTAGTACAACAAAAAATTTCGAAACGGCAACACTGTACCTAACCTTATCCATTACACAAACGCCACAAGTGACGCCAACGCCACCATAAACAAAAGCGAACGAATGTATACGAAGTTGCACGAGCTGTGGCAACATTTGAAATATAAAAATGATATAAAATATATATTCTAAAACAAATATTTTTTTTAATATAAAATACATATTAAAGTAATATTTTATTTTTGAAAGAAACCAATATAGCAAGTCAAGAATGCCAATAAGAACAAAACTGAACACTTAATACAGATTATTGGGGTGTATTAGAGTAAATCAAGGAAAAATAAGTGCTACAGTGACATATCTAAATTTGTAATATGATATAAATATGAATAAAATATTCAAAACAAAATATTAGATTTATAATAATTATATAATATATTTTCCTATATGTAATATTAAAAAAGCATTATATTATTAGTTTTATATTAGGCGAATATTGGTTATATATTATGTGCTACTTGGGGAGTCAATTGGTACAAACACAGTTATTATCAATTATCAAATATTTATATTTGACTTGCAGTTAGCCTGATGATGGACATCATGAGCCGAAACATGTACCTAAATCTATAGAATACCAAAATAAATTGAATGGAAAGAGCAGATTTATATCTTTAATTATACAAGGTAGTTATCTTTATAAATATACAAATTATAAAACAATTAATGTATGTGTACTTTATTGTCCTAAGACAAATCCTAAGATAAGTCCAATACATTTGACACATTTATAGGTTGTATTTTGAAAAAATAAATATTACTGTGCTAATAATATAATTTGCACATAAATTTACCAGTTTTAAATATTAACAATATTATTATTTATATTCGATTATTCTTCGTCATTTCAATTGTATCCCATTTTAGAATACCTACCTACTTTCTGCGCTACTGCAATTTATGTTTTACCTCATTTCCTCTTCCTCTGATGTTGTCAGTTGTGTCTAACGGATCGATAATATCAATTGTTATTTTAACGTATGTACCCCCGTCCTTATAAATATGTACTTATTTGTATATTCGTCCTCAGCTTTTAGCGAGAAAAAAAAACTACCCATTATTCCAGTATTTATGTGCGAAAATCATGATCGTCAAAAAGATACGTGTTAAGGTACGAATAATAACAAATAAATTAAAATAAATACAAAGAAATGTGGATACGAATTATTCCTTGTAATAATAATGATGATAAAATATTGTTTTGAGGTACCGTTTTAGTTTTTGAAATGTTACTGATTATTATTACATGATGTCGATAGTTTATGACTTGTTTTCTTTTGTAAAAATAAATTATTTTGAAAGTAGATTGTGTCGTGTTTTTTTTATGGCAATGTTGGTAAGTATAAGTGTTAGTGGAATCATTTGACACAGCGCCAAATTCGAACATCATATAATTTTTTTTTTGTATTTGTTTCTTTTTTCTCAAATTTATGTTATCATTTTGTATCTACTATAGTAGCGTTCTGACAGAAACAGAAGCAAATAAAGATGAGAACTGTCAATGTCATTACTTAACGTCAATGAAAACCTTATTGAAACATAACCTCATTTCCTTAGGAGACGAAAGTTTTTCATCGATTTTGTTGGTTTTAGTTGAAATCGCTTTTTTTTTTTTTTTTTTTTTTCAAAACAATATTGCGGTGTTATCTGCAGATATATTGACAAAAATTAAAAAGGAACATCTAAATTTATATATCAAAAAAAATAAAATAAAGATCATTTTAAATGTCCACTAATTATATATAATAAAATATTTTATCACTGCAAATGATTAGCGGTAAATATTTATATTTATAATTTCATATTAATCCATTGGGCCCGCATTTGTGTTTTAGTTTAGTTTGCTTCAACTGTTACTTATTTTGACTCCTTTAACAACAATTTTGCGAAATGACAAATCATTTATTAATGCTCTATCTATTCGCTGCAAACGATTTTCATCCGTTTCTCCAGTTCATTTTTTTGCGCGTCTACAGTTCGTCAATAATCCGTCGCGCCATCTTTCCACCATCAGTTTAATTAACATGTGTCCCCACTTACCACCAGATACCCCTACTTATCAAAGCATAAATTTTATCTCTCTCGCTTATATCTTTTAACGTTTTCCTGCCTAGGCAATCGCCCTCTTAATATTTTTACAAAATTATGAATTTTGTTTAATTTCATGTAAATCATTTCTAAGATTAATCTTTCTTCTTTTTTAACCTTTTTACGTTCTGAAGGTTGTATCTAAGATTATTTTTACCAACAGTACATCATGTTTATGTTGTTTTAAGCATTTTTGTACTTTGTCTCACATATACAATATGTCACAAGTCCGGCAATTGATGATCTTATAAAGAGCATTTATGATTAATGAAACAGAGGTTTTTTTTCTTTTGGATTAGTAAACAAATTTAAGTTTTATAGTGTTTTGATTATACCTGACTACCTCGTTAATCTGATCACAAAGTATGTTTTTAAGCTTTTACTAAGGATATATTCGTCAGTTTTATTGGTCATTTTTATTGATATTATCTGTTGTTTTGTTCGTATTATATACAAAATAAAAGCTTATTATAATCAAATATATTGGATAAATTATTATGAATGAATTTGAGTTTTTAAGTGTTTCTCGAAGAGGCTACCATGTGACATCGTCAAAATTTTCTTTTTTAGGTTCTTTATAATGGTAATTTTCTTGTGTAGGGGATGGTTTCATAGAAAATTCAACACTGTATGAGAAGCCAGGTACAAACACGCAAAGATAGGGCTACTTAGTCTGTTTAACAAAAAGTCGTTCATATCTCAAAATCTATTAAAGGTAGGTATAGGGAATGCTCATATAAAGCGATAGGGCATGATATTTACTTCCTAATTCCGAATTAAAATACAGAGTGTTCTATTTAAAAAAAGAGTTTTCTGCATTTGAAAATATGTCACTTTGTTTCTCAGTTTTGAACACCCTGTATGTTAGAATGTAAAGTGTGCTTATCGTTTCTTAGAGTTATATCTACATTCATATCATAGCAAATTTGGAGTCTCTACTTGCAGTATTAACCGAGATATTAATTTCTCAATGATGTAATGATTATGACTAAAAAAAAAGAAAAACTTAAATAACTCAAAAACGGCAACATGTAGCTATAGGAATAGCTAATGAAAACTGACGTATTTATAGTTGTAGAATCCAAAAATGAATAAAAAATTATATCATTCTATTTAAAATAACAAAGTTGACATCCATTTCCGGTCAACCGGAAGTGATATTTTGGTTAAGGTATTTTGCATTTATAGTTCCAATCGAACAGATACTGGTGCCAAAATCTCAAATATAAGTAAATAATAGAACCTCATAAACTTTTAATGAACCAGTTACGTGGAATACCCTGTATATATATAAAATATTATCTCTTCTTTAACAGTTGTTTAACAGAACACCGAATTCAAACACAATAGTAAAAAAAAATAACCGTCGATTGACAGTTCTTTGACAGAGCGCGAAATTCAAATAGGATAATATAAAGAAAAAAACTTATCTGCTGATCTTACAAAGTTTTTATTCATTTATTTTCACTTACAAAAAATCGTTTGTATGCTGGTAAGGCCAAATGTATTCATAACACATTATAATCTCCACTAAAATCTCAATTTTCAAAAACAGAATGGAATACTATTCATGGCTTCATTAATAATAGAAAAAAAATAAAAATGTTAACACATTAACAATATAAAATAAGACAGATACAAAAGAAAAACGTTACAGGGTGGAGCATTTTAACGTAAGTATCGTAAAATAAAAAAAACAATTATTTGAAAATTTTGCCTTGATTGAATTTCCTTCCGTTAGAATCCTCACCGTTCCAAGACAGATATTGCTGAACTAATTTCTTCGTCAATTCAGAAGCCGCATCCAATTTCTTCCAATTGTAAGACTCGTAGTCGATTTGCCAATCGGGACTTAGCTGCAATTAAAAAAAAAATACCCATAATCGTCGATCAAGCTGCGACCATTCTGTGGATCTCACCGTAAAAGCTAAATCTTGACCCCTCCACACCCAAATCCAGAGATGGTGCTATCATTGTCGGTACCAAACAAGCAGACCGAAGCAAACGAATGCTTTCTCATCTTATCCAGTCTTTGAAACATCCCTAGATCGCATCGAAAACATAATAATTCATAAGATAGGATTAGTCAAGACAAAAACAAAACACACCTGTAATTAAATTGCAACTCATGAAAACCTTAGTTAATTCCTCGGGATATTTGTATTCCCCGAACCAAATGGAATAGTTTTCGGAGTCGAACTTCTCCCAGAAGTACGGGATGGATTTCGCTTCGTCCTCATTAGAGTAGCACCGTTTGAAATCGTCCATGTCGAAGGTGCCCTTCGGCAAGGAATCGAAGGGATCCTTGCTTTTAGGCTCGGCTGCCAAAGCGGCTTCAGTGGCGTCGAGTTCTTCTGCAGGCTCTTTCTCTTTCTTCGGTTGCTGTTGTTTCTTTTCTTTTTTCTCTTCCTTTTTGCCCTCCTTCTTCTCTTTAGTACCTTTGCCTAAGATTAGATTTAAAGCCGGTAAAATAAATTAAACAGTTTCGGTTTATAAATATTGAGAGAACTTACTCTTCTTTTTATTATCGAATTTATCCAAATATATTGCTAGCATGTGCAAAGAAAAAAAGAGCAAAGGTCAAATTCATCAATCATTTAGAAGCCTTTTTTACAACATCGATTTTTATGGTCAAAACACCAAAAAAAAAAACGGGAACTTTTTAGTATAAAAACAAACAAATTATAATGATCAACTTTCAATTGTTTCTGTAAAATATCAAAAATGGACATTTGACTTCTTTTTCATCATTTTTAAAGTTTTTTATAATATTAAGCATCCAATTACTTTTTTTTTGAAAAAGTAAACAATAATTTTCGATAAAAAACTTAGCGTTGTTTCTATCAAATGTCAATGTCATTTGAAAATGAAGATTTGACAGCTTGCATAGAATAATGATTTTTTTAGCTTATATTCTAGTTATTTTTTTTAATACAAAAAATAAACACCAATCGAACGTATTTCTTAAAATTACCTTCCTTCAGCTGTGTCTATTAAATGTCAACGTTATTTGAAAATGAAGATTTAACAGCTTGCATAGAATAATGATTTTTTTAGTTTATATTCTAGTTATTTTTTTTTAATACAAAAAATAAACAACACCAATCGAACATATTTCTTAAAATTACCTTTCTTCAGCTGTGTCTATTAAATGTCAACGTTATTTGAAAATGAAGATTTGACAGCTTGCATAGAATAATGATTTTTTAGGTTATATTCTAGTTATTTTTTTTTTTAATACAAAAAATAAACAACACCAATCCAACGTATTTCGTAAAATTACCTTCCTTCAGTTGTGTCTATTAAATGTCAATGTCATTTGAAAATGAAGATTTGACAGCTTGCATAGAATAATGATTTTTGAGGTTATATTTTACTATATAAATGAAAAAATAAAAACTTTTCAGTATAAAAAAAATAAAACTAATATAAAAGCAAATAATAGAAATTCATCATATTGCTTATAATCAACATCCAGTTATTTCTATCAAATGTCAATGTCACTCGAAAATAAAATTTGACAGTTTGCTGAGAAATTGATTTTTTTTAAGTAATATCTTATCAAAAGTATAAAAAAGAATGGAAATTCTTTTAGCATAAAAATATAGATACAAATAAAACCTCTTCATATAAAAACAAAGAATTGAAATTATTTCCAATGATTAATTTTTTACTGTTTTTGTTAAATGTCAAATTTATTTAAAAATAAAGATCACTCGCTCTAACATTGAATTTTGAGGTTATGTGCTACAAAAAATATCGATAATTGAAGCTCTTCAGTACAAACATATAGAATTACATAAAACTATTTTCTATATTACTATGCTTTCGGCTATTTCTACTATATGTCAATGTCACTTAACAAAGTGATCAACTTTCAATTGCTTCTGAAAAATATCAAAAATTGACATTTGACATTTTTTTTTTCGTCAGTTTTAGAGTTTTATTATAATATTAAGCATCCAATTACTTTTTTTTTGAAAAAATAAACAATAATTTTCGATAAAAAACTTAGCGTTTCTATCAAATGTCAATGTCATTTAAAAATGAAGATTTGACAATTTGCATAGAATAATGTTTTTTTTTTTTTTGGGTTATATTTTACTTAATTTTCTTTTAAATACAAAAAATAAACAGCACCAATCGAACGTATTTCGTAAAATTACCTTCCTTCAGCTGTGTCTATTAAATGTCAACGTCATTTGAAAATGAAGATTTGACAGAATAATAATTTTTGAGGTTATATTTTACTATATAAATGAAAACTTTTCAGAATAAAAAAAAAACTAATATAAAAGCAAATAATAGAAATCCATCATATTGCTTATAATCAACATCCAGTTATTTCTATCAAATGTCAATGTCACTCGAAAATAAAATTTGACAGTTTGCTGAGAAATTGATTTTTTTCTAAGTAATATCTTGCCAAAAGTATAAAAAAGAATGGAAATTCCTTTAGCATAAAAATATAGAAACAAATAAAACCTCTTCATATAAAAATAAACAATTGAGATTATTTCCGATGATTGGTTTTTTTACTGTTTTTGTTAAATGTCAAATTTATTTAAAATAAAGATCACTCATTCTAACATTGAATTTCGAGGTTATGTATTACAAAAAATATCGATAATTGAAGCTCTTGAGTATAAAAATATAGAATTACATAAAACTAATAAATTCGTCGTATTTCTCATGATCAACTTTCGGCTGTTTGCAAATTTTTAATTTTTGAGGTTATGTTTTGCTAAAAATATCAAAAAAATAAAAACTTAGTAAAAGAATATAGAAATAAGCAAAACTTTTCAAAATGACAATGAAGAATAGAATTTTTATATATGTATTTTTTTATGATCAACTTCCAGCTGTTTCTACTAAATATCAATGTCACTTAAAAATGAAAATTTGACAGATTGGTTTGCAATTTTAATTTTTAAGATTATATTTTGCTAAAAATATCAAAAAAGAAACTTCTTAGTAAAACAGCATAAAAATAAGCAAAACTTTTTAAAATGACAATGAAGAATAGAATTGTCTGTATCTTTCATAAGATTCACTTTCAGCTGTTTTTCAAATGTCAATGTCACTTTTAAATGATATTGGCATTTCTTGTCAATCACCTTTCATCTGTTTCTACTAAATGTCAATGTCACTTAAAAATAAAAATTTGACAGCTCACATTGTACTTTTAATGTTTAGAGTTATATTTTACTAAAAATATCAAAAAACGTAAATTTCTCGGTAAAACAACATAGAAATAACTAAAACCTTTTTAAATGACAATGAAGACTAGCACTTATTTTTTTAAGATCAACTTTCAGCTGTTTCTACTAAATGTCAATGTCACTTAAAAATGAAAATTTGACAGCTCACTTTGTAATTTTAATGTTTGAGGTTATATTTTACTAAAAATATCAAAAAATGTAAATTTCTCAGTAAAACAACATAGAAATAACTAAAACTTTTTGAGATGACAATGAAGACGAGCACTTATTTTTTTAAGATCAACTTTCAGATGTTTCTGCTAAATGTTAATATCACTGAAAAATGAAAATTTGACAGATTGTTTTTTGTCAAATGTCATTTAAAAATGACATTGACATTTTTTCACCATTCATGTTTGAGGTTACTTCGTATTATAAATTTAAAAAAAAAATTAGGATCTTAGAGTATACAAAAATATAGAAACAAGTACCTTGACTAGCTTGGAATTGAGCGTATTTCTTATGATCAACTTCCGGTTGTTTCTGGCACAATTCGACCTCAGAAATGACAGCCTTCACTTGCGGCTGATTGACGACGGTCAGGAACCATCTATTCACATTGACGAACGGCTTGCGATAATTGGGATCGAATACGGTGGTGTAACAATGCAATAGAGTGCACGCAACTGTTATATCTGCCAGAGTAACTCTCTCTCCGACTAAAAACGTTCGCGTTTGCAGATGGCAATTTAGAACATGTAAGATAACTTTCATATCTTCTTTAGCACGCTCGAAAGTCTATAAAAGGAGATCTAAATTGAGTTTTCTAATGTTAAAACAATGACAAAAGAAGCAGTTCTTGTCAAAATAAAAACTGTTATGGTATTTTAGTGTCGAGGAGTATTGGAAATTAAAAACTGCTCGATGTGGAATACCTTATTCGCTATATCTCATTGAGTTACAAGTTTAAATATTTACAACTTAAACCTGCCTTTGATAATGAGAATATTATTATTTATGGCTATACTTCCGTAAGAGGACCGCTGATTTGGTGATTTATATGCATATTAACGGAAACAGCATGTGTTCTTGAGTGTAAAATAACTATTCATTTTTTGAGCCAATGAAAACAAAGTACTAAAAACAGTGTTCGAAAAGTGCTATTTCGAGGTTATGTGCGAAGCGTTTTTGACAGATATAAGGTGTGGTTAATGGTGTGGAAAGAAAAGTTACTAAAATTTAGACAAAACAGGGGCAAATTTCAAATTGACTAGATTGAATTGTGACTGAAGTTGACAGTTTAGCCATTGCAATTAATTTTTCTTAAAATATCTTAAAATCTTAAAATACATAAAAATAAATATAATAATGTGACCAATAACAAAGACATTTTATGATATGTATAGTGTAATTCAAATTAAATGTTTAAAATCAAACAAATTCATTACATTATTGTGATTTAAAGATTTTATTTAATAAAATTGTTGAATAAAGCAGTTTGTTGTTTCTATATCGTCTTTTTATAATTCGGTTTTAAATGTGAAACAAAGCAAAATTAGTGTATATATTAAATTAAAATATGGGATACTTAGTTATTTTGCATATATTATTGTTTCAGAGGCACTAAGAAAGAAGAAAGAATTCCACACCTTATTACATTGACAAATTCATTTATTTAAATAAGTCATTCATCTTTTTATTAATGCTTTACTTACGATGTAATCAAATAAATTGCTTTTATATAAAATAATTCTGCTAATAATTATAAGTTCAACTAATATAATATAGTTTAAATGTAAACGTCCTACGGAATCATCTATATGAAATTGAATTTATTTTCTATCCGATACACCAACAATTATAAGAAACCGATAATGAGAAATGTGACAACTTATAATAATTCTTACAATTATAGTGTTAAAAATAAATAAATACTTTAAAACAAACAAATTTCAGGATATTGTGTCGAACCGCTGCTTAGTTATTACTTTAATTTACAATTGATTCCCATTAACTTAACAAATAAGTTTGTATTTGGCGCCTGTTTTATCTAAAATTTGGGCACTTTTAGTAACTTTTCCTTCCACATCATTGCTACCACATGTTAAATCCGTCAAAAACGCCTCGCACATAACCTCGAAATAGCACTTTTCGAACACTGTTTTTAATACTTTCTTTCCATTTGCTCAAAAAATGAATAGCTATTTTACACTCAGGAACACATGCTGTTTCCGTTAATATGCATATAAATAACCAAATCAGTGGTCCTCTTACGGAAGTCTTACCATTATTTATTGCGATTAATCTGAATATTATGGCACTTACCTGTTTATTATAAGGCATAATACCCAAGATGGGAAACACCCAAGCGCAAGCTGGGGGTAAAATGTCATTCTCACCGTAGCTGATCCATTGCAAGATCTGAGCTTGTTCGATTGGGGTTTTACCCCTCAGTTGGTCGTTAGCAAGGTAATACGCGATAGGACTGCCGCCGGTCAAGTATTTTCCATCTGCTGTTTCGAACGCTGGTACCTGCAAATTAGAATTTCGCCAGTTAATAAGCAACTTACCGTCGATTTCTATTAGAATACCTTTCCGGTTGGAATTTCTTCAAGAAAGCCTCACTCTTATTGGTATCGCCGAACTTGAAGTTCGGGTCGACTTTGACGTTTACGGAGGCATATTGTGCGGCGATGAGCGCCTTGTAAGCACGAAAGTTTTCCGGGTAAGTATACAAAGTCTGCGAACAAATACGCGACGATCACTACAGGAGGACGGCTAAAATTGCTTTTTGTGGGTTCGTCGGGTCAGGATGGGTGATATTCGTGTGAATAATTAAAGAATAAATATTGACTTACACCGGCTGCCATCTCTGAAAACTCCGTCGACGGGAAAGATCGACGAAAGATCTTCGCGAACCCAACGAATTTGACAAGGCGATTTTAGGCGCAGAGACATCTGTGTTAGTTTTATCGATATAACAAAAGGGTACTGAAACTCTATGATTAGCATCGAATTCGATTACAATCAGCGCCATCTAAATGGTAGAGTCTTATTAATTTAAATTAAAATTGTTTAAATGCTAAAAATAAACGTGATTTAAAAAAGCTAATTATACATAATATGTTAGTTATGAAAATATCAATAAAACAACCATAATGAATCAGAAATAAAATTGCAAAGCGTCAATATAGTGCTGCCATCTTCAATCTTGGGATTTACTTAGTAAATCCAATTTTTTCATACATCAAATTAGTTGTATAAGCTTATATCCCGGCTACGTTCTAAATCTAAAAATAAATTATTTCGTCGATAATTCACCGCATTTCATCACTACTAATACGTATTTCTTTATTAATCGTTAACTCGAGGGATTATAGCCAAGCCGCGTATGTTCGGAATCTTATTTACATTCCCGCAATGTCACATAGAAAATTTGCATTTCTAGAACGCGATCTTTAAATTATTTGTCGCCTTTCAGCGCTGCCGTTTTGACAATTCAGCTTTCGTCGATCAGCAGCAAGCTAAAATACCGTTTTAAACCATGGTAAATACGCTTTCGAAGCCCGCAATTTAATCCCTCCTTCACGCGTCCGTTCAAACATCCTGAGTTTTTGTTTTTTTGTCCCGGAGGCCCGTAATGCAATCAACCCACTTTCCAGGGGACAAGCCCATTTTTAATTTTAGCCTAAAATATCGCCAAATTACTCACTATCGATTATTTTCCAGGGTAATGAGAGCTCCTTGCCCATGGAACTGTGTTCCAATTGTAAGTAAATCAATTTATATATTGCAGCAAGTGCTTGAGTGTGAGAACACTTTGACTTTGCAGTTGATGCCGATGAGATAAAACGCCTCGGGAAGCGATTTAGGAAGCTGGATTTGGACAATTCCGGCGCCCTGAGCATCGACGAGTTCATGTCCTTGCCTGAATTACAACAGAATCCTCTCGTGCAACGCGTAATTGATATATTTGATGCCGATGGGAATGGAGAAGTGGACTTTCGTGGTATTTATTCGAAATTCTTTACCTTAAACTAGTTCATTTGTGGGTATACTGTTTTTTTTTCGACAGAGTTCATCCAAGGGGTGTCCCAATTTAGTGTTAAAGGTGATAAATTATCGAAATTGAAGTTTGCTTTTAGGATCTACGATATGGATAACGACGGTTTTATCTCCAATGGGGAATTGTTCCAGGTAAGCTGGGTTTTTATATTTTTTTTCTGTATTTTCTCTTTAAATATACTTTTTTTTTTAACTGTGACTGTTTTGGTAACTCTGAAAAATAATAACATTTTAGAATAAAATCTATATTGAAAATATTCCAAACTAGTTGCACAAATTATTATTATCATTGAGAATTGTTGCTGTGCGTTTTATTATTACAGTTTTAGGATTTGGTTTGTCATTTTAGTTGTAATAGCATTGTTTAAATATATCTAGTTAGTCAACGTAATGCATTTTCGGAAAAATAAAGTATTGCTCAGGGAAGTGGTGCACTCTATCGGTGAATGTAAATTGTTTGAAATCGTGATAAATATAACAGGTATCTCGGTCAGAGTGAGAGACAGATTTCTGTGTTTTATCCATCTGCGGAAACGACGGAATCCGTATCGGTGATTTACTGGCATTGGCGATTGTGTGGCCTGGGGAAAGGGAGGTGGATGCATGTGACGCTGTGATGACGCACCTCTTGATAATTCTCGTGTTTGCATTAGAAGATTAGAATTCTGAGGTATTCTGTTATAAATATAAAGAAATTAAAAGTATATTGCAAGGCACGTTCTTGTTGACAAAACATTAATTGAACAATTTTCTAAATTGAAGTTTTTCTTTTAGAATAAAATATTTAAACTTAAAACAAAATCACTGAAAAGAGTAAAGTTAAATCTAAAAGGACGAAAATTTGCGAGAAAAAAAATATAAATTCTTTCTCAATTTTTATTTTCTTAGTTTTTAATTAATAAGTTGTTTTGTTAACTTGATTTACTTATGCTTATGATTATATAATAATCAGAAATGTTTGTTTTTATTAAAAAGAAAAGTATTTAGTTTGATAATATATAATCTGTAGTTCGATGGCCTTTTTATATTTAAAATTTTAATAAAACGCGGGTTTTTCGTTCGAACGTATATACGAAAACCTTCTCCTCCTCTCTCCTATTGCTATCTTCGCTTCTCCTGTGTATAGCGGTACTATCGCTAACTTCAGCTGGTGTAAAGGCGGGAAATTGAAATTCAAAATGTAGCCTACTATAAATCGTTATTTTTTTTATAACATGTATGTACCATTTTACTTTACTTTTTGACTTTTTCTTAGTTCTAATTTAATGTATAGGTACTCTATGTATATAGTTTTCTTATATTCACAAAATATTTTTTATTTGATTTACTTATGTTTACTATTACATAATAATAGAAATTCGTTTTTTATATAATGAATAATATGTAGTTTGGGGGTACAAATCGCCATTTATTTTTACATATATGCACCACTTTACTTATTAAATACAGCATACATGATGACGCATTCGCGCTCTTTCTCTTGAGCGGCTGAAAAGTTACGAGGTAACCTTTGGGGGCAACATCTGTATATACAAGGTTACATCGTAACTTTTCAGCCAATCAAGAGAAGAGCGCGAACGGGTCATCATGTATGCTTTTTAATAGCTTTGTTTATTTGTGTGCTTGGAGCAGTATCTACTGACGTCATCAGAGTAACTTGAGATCGTCTCAGAGTTGGATTTAAAGATGGTACAACAAACGCGCTCGATTGCAATATAACCTTAATTTTATTATTTACTATTGTCAATTGTCACGGCTATTATGAATAGGAAAAGTAAAAGTAATTTTTCAAACTAAATGAATGTAGACTACAATAAAATGCATCATATACTAGTATTTATGTACCTATCAAGTGAAGTTTTTAAAATGTAATGATCGTTCTTTACATCAATCACATTGGTATCATTATATTATCCATATCGTGCATATTTAATGCAGGTATAAATCGGATTACATTTACAAACGACAGTTTACAACACGATGTTAGTGCGATTAGGTTATGTTGCACAAATTGCTCGTAATTGCTCGGACGTCGGATCGCGAGCAGAAAGAGGAACCTCTTTGTGATCTGGATTTGCTTGCTCTAAACAAACACGCACGAATCATCATCTAAAATAAACAAACGCGTAAAATTCCTTGTATCTGCTTAGATCAGCCAAACAAACAAACCTTATTGCAATTGAATAATATTTTGCGGACGCGTAAGAGGACCATCTTGTATGTAGTAGTCTAACCATAAAGCTTATATTTAAATCGAGATGGGCACCAACGCCGTGCTGCCATCTACCGCTTTTGTCCAAAATGTTAAAAAATCCGTTAACTATTTTGTCCATAAGGTTGACTAACTAGTATGTATATAAACAATGGTAATAATCATCATTGATTTTTCTTTTATTTATTACAATCAATCAGAGCTTGTTCGATAGTGATAAAATCTTGATCTACTCTCTGATATTTGCATTTAGTTTTTAAAGTGGAAATATATAGAATAAAATATAAACGAGGATTTAATCGATTAAATCGATTTATTTCCTTCAATCCAGGTGCTTAAAATGATGGTCGGAAACAACTTGAAAGACACCCAACTCCAACAAATCGTCGACAAGACAATTTTGTTCGCCGACAAAGATGAAGACGGTAAGATATCCTTCGACGAATTCTGTTCTGTCGTTGGAAACACCGACATTCACAAGAAGATGGTGGTCGATGTTTAAACCAAAAAAAAAACAAATACAAACAAAAAATAAAATAACGGTACACTACTTTTCATTTTAAATCGTGCCCTATTTTGTACACATTTATTATTATTATTATTATTATTATTATTGATTTGTTGATTTTACTGTTGATATACATATATATTTTATTTACAGTTGTAAATGATCTGATGCACATGATTTTATCCGTCTCGAATCCTATTGATTTTGTCGGTTCGTTTTATGTTTTATTTCCGCGGTTGTTGATTGCACAGATCATTTTAGTCAGTATTTTTATCCCACCTCTTTTAATTTAAGCAATACCTTTGTGTTTTAATGCGATTAGGTTTTTAACCGATACCGCTTTATACAAACTTAGTACCACATCCTCGTAGATGAAATAAATGAACATTAATAATAACTATATTTATAGAATCGGATGAATTTGGGGTAACGTTTATTAAATCATCGGACCAAATCTTTTTAATACCTTGCTTATATAGTGAAATCAATCTGCTAGGGTGCGGTGAGATTTTTGTATAAACAAGCTCTATATATATATATATATAAATATTATAAATACGACATAATATATGTATATGTTTCTATAATATTGTATAAACTCTCTTTATTAATACTAATTAATCGATAAGCATCTTATAATTGCATGTATACCGTGCTTGTTGTTTCCCGTTGAGAAGAAGAAAAAAAATTTATAAATCAAAAAAAAAATATATAAGTGTAAACAAAGAGAAGAATTGTTCTTTATACTTTATCTCGATGTTGTTTGTGTGTATTTTAGAGGTAATAAACTTAAATATTATAATTAAACTTGGGGTTGCAAACCTCGTTAAATGAGGAAAAAACTGTAACTGATTATCGTGTCAATATAATATATATGCTTAACATGTACTTATCGAGCGTTCCGCATAAAAATTTAGACATTCACACCGCTTGCGATGATGATTTTCCCTTTCCCCCCCTCTCGATTGTTATGGCCACTATTGGTCGGGGTTAAGGTGCACAACTCTTATCAATACTGGGCATGCGTTACATTTAGAATTAGTGCTAATTAGCTTCCATCGGATATCGATATGCATGTTTAAAACCCGCAGTACACGATGATATACTTAAGACCGGTTTTCTAATCGTTTGCCAAAACATAGAGGAACTGTATCGATTCGATTAGGAACAGATAATCGTAAGGCATTTGATGTCCCTTCCGGGATCTATACTTTTCCGACCTCACACACAAAATCGAACGGCTAGGATAACTGTGATTATGCGCTGAAGAACTGTTCGCTGATATTTTCCTCTAGGTGTGTGCGAAAGGGAATAAACACCGAACAGTTTGAGATGGAACGGGTGATGTGTGCGTGCATATCCTTATCTTGAAATTTTCAATCGTGTAATCATTATTGAAAAGGAAAAATCAATTATAGGATTTTAGCCGTTGGATAGTTATTTATTCCACTTATCACTTGTACCATATACTGTGGTTGTGTTGTGCTAATATGTATAAAAAAAAATGATTGTTTAAAGATAATTTATGTTCAATAAAAATTTCACCTCTCTAAATCTAGTTTATTATTATTATTTTTTTACATAATTAATAATTTATTTATCCTTATTCATTTTACAACAATTAAATAAAAATTGTGGAAGTAGTAATACAATATCAAATGATTCTAAAAATACTTGAAAATTAAAGATTAAAGGTTTCTTTATAAGGTAAGCGATTTTCAAAATGTAGAAGTTAATATCAACTGAAAAAATGTACATATTAATTCAGTTATTTGTAAAATAAATCCATAAGAATTAACAATACATATTACAGTTGAATTATATATTATAATTCCTTCACTCAACGATATTACATTGTATAAATACCCTAATAATAAAGTAAAAAAAGGAAATAAATTTGAAATTAAAATTTAAACATATCAGCTGTACCATCTACTAGCAAGGGAAGCAACTAACGAACGAATAGTAATTTGAATAAATGTACTTGCCATCTGTTTTTAAGAAGTAGAAGTCATAATTACAGATAACATTATGTTGTGGGGATGCAGATGTCAAAATCAGTTTGCCCTCTTGGTTTATAGAAATCTGCCATAACAGAAATTATTTTAGTTTAGCTATCGTTACATAGATGGCGAAGCAATCAATAAATTTTTAGGTTCTAACCTTTCTAACAATTGGCAGAAGGGCAGAATTTACTACAGACAATGATACAATTACAAATCCGAAATATTTTTCTGATGCAGTCATGCAGTGAACAGTGAATGCATAGTGAAGTGAATGAAAATAATGAAATAAAGGGTTGATATGTCACTGGCATTATAGTTTTATTATCACTAAAAAATAAAAAAACAGTTGATTGCAAACTCGAAATTGGATACGGTAGAAATATCGTTTCAGGGCTAGATCTGGTAACAAATCTTTAAGATTATTAGATTTCAAACGTATTATTCTTTTGACAAAAATATTACATGAAAAGGTGTTATTTCAAGAAAATAAGTTAGTTGAAATATTTTAGGACTCGATTATAACAGTTATTGGCTGATAAATGCGGCTTTTTCAAGATTTTGACGTGTTTTGTGTGGTGACACAACCTCAAAATCGCATCTTTTTTAGAGAAAAAAGTGTAAAAAATATAGTCAGCGACAAAAAATAAACACCTAATCGTGATTATGGAGTCACTTTACACCCATCCAGTCCAACATTTCGATCCCCAATGACCATCACAAATATTGCCAAAGTTAAGAAAATGATATAAAAGCCTTTCGATTTATTTATATATGTATTTATTATCGTATCAATTACATTTCAAAACAGAAGTTTAGCTGATAAACAAGTAGCAAAATGAATCATTCGCTGTGAGTAAATCAATTCAATTCAGTTCATGATGTAACCAACTCAAGTATAATTACAGCATGCTTTACATCGAATCAAATCAAACGGACTTCAAATAAGTAAGTAAACATCCATGAATCAAGCGGATTATCGAAGAACTTTGGTAAATAAATTACCTATAACATGCTACATGAACCTGACCAATGCTTTGACTGTCTCTCTTGCAATATGTAAATAGTTTTCTTAGAAAATATATCTGAATGCATAGATAATGCTAACAGAATGTCGTTCATAAAACGAATAATAACAAGGGTTCCACAAGACTCAGTCTTGGACCTATCCTTTTCATTTTGTATTTGAATGACATTTTATTGCACAATAAAGTTATATTTAAATACAAAAGTTGGTTGAAGATGTAAAAACTGAAAGAAATTATAATGTACCTACTTTTGTGTTCACCTCAGCTGTACTAAGATTATATATTTTTAATATGTCCATAGTTTGCACTGTGTCTATTACTGTAAACTCTTATATTTCATATTTTCCCATGTCCATGCTAGATTCTATTAAAGAAGAATAAATAAAATTAGTTTGTTCTAAAATAATAATAATTCAATTAATTGTTGGTAAATATAATTTATTTATACAATTTTTTTTAATATCGATAGTCGATTAGACGTGAAACAAAAAAAAAACAATAATGGTTATTAAAAAATACGGATTTCTTTCACTCGATTAACTCCAAGGTCCAATCAAAATATAATGCTGAATTAATGTCCGTATCTAAAATCAAATCATATAAAAACCATTCACGTTTGCAGATGTTAAAAACTTACTTTTGAAATTCCCATTCTCTATTATCTAAAGGACAAACTTGCCTCGTTTTGAGCCAACGTGATATACAATGGAAATGAAAAGCGTGCTGCAATGTCAAATATAATTATACAAGTAAACAATCCCAATATGACATATTGTGGCATCACTTACATTACATACACCCCAAGCTACTGTGCATTCCTCACTTGTAGCCGAAGCTTGATTAGCTTGGCATTCGATGCACAAATCCATAATGTGGTTTCTACAAATAGCGCAGTTGTCCACGACAATGTCTGTAAACAATCAGAAATATTTAAACAAAACAGATAACATGTGTTTAAAAGGAATCTCAATGCTTATAACAAAAGATTTGATTAAAAAAAATAAAAGATCCCAGATGTAGAAGCATCTTAAAATACAAGATACCAAGAGAAGTATATTAATCGTTTATCAATAATGTCAGTTGATTTTTCACCCAAAAAACCTATGTTGTGTGATTGAATCATATTATTGGCAAGAGTAGAAACTATTTTATATATTAAAAAGCTTCCTAAATTAAACAAAGTATCTCAGATATTAAAAGTATGCCAGCTTTTGAAGTGAAAACAAATCTATAAACGATCCACATATTTTAAATATAAAAAAATCATATATTTGATATTAAAAAGTATTTTCATGAATGAGAATCTGTAGAAAGTGTTTACCAAAACTGGAAAAACTATATTCTAAAAAGTATCTTGCATGTAAAACAATAATTTTAAGTATTTTTTTTTCCTACAAATTATTTCCAACTTCACTTTACTTACTACTTTTGCTTTATAAATACAATTTTAAATATTTATCACTTACCCCACGCCCAGAGAGCTACAGCGTTCCACTAAATAGAATAAAATAAAGAAAATAAGAATATGAAAATCATTGTTTATGGAAAAGTGAGGTTACCTTCTTCACTTCGAATCGCTTCTTTTCACCTTTTGAACTACTAGAAGTCGGCATCTCGACCTCTTCATCGTCTACATCCATTGCTGAAGCCATTTTTTTTTACGATATTGCTATTACAACAATTTACTTTTAATTAACAAGGAGAAATCCTTGATTTACGAAAGAGCGTTTTACAAATAGACAAATACTTTTGACAAGTGTCATTTAAAACATTGAAATGACGATGATCCAACCATAGAAAAAAATAGTTTGTTATCCAATACCAACATAATTGCTAATCTGCGGTAGTGTCAATTTTTCATGCAATATAATAATAATCTGCTTTCCTCTTTGCATGATCGTCTGTAACAATAAATAAATATAATAAAATTAACTCATACATATGTCAACCTTTCTTCTTAGATGGCGGTAAATTTTAAATCTTAAGTAGTATCTTTTTGTCACTTTTTTCATGTCTTATTTTGGGTATTTTTTCTCCGACGACAATTTCTTCCTCAAATAAAATACAAGTAAGTCATCAAAATAATAATACAGTAGAGCAAAATAAAAAACTTTATTACGTTTACTTATTACATCGGCTAATAAAAATACAGGAAAACGTACGCAATTTAGTAACAGTAAAAAGAGAATGAAGTATACTAGGAACTCAATTATTCTGGAAATGTGTGTGAGAAAGAGAGATAATTAATTATCGTCATCGCATTATCATAACGAAAAAATATTGTATGTAAAAAATACAATGAATTATTACATACATTTAAATATATGTACAAGCAATTTCGAATACATGCTTCTTTATTTTGTCTTTATATACACAGAGGAGGAGCAGAATTTTCGTCTGTCCAAGTTTCTTTTTTAGCCTATAAAATTTCAACAGTAATAGGATCAACAAGAATTTATTATTTATTTAAATCTTATAATACATTTAAACAACATCATTCATTAATGTCCATTTTTTTTTGTTGTGTGTGTGTTTGAGGTAATCAGATATTTTCCCTTTTTTCTTTATTTATAATATATAAAATTACTTAGGAAGAAAGAAAGGTGTAATGTGTTAAAATGAAATAGAAAAATGTACAAAAATAATGTAACAGTACTTAATAATTAATTCATGTCACCATGAATATCGTAAAATGTAGAATAAATTAAGTTAAAATCCACGTATATATTTACAACAATTATTCAAATAATTAAAACTACTTATAAACATATTATTGTTTCTCTTTTTTTTTATATTTAAGTTAAAGCAAATTAGATAATCCATCAAACAAAATTCAAATTTCCCGCAATTATTTAGGAATTAAATTAGCTAAAATTTTTACATCCGTAGTTATTTTAATGCCTTTACGTTGAGGTTGCTAAAAACAATGGCGCGAAATTTCAAATTTTATTTAGGAAGCCGCGTGAGCTGTAACAGATTTTTTATGATATCTATATTACTTGTTGCTTAATTATTAATTAATACACTAGTAAAGAATAAATAACAAATAGATTGTGGCGATATCCATGTGAAAATGATTAATATTGATATACGTTATAAATATTTACTATTATTATTATACATATCTTATAAGTAATTAGGCTCAATTGTCTTTATATGCAAAATTTAAAAAAAATATTAAGTTAGTCAATAAGCGTGTTAATTATGTTATATTACCTATTATTAAGATTGATTTATTTAATTTTGTAGTTATTTTCGAAGTGTAGTTGCACGCATACGCGATCCAATCAGAATATTTATTAAGAATCTTGTCATATTCACTTCGTAAGATTGCATCAATCGCAATGCTAGAAACTCCAAGCACAATTAATGTTTTAAACGCTCAGATAACTGCCCACATAACCAAATTTAAATTTCCCGCAATTATTCTTAGTAACTTCAACGTTCAAACATGAAATTACCGACTTTTGATTTGAATTACTACGTTGAAGTTACCAAAAATAGTGGCGGGAAATTTAAATTTGGCTATTAGAGTGTACAATGATAAAATATGTTAAATATGGACGTTCATGGAATGTTAGTTAATAAATAAATTATATAAACAAGGAGCAACTCAAATATTGTATGATATACCACATGTAACTTTTTCATTAAGAGTTGTCTTGCTAAAAAAATAAGTATTTTTATGAAAGTTACAATTATAGATACACATGTACCATGCAAAAAAATTAAACTTTTGTTAGCATAGATATAATATAATTGTCGATAAGAACGATAGTAATATGCCCGCAGTAATCAAATTTTCTAATTCTAAAAATATATATTTTGAACATCTAAAAATCAACAAAGCCTACGTAATAAGTGAATAAATTTAAAAAAAATATATTGGAAGCTTTTCTCATGCACTTGATGATGTAAATCGAAATTTTATAATTTCAATTGCTTGATTCAATTTGAGGATATCACAGAACGACTTGAACTCTGTTATGACATACGATTCCTTAAAACTTACAAGGAACCCAACTTGGTTTCTCCAATTTTGATTTGAACATTTGGTAGGTAATGTAAAATACCGAAAAATATTTGACCAGTGGCGGCTCGTGCTGGTCATATAAAAGATTATTGGAGTTATCTGATTGGTTCACGTGATCAAGAATCGTAGGAAAACTGCATGTTGGGACAGACCTATTGTTAACCTGATTTCGTGCGCTGTTTGCTTGCAATACGTATGTCTGATGTATGTAGTGATTTATAATTGATATTGCACCTTTAATGGTATCTGTACTATTTATTAGTAGACAAATTCGATAATAATACATAATATATAACCTAAAAACCTCTTCTCAAACATTTTAACACACGTATTTTTTTAGCCATTTCCATATTTGATTCTAGGGGGTGTAATAGGGCCTCAAAGTTTCCCCCAAAAACACATCTTTTACAATACTTCAGAAACGAGGACAGATATCGATTTCGGATAAAGAGCAAATCGTTGCTTCTTAACAGCCGTACATTTTAGGTTGAGAAAAAAACAGTGGCGCACCCACGGGCAGGTTAGGGGGTTAAAAATACAATTTTTTTCTCTCACCCCTGCTTTTGTATATTATAAATTCAATCGTTCTTTTTGTTTTAGCCTTTAAACTACATGAAAGGATAAAGGTTACGTGTTTTTTCTTCTGTTTTCAACTCAAAAATGTACGCCTGCTAACAAGGAACGATTTGATCTTTATTCAATCTTGGTATCTCTTCTGGTTTCTGATATACAAATCGGAGAAATCCATTTCGGCACCTCTCCTTGTTAGTGCTAAGTTAAGACGGTATATTTTGAGCCTCTTCTGCCTTACGGAATCAAATCATCATTTGTTACTCTGAGAGTAATAAAAAAAGATGGAATTTAAACAGTCTGATGTCGTTTTTTTTTTAAGGAAGCAGAATATATGAATGTGAATACGATGTTTTTATTATTATTATTATTAATAACAAGCATAGTTTTAATTGAAAAGAATAAATTATTTATCACATTCGTTCTCTATAAGTTTCAATGTTTCAAGTAATAAACTTGCCTTGATTGAAAAGCATATCCCAGTTGTACGAGAAGTTCTTTAATAATTTAGCCAAAAAGATGTATCACTGCAGAAAATATTTAAAAAGGAGGTTGTACAAAAATATTAAATAAGGGCTATACTAACTAGTTTCAGCTAAAAATAAAAATTTAAAATACTACATAGGAATAACGATTTAACTTTTAATTAATTTAATTAAATCAATTAATTTTAATATATTCAACTTTATCTGTCACTTTTGCATTGTTTCTTACCTCATATCTCGACGTGAGTAAGTAGTTTTAATCTTCTTGTATCTTTATATTTATTATATTCTTATTTCTTCTTACTTAGATAGCTCTGAGGATGGCTATTTAGCCGAAACTAGTAAGCTAATAATTTTGTACTATTGATTTATTATACCTGGTGTGCTATAACTCACATAGCCAAATCTATTTTTAGTAACTTCAACATTGAAACATAAAATTAGCTACTATTTTGTATTACTTTGATAGTCATTTTAATGCCTTTACGTTGAATTTACTAAAAATAGTGGTGGGAAATTTAAATTTGCCTATTAGGGAACTGAATTTGAACATAATTACGCATTTAAAAAGGAATTAAAGTTTTTTTTTTTTAAATAAACTTTCTATTTTGAATGGTTTTTTTTTTAGTTGTATGAATTCTTTATGAAATAAAGTATAAATTATTATTATAGATATAAATTTTTGTACGTCTTGGCAAGTTTTTTTTTCATTCTAAATATTTATTTATTTAGTTTCAGTTTAGTTCAGTCAAATTAACATAAAGAAGAAATTATAATAATCGATGCAGTATAGATAGCTCGCCTTTATTGTTAGGTTAATATCCTGATTAATAATATTCCAAGCTTTTCGATGACAACTGCATTTAAAAGTGTAAATTATATTAGTCAAAATTTTATGTTTCAATACAAATTTAACGGAAAGAAATAATAGCAATAAAAGCAGTTTTTATTTATTTAAATAGTACCCACTTGGCAAAATTTAAATTTCCCACAATTATTTTTTAGTAACTTCAATAGAAAGACATCAAAATAACTAGTAATCTAATTAACAAAACCATTGGTAATTTCGTGTTTCAATGTTGAAGTTACTAAAAATAATTGTGGGAAATTTCAATTTTGCCAAGTGGGTAGTTATGAAAGTTAATCTTCTTTATATTGATGAAAAGCTAAAAATTATTTGATTGGTAGCACTGTTTGGCCTTTAAATACGTCACAGTTAGATGCGCAAGAGTGTGCATTATTTTTTCCCTGCATCATGCGCTATTGTCTTGTTTGGAAACCTTTCAGTATTGCCATGATGTCTATTTATGTGTTTTTTTTTATTATTATTATTTGACTTAGATTTAAAAGAAAAAAATAGATATTAATCATTTTCACACCATAAACACCAGTAATAATTATTAATGATGTTCTTTTTTGTAAGTGAGAATGAAAATTCGAGAGAAATGAAACAATACTAAGTAAAATAAGGTCACAACAGTATGAAATTGCATTCTAGATATTAAATATATATACAGTGACCGGCATAAATATTGCAACATATGGGAAATTTTTTTATTATTAAAATATTCCAAATTGTCTCTTTGGGCATGTCCAGCAAAATTTATTTTGACATACGTCACGTGATCACTAGCATGACGGTAAATTTAAAAAATATACCATGAATTTCCAAAGAGTGACGTTAGATGACATGATATCCAAAAAAGTTATTAGAAAAAGTTGCTTAGAATTCAATTCTGAGGCTGTGTGCAAATTTTTGTGAAGATATTAAAAAAAAATGAAAATCATAATTTTTCCAAATATTATTTAATTGAATTATATATTTCCATTTTTTTCGGTTTTAGCAGCTCAACAGCAGTGGTATTTCTAAATGTGGTTGATATTCAAACAATTTTGACAATTTTTGCATAATTAACAGAGCGAAAACTGAAAAATGCGTTTTCGGCATGACAATTGTTATTGCAAGGGATTTTTTGGGAGATTCACAACATATTTTTTAAATTTACCGCCATACTAGTGGTCACGTGACGTGTGTCAAAATAGATTTTCGGGTTCCTAGATATGTATAACCTATCCCCAAAAAAAGTTTTAGTATAATTTAATAATAAAAAAAATTTCCCATATGTTACAATATTTATGCCGGTCACTGTATATATATAAAAAAAAATATATATAAATAACCTAAAAACACCATCAAATTATTCTTACACTAATATAAACACGGGCTGTAGTAAGTATGCGCAGTTCTTTTCTTAATTTACAATGTCGATATCGATTTAAAAAAAAAAAAAATTTTGGACTTTTATAAAACGGTTTTGGAAATTTGACGTTGACGTTTGACATTTCGAGAACACGCCCACATTTCTACGACCCGCATAAGCGTATAGATGAAATCGATCCTCCTGAAATTATACTAACTGCTAACGACGGTATCTAGAGGATTATTCTTTTATCCACTTAAATTCTAATATTTACACGATTTATTCGCACGAAATATCCTCGACGCAACAAGTAATATAAATAAGTAACTGTGGGTGGGTTTTTCTTTTTTTTTTTACATATAAACGGGGTAAAACTGTACAATTACTTGTCGAATGCGAACGAAAAAGCAGATAGAAATAGTTTCCTGTGATTGTTTAGTAGTAAGTAAAAATGTTATTATATATAGGATGATTCACGGAAGCCGTCCATTAAAAGTTTTTGATTTTGCAATGATATCTCGATTTTGAAACTTTGGAGTTGAACATAGTTGGCTATGATCTCTTTAGAAAAAATAACGTCATCCATGTCGCACTTTCAATTACGTGGAAAGTCATGGCCAACTTTGATATTTTAAATAGGAACCCATATTTTTTAGTGCATTTTTAGTTCTACTGGGAATTTTAAAGTCAATTTTATAAAACATCTACTTACCTATCGATTACCGTTTCCGAATTATTTTGGTTTTTGTGAAAAAAAAAAAAAAAAAGCTCAAAAAAATATGATGCTGTAAATGCGTATAACGGCTATACCGTGAAAGATAGGGAGTTTTTATGTTGACTTAAAAATCCTAGTAGAACCTAAAAATGCACATGAAGAAATATTCAACTAAATATTCTTCGAAAAGTTGTAGAAGTAAATAAAGAATAAAATTTATTTTAATACGTTATTTCTTTTTCTTTCGACCATTTTCGATAAAATTAACTTTTCTTGACTAAATCAGATCTTAAAAAAACTTTTAATATGGTTCATTTTAGCCAGAACCATCAAAAAGTGAAAAGGATTATAATATTTATACATCTGATTCACTTCGCCTCAATGTATGGGGTAAAGTGAATCACGCTTTGGCAAAAAAAAAAAAAAATGGTAACATATTTATTCTGTAGCAGTAACAATTTTAGTTATTTTTTCAAAGATTATAAAAATATTAACGAAAAACTTTATTATTAATGTTAAAAAATTGAAAAATTGTTTTTCTGTACAAGTACGATTGAGTAAAAGCTAGGGTAATTCCTTTTATTACTTTTAAATCGTTGGTAAACAGAAGAAAGTGTCCAAGTCCAAAATTTAAAGATGACGATTCTTTTAAGAGGGTCAGTGCTTATTGTTATTTAATACGAAAAACTGTATCTTTATGTTCCTTTTTTCTCAGCTGTAATTAACGTATTGTCGTTTTTCTTTTTTTTTAATATGTACATAAGCGCATCGGGTTTAATTAAGACTGACAACTTTTCAAAATTTTATTCGGCGGGGCTAGAAATAAAAAAAATTGAATTTGAAAAAGAAAACATATATTTTTGAAGGTTTGTAACTTCTGTTTTTCAAAAGATTTTTTTTAAATCGTCAGCTATAAATTACCTATAGATATCAAATAATAAGTACGGAAAATTTAATCAATTCGATCGAGTGGTTTCCAAAAAAAAAGGAATATAAAGAATACAGTTTTACATAGTAAATAACAGTGAGCACCGACCCCCTTAAGAAAAACAAAGAAAATGCAACTAAGTATGTTAAAAAAACACATTTTTTTAATCATAAATGGATTTTCATTTGTTTTTTTAATGAAAATCGACATTTAAATTTTGAACTTGGACACTTTCTTCTGTGTATCATCAAAATAAAATTCAAATAAAATGGAATAGTATGCAACCCGCTGTGCCAGCTAGCTTAAAAAGTAAAAATTTACTTCATAGATGGCGCGGAAATACGAGTTTACCCCCACCCTGAGACATACCGTTCTATTTCCTTCTTCTGTGGGTGAGAATTACGAAAAAGTTTATTAAAGCTTTTTTGTTTGGTTTGTTATGCTCTAACGCTTTTCTCTAACAAATTTTATCCTTTATTCCAAAACCACCGTGTATATTCTTTCTTTTCCACAAAACTTGTATTTTTATTTTATTGGTCTTCATTGGATTGGATAAATGTTAATATAGTTAAATATAGTCCCAATCCAATCTTGTTTTATTGAGTATAATCTTTACATGTTTCGGCCTGTGGCCATCTTCAGAAAAAAAAATACGTCGCTAAAAAATATACGATGAAACAGGTCCATAAATTCTTAAAGTCATACACATATAACGTTGCATGTGTTTTACAATGAATAATGTGAAAGGATACGAAATTTAAAACTATTTTAAAATCAATAAAACATTAAGGCGCATACAAACATTTTAAAATTAAAAGTGGAGGCAGTCAAACGTCGTGTTTGTGCGTCTCTTAATCCCTACTAGCAAAGTAACTAGTAATCTAATACAAAATCATTGGCAATTTCGTGTTTCAATGTTGAAGTTACTAAAAATAATTTAAATTTTGCTACTAGGGGATATTTTATTGATTTTAAAATAGTTTTTTTTTAATAGTTTTAGATTTTGTATCCTTTTACTTTATTCATTCTAACCACATAATACATAAACGTGTTCTAAATTCTAACCAAAAAATAAAACCATAAATTGCAATATGGATAATACAAAAAAAAATGAATGTAATTTAATCATTTGGAACCATGTACTAACGTTGAAATAAATTTATTTGTATAAAGCACAGTTCTTTTCATATAATCACCCCATCATTTTTTATACTGATGCATTACTTCTTTACTTTTTCTTGGTTATATTTAGCCACAAAAATATGTAGTAATATCAACATAAAAAGGTTTATGAGCATTTCAAAACGTCTTTCACTAAAAATTACAACTATTGTGTGCTAAAAATCGCTCGAAAATTATATCTTTACACATACTGGAGAAAAGCCGTTTTAGTAGCCGTACTGTAAGAAAGCATTCTTGTGTACAGAAAAGCAATTTGAAACCTCATTTGCTCACACATATATAAAATCATTTCATAATAAAATATGTAAGTTTTTATGTGTATGTAAGGCATATGGTAAGGCCACTATGACGAAACGAAATTTTATGTATACAAAATTTAAAGCGGCTCAGTTTTAGTAATTGCAACTTTTTCTGTAAAATTTATGTATATGCATTCAAATCACTTAGAATTTGAATGCATACACATAAATTTCAAATTAATAAATGTAAGGTTAGGTGATGCCCGCAAACGTCAAAGAATATTTACCATGGCCGCCAAGGTCATTGAAATTGGGTTACAAGACAAGAGCTTTTTTTTATGTATTATGCGTTCTAACCATAGACAAGAATATAACTATTAGAAAGAGTTTAGACCATTGCGCATTCGCGAACTTTCAGATTGTGTAGAAACCGCCATTTTGATGTATAGATCAGCTGTTGTCGTGGTAGTTTTGTTTGGGAGGTTTATAAAACCCATTGTTTTTAAGGTTATTCGTGTTTATATTTTCGTATTATTTAAGCATTTCATATTTATACTATTATTTCGATTAAAGCTGTTTACTAATTAGTAGTTTATTAAAGTGTAGTTGAATTAGTGAATAATACGTTGTTAGTAAATAATTTATTTCATTGGACCATTTTTTTAAATATTTTAAGAGAGTTTAAGTATTACGAGAACCAAGAACATTTAGTGAGGTGTGTGGTATTATTACTGTGAATAATTAGATGTGAATTAGCGTTTATGTTGTATGTCTTGCTGCGTACCGGGATGTAAAAGCTTCCATAGATTGGTATCCCCTGATGACAACATCAATTTCCATCAGTAAGAGCCAACTATAATCTACTTGTTATGGGTATGTGGTGTAACTTTAATGCATTCTCCTTTGTGAAGAGTGCTTGTTGCAGTTAACGTCTGCTGCAAAGAATCTGAGAGAAAATAAATATACACTGTCGCAATGAAAGAATAAAGGTATTTCTGCACTGTTGACAAAAAACAACATAGACATGACATGTATTCTATTTCATATAGATTAATAGTCAGCTGATCCGAGAGATTAAGAATATGTATTGGTAATTTCGGCATATCGCAGACAGTTCCTTGAAGAACATCCGATCTTACTAACAAAGGTGATCATTGAGTGTTATTGTAAAATACGGCTTCATATTGTAACGAGCGCCAACTTTTCAACTGGCGGTTCCGATAGGCGTCCCTAGATGGCGCTAGCATAGCGGAAGAAGAACTACCTACGACGAATGACAGAGGGCAGCACCGGGTCGAAGAATCGAGAATATTCTGGAAGGAATCTGGAAGGACGTTCTAGAAGGGTCTCGAACAATCTGGAAGTTCGCGCCAGCTATAAATAACGCGTCGGGTTGGCCATGAGGCAGTCAATCGATACGAGTTCGATAGTGCGGTCGCGATTGAATTAGTACATGTAATATAAATATCGTTTACATAAATAAAGACATTAGTGGTTAAGTGATATAGTTAATAAGCATTTTTAATAGATTTTAATTACCGTAATAGTGTTAATAGAATAAGTGAATTTAAATATATCGCCTGTGTGTTTTTCTAAAACCCCGACAACGTTTTAAGAACTGAAAAACGTAACAATATTTTGGTAAAATTAAATGCATTAGTAAGAAAAAAAATTAAACGAACTTATATTTGTGTTTAGCCACCAATAAAGAAATGTCATATGACATAATGTGTATTTACTATACCCCTGAAATATGAAATAACCTAAAAACTTCAAATTCCAAGTATTAAGTGTATTAGTTTATACATTTGAATAAATAAAAATGAATTAAATATCAATGCAATGTCTTTCTAGCAGTACAAAATACTATTTCCTGTATGTATATAGTATAATACTAGTGTCAAAAGGATGTATGAGGATTTTGTTTATTTTTTTTATTTTAAAATATTACTATTACGTTTTTCTTCAAATTGTTTTTTCACGATCCTGTCATACATCAAAATGGCGACCTCCATGTGATCCGAACACTGCGCATCTCTCAAGCTCTATCTATATATTTATCCTTGTCTATGTGTTCCTTTCCCAATTCTAGTGATTTTCTCGTGGAATGATAATCCCACTCTAGTGAAATATGTCTTCTGTCAATTGGTATCACTGCAAACGAGACCGTTGTGCTGAATTGAATTTGACTGATTTGACTATTACATTACACTTAAAGAATTCAACACGAAAAAGGTATGTTCTTTTTTCTTGATGTTTTTTAATAAAATGTAATTTTTATGTAGATATTTGGTACAATATGGTCAGGTTAAAAAGAGCAGAATCACCCAAGATGTCGTGCATCTTTAAAAACTTAGATTGTATCATCGATGATAAGGAAACCGAATGTGAAGTAGGTTATCTTGCTTTGTCTAAATTAATAGTAGTAAGTTCTACGACGAACAACACAGTGATATACAAAAAAGATACACTTAGTCGCAAAACTCTACATACGATATCGAAGTTTCATTTAACCTGATCATTATTTCATATATTAAGTTAATATTTTTTAAATTTTTACTTGTAAGTATTAAACACGGCCTACTGTGTTCAACGATGCTAAAAAAAGTATAAAAAACATGGCCACTTGTTTTGTTTTGTTAAATTTTTGCAATATGCAACTAAGAAAGCGTTGCAAAAGTGTACATACGAGCTTTAATTATATGGAATGTTGTTGTGATAAACCCGTTAGTTTTGTAATTTGAGGATAATTTACTTAATTTACTTTCATTGTAGTAGAGTGTGTGATATTTTGTTCAAATCGTGTGTTAAAAATAAAGTATTTGAAGAAAAAATGGCGAAAAGAAAAGAAATTTCTTCCGAAGTTAGAAAATTAGTGGTCAAGTTGTCAAATGAAGGAAAATCTATGGCGAAGGTGGGAGAAATTTTAAATTTGGCAAAATCTACAGTCCAAACTATCCTTAAAAACTATAAAAGATATAAAAGCTTTGAAAGTTTGCCGCGCACAGGTCGTCCATCAAAACTCGATGAAAGACTACGGCGCAAAATTGTAAGACAAGTCACAGAAAATCCAAAGAAAAGTAGTGTGGACTTAAAAAATGATATCAAAAGAGATTATGGAGTTGATGTGCATGCTGATACAGTTCGTCGATGCTTAAAGAAAACGGACTTCAGTCGCATGTAGCCAGAAAAAAACCGTATATTAGTGCCATTAATAAGAAAAACGTTTGACTATGCTGTCAAGTATAAAGATGTACATTTAAATGATCCTACGTTTTGGGAAAGGGTTATTTTTACAGATGAATGTAAGTTTAACCTTTTTGGAAACGACGGACGAGCAAGAGTTTGGAGAAAGAGGGGAACTGCCTTAGAACAGAAAAATGTATGCAGCACCGTTAAACATGGTGGAGGTTCGGTGATGGTGTGGGGTTGCATGAGTGCTGATGGAGTTGGAAAATTGAGATTTATTGATGGTATTATGAATAGTCGTGGCTATATAGACATTTTGAAAAACGATTTTTTACCGAGTGTCACAAAACTAAACCTTGGAAATAACTTTACCTTTATGCATGACAACGACCCGAAGCATAGCTCAAAAATTGTAAGAGAATGGTTGCTTTACAACGTAAAATCGAAGCTTCCTCATCCCCCGCAATCCCCAGACCTTAACGTCATCGAGCATTTATGGGGCCCATTTGAAGCAGAAACTTCGAAATAGAAAAAGTTCGTCCATTTCCCAGTTGAAGACGGTTTTAAAGGAAGAATGGGAAAATATTTCTACTGAAATAACAAAGAATCTTGTTGCTTCGATGCCAAAAAGGCTGAAAGAAGTTTTTGATGCAAAAGGAGGCCACACAAGTTATTAAATATTTTCTAAATTACCTGCAAAGTATATAAAAATTTATCGTATGTAGACTTTTGCTTTTATATAAAAGACTGAATTTTGTTGTTTTATTAATTTAATGATATTAAACCAAATGAATTGTTATTATTTTATTTTTTCCTAAGATCGCAGATCGTGTTGAATAAAAGAAGTTTAAAATTTTTTACTGTATTTTCTTTAAAAATTAAAATTTATAGGAACAATTAAGTCGTATGTAGAGTTTTGCGACTAAGTGTATATCTGAAATGATGATATCAAAGGATAAGGTGCATATTTCTGCAGATCCGAACTTCATCGGATTGCGATTTGGTACTATCGATTCACAAAATAACTTCCTGGCAACTGTATTTCCTGAACGGTAAGAATAAAATGTATCTATCTTCTGTATTCTATCTGAAATTCCAAGTATTAAGTGTATTAGTTTATACATTTGAATAAATAAAAATGAACTAAATATCAATGTAATGTCTTTCTAGCTGTAAAAAATACAATTTTCTGTATGTATATAGTATAATACTAGTGTCAAAAGGGAAGTATGAGCATTTTGTTTATTTTTTTTTATTTTAAAATATTACTATTACGTTTTTCTTCAAATTGTTTTTTCACGACCCTGTCATACATCAAAATGGCGGCCTCCATGTGATCCGAACACTGCGCATCTCTCAAGCTCTATCTATATATTTATCCTTGTCTATGGTTCTAACACATGCAACATGATATTTGTATGACTTTAAGAATTTACTAACCTGTTTCATCGTGTATTCTTTTCCTGAAGATGGCCACAAGCCGAAACATGTAAATAAAAATTATACTCAATAAAAGAAGATTAGAAGGAACTATATTTATCATTCATTTTTTTTGTATTTTTATTCTTGTATCTCTGTAAAACGCAACCTATCATATCAATCGTTGGCATTATTAGCGTTAATTTGAGATTTCTCGCCTACTTTTTCTTACGCATTCGACCGTATCTCGACGCTTTATCATAATAATAATAATAATAATAATTAAAACAATCGCTAATCGCTACTAGTGGACGGGATATCTATTGTGTGGCTCTCGTTGCCGAAGATCAACCGTAACCGCTTCATGGGCGGATTGGGGATCGCGTTCTCCTGCTTGAGTCGACGTTCTCTCTTACGATCCTTCGACTTGTGCCTCTTTTTCCTATGCGAATACGGCGTATCGCAGTGATCGTTATCCACGCCTTCAACGCGCAACACTTCGTATTCGGGTTCGAAACTGTCCTCACTTAAACTATTACCCGATTCGATCACCTCGTCCAACACCGGACTTCGTTTCATGCGTAACGTCAATTTTAATCGGCCGCACTTCTCCGGCGTCTTCTCTATCGCGGGTGGCTCTTGCAACCGTTCCGGCGTCTTAGTGGTGGTGGTGTTGTTACTATCTATGGCAGTATCTATAGTATCTTCAGACTTATTTCTCGTCGATTCGTCGCATATATCGTCCTTCTCCTCCTCCTCCTCCACTAGCATCGTATTACTCGTATCATCGAGGATTTCGTGTTGTTGCTGTTGCTGTTGTTCGCAGCTTTTAACGTTACGGAATTGCACGAGATCCGCTTTCGATTCATCGTCGTTGAACTCGTAGACGTCCTCCGGCGTTTCGACGCTCTCCTCTTCGGCGTTATCGCTGCGACTGGATAGGCGTACCGATGATCTGGTGATGCGCGCGCCATCTTTCTGTCGTGCCGACGATAATAGGGTTTTCGTTGATTTTTGGCTCTTACCATTAAGCGGGTCTTTCGCGGCGGCGCCACTGTCGCCGGTCACGATGAAGTGGTTGCCGTTCTGATTGCAATCGAAGGAGGATGGGGAGTCGGCGGGCGACGCTACCTCCGTCTGTTTGGATTTGGGAGCGTTGTCCGAGATCGTATCGTTCAGACGTTTGTGACTCCTCAGTCGTATGCCGAGAGAATTGGAATCTAAAAAATTGGAAATAGTAGATGATGTCGTTTTGCGATTTGGTAGTAAAATATTTTTATATAATAATAAAGTATCAATAATTAATATCAATAATAATAATAATATATTTTATTGCAGCTTGGTTGGAAAAATACCAGTACAATACGTCATAATCAATTATTAAATACAATTTACTTGCCGATCAAGAAAGTCTTGGATGTTATACGGTTCCAGACTACACAAAAAACTAAATAATTTCTTACGAAAAATTGCCAAAGAATTGATTATTTTGAGCTCATTTAGTAAAACATTGACTAAACTTTTAATTTAGACTATTTTGGGTTAAAGTTAGTCTAGTTTTAGGGTACCAGTAATCGTTTTTGTTTCTAGTGTGATAATCATGTGTGATACTTTGACATGTCGCGGGCCTGCCTTTGACACTGTTAATTTCGTATTCCTCTTAGCTAAGCTTGAGAGATATGGTATCAGGGGTCCTATCAATAATTGGCTGCGTTCTTTTTTTTGTCGGGACGCAGTAATGTTGTTAGGGTGGATGGTTCGCTTTCGAAGCCATACGTACTTGATTTTGCGGTTCCGCAGGGGTCGGTACTGGGACCACTTTTATTTTCGTTGTTTGTGAACGACTTGCCCTCTTGTATCACTACCGGTTATGTATCGATGTTCGCGGATGATATTGCGGTTGTGGTCTCAGCGCCGACACCTGATGAGCTATTGGATAGGATTGATGATGTAATGTGTCAGGTACAGAGCTGGTGTCTCGCTAATAGATTAATTTTAAATCTTGATAAGACCGTGTGTATGCAATTTTACAATCGCAAGAGAGTACCTGAGCACCTCTTAAGAAAACGTGATATACAGTTAAGCCAGCGATGTAAATTTCTGGGTTCAGTGCTGGACGAACGATTAAGGATAATGTAGATATGTTGTGTAAAAAAGTCAATAGTAGTTTTTATGCTATAACGAAACTTAAACCTACCTTGAGTAGGATTGGTTTGATAAGTATATACTATTCACTGGTGCACTATCATTTGCAATTTAATATTGTTGCTTGGGGAGCGTCTGTAGATGTGGGTAGGCTCTTCATAGCGCAGAAGCGAGTATTAAGAATGATATTCGATGTGCCTCCCAGAGAATCATGTAGGGATATTTTTAAAACTCACAAAATATTAACTTTAGCTGCTATATTTATTTACAAGTCTGTTTGTTACGTTTTCAAAAATAGGGGGCGACATGGGAGACATGTACGACCAGTGCTTCCTGCCTCGTCTTTATTTGAGACATCGCCTGATTATCTTTGTGGTAAGATTTATAATAGATTACCTAACCATGTAATAAATGAACCTAACTACAACAAATTTAAAAAAATGACTAAAGAGTTGCTATGTAGCAATATATTTTATACCTTAAATGAGTTTTTGTTAGATTAGATTGAGTTAGCTAGTGACAGTACCTGTTTCGTGTTTTTTCTTTAATATTGTCTAATATAGATATGCCTGACTTGTTACATCCCTGTGGGCTTACGTAATAAATAAAATTATTATTATTATATATTGCCCTAAGGGTGTGCGCGTCCACAAGATCTCGCAATTGTCGTATGCCACAACAGACAACACTACTTTTTTTAGCTAATACATCGATATGTTTTTTCCATTTTAAATAATCGTCCACTACGAGTACCAATACACGCACAGCATCCCTAACAGGGTAGGAGTTATTGTTTAATATTAGCTGAGTGGGATAATTTTGATTTTTTGTTTTAAACAATAATTCTGATTTTGTACGATTAATTTGCAATTTGTTATCCTGTATTTCAATGCATTCTAGAGAGTCTGAAACAACTCTAGTTACGGTGTCCAGGTTGTCCCCCATTACAAGAAAGGAAGTATCATCTGCGTAATTAATAACTATAAAATTACAATCGATCGTTGGGCATTCAACAGTAAAGTATCAACTAAACGATCATCTGGAATCGATGGAATTCCTTGTTTTCTCTTAAGATTAGTAAACTGTCACATAGCACGATCATTAGTTCATACCATAAATTCTACGTTTACCAACGGCATTTTTCCAGATAGGTTAAAGATCGCGAATAACCCCCTGTTTAAAACAGGGTAGACACAGTGCCCTGGATAATTACCGCCCGATATCTATATTACCTGCATTTTGTAAAGTTTAAAAAAAAAAAAAAAATAATACATTGAAATCTTTTTTTTATATAAAAACATTTTATCTTCAACACAATTTGATTTTATTTCCCACAAATCAACTAAAAATGCAATATATGTATAATGTTTTAAATCATATTTATAATAACTTAAACAAAACAAGTAACTGCCGGCATTTTCTTCGATTTAGCTAAGGCATTTGACGTATTAGATCACAATCTATTATTGTGGAAAATGGACTGCTATGGCATCCGTGATGACGCCCTAGATGTGTTCATATCATATCTTTCCAATAGATGTCATGTAACTGCTATAGTTGGGAATATGGACTCTACCAGTAGAGATCATACTTCGAGCCCGTCCAGGATTGTTAGTGGCGTTCTGCAGGGCTCCATACTGGGGCCCCACCCTCTTTTTGCTGTTTGTTAATGATTTGCCGGCATCCCTAGGAAATTTGTGTTTACGTCCCTGTATGCAGATGACACTACTTGCGTTGTGTCCTCTACTTCAATTTCTAATTAATATGTCCACGTGGTGTGCAAGTAACCATTTGATACTTAACAGTAAAAAAAAAAAAAACTAGTTTAATCAATTTTTCTAAAACCTGTAATAACTAGAGTCTCTACGTGAATTTAAATAAATAAATCAATACCTCAAGTCGAGTCCACAAAGTTTTTGGGATTAATAGCAGATAAAAATTTAAAGTGGGATGTGCATTGTTAGAAATTTCGTAAGAGGCTTAATTCTGCCTTATATGGAATAAATATTTTAAAAAATGCGTTACCATGATTTCTTTGAAAAGTTTTTATTTCGCCCAGATAGAGTCACGTTTGCGTTATGCTATAATTTTCTGAGGTTCATCTACTCATTTTAACAGCGTTTTTATTTTGCAGAAGCATGTAATTCGCATGATGCGTGGTGTTCCGCACAATATCCCGTGCCGGAATCTGTTCCGTGAACTTAAAATTCTAACTTTACCTAGCCTCTATATATTATATGAATTAACAATATTTTTGCCAGTTAATGGTGAAATGTTCATTCGTATTAACGACTTTTATAACAATATGCAGACTCGATCATTTAATGACTACTTTGTTCCTAAGCACTCTTCTAAATTTTTGGAGAATGATCCCAAATATAGGGCAATACAAACCTTTAACGCATTGCCCACTGACCTTAAAGCCATTTCTCGGGACATCACTAAATTCAAATATAAATTGAAGGAATTTTTGATGGAGAAGACCTTCTACTTATTGCGTGAGTATGTGTGTAATTAGTCTTTTGATCGATACTGTATGTCAATACCGGGGTGTCTCAAGCCATAACATTTTATCTATGAATATTATTTAATAAACTTCGAAATGCACTATTCCCATTAATCTTTCTATTATTTAATCTATCTGATTACTGTTTGTCACATCCGGTTTTACCGGAAATTTGGTCAAATTTAAAATTTTAAGTAGAACACCTTGTATAGTTTCTCGTATTCGTATTCCACGTAATTTTCTCAATCTAATAGCATATCATTTGTTAGTTTTCGTTTCGTTGATTACCAGAAATTTGGATTTTTATTTGTCTATCTGTGAAGAATAAACTAAATTACAAATATAGGGTAAAATAAGGTAAGCAAAAGCTTTGCCTATTGAAAGTTTTGTTCACCATTATGTTTGATTCTATTATATACAGCTATTGCCAAGAAAAAAAAAGTACTATTTGAAAACATTACACACAAGTAAAACATAACAATAAAAATTAACGTGTTTGTAGCTTGAAAAAGGTAGTGGTTCTATCGAAACGTTGCTGTTATTTAAGGAATAATCAACAATAAATAAGTAGCTGGACGTTGTTTTAATTATTAGATATATAATTGAGAGTGGAATATTGTCAGAAATAAAGGATAGAATATTTATTTACATAAAACTATTGTATATTGCTCGTTTAAGTTTGTTTTAAATAAAATTTGCACACGATTGCTTTAATTGCAACTTCAACGCCTGCATTAGCCGAATGATTGCAGGCCGCGAGTTTGATCAGACTTCATCGAAGGGGTCGATGAAGAAAAAGAAAAATTAAACATATTTCGAATTAACATCATAACCAACTTCACTCTACTGCTGCGATTGACATTCTGCTTTATGTTCATTACTGTATGCACATCGTATTTAAAATAAAAGTAACTAAAAACGTCCTAAAGTCGCGTTGACAAGAACAGATCAAACATCAAACAAATATAATCATTTAATAAAAAATACTTTTGGTCGATACTATATAGTCTTAATGTTGACGGTTTGAGTATATATACATTTGTCAAAAAAAAATTGTACGCTTAAAAAATATATTATTCAGTGGAATATTAATAATATAAGGATAATATTACACATTTGTCTGTTTTTTTTTACAAAACTTTTTTTCAATACTTCACTTCCGAAACTTTACTTCAAATACACTGATTTTGAGCCAAAAAGTTTGCTATTTTAAGTTTTAGACGAGCTGTGTAAACAATGTGTGGGTGCAGATATGTGTCAGTTTCTGTTTCAGACGTCATTCTATTCTTCCGTTGAATCAAGAAGGATGAAAATCTATAGCCATTATCGCTTTCATATCAATCGTGCTTACAATGAACTAAGTATCGTTTTGAGAGTAAAAACTAAATTTTACAAAAGCGAAATGAGCGATTATGTTTCTTTAAAGTCAATTCCCATGGCTACGAGTATAATATAATAATAATTTATAATTTACACCCACCTAGAGCAATAGAGGCGGACTTCCCGCCCTCTTGACTCTCGTTAAACTTCTTCATCTCGTGCGCCCCGTCCAAGATCGGATCGTGATCGCTGTAACTCGTACTGCTGCTCGCGTTACTCTGCAGATCGTCCAGCAGATTCGCCCTGGGTATCGTGTGGTTCTCCATCAATTCCTGATTCGCCTGTCTGGCGTTCCGCCGGGGATGTAGTCGGCGAACGCCCGCGACAAAAACTTAAGCACTAGAACTATTATCGTTATTATTAATATTGTTATCGTGTATACCGTTGATCACAGATTTTTTGTCATTATTCTTCTTCTTATCGCCGCGTAAATTATGAGACTCCGAGCCGGCCGGCAGATCGTCCACCGCCATACTCAAACTGGCCGAATTCGAATTCCGATCCTTCTTGAGGAATTCCCCGATGTCGGAGAACTTGCAACCTTGTTCGATCAGCAATTCGGCGTCGTATTTCGTCAAACCTGCGACGTTATAAATCGATGATTCAATAGGAAAGAAAACAAAGTAATAAATAAATAAATAACAAGGCAACCTAGCATTTTAATGATTTTATTTATTTATTCTTAATCTTTCTTGCTGTGATAGCATTTTTTTTTTTACTGTAATAGGTATTTTTTGCTAATTTTAGCAATGTCTTTTATTTGCGTTCATTTGTTAATCCGTTAATGTCCAAACGTCGTGAATAATAATAATAATAATAATAATAATAATAAAGCGGATTCTTCTGGAACTTCGCCAGTTTGCATGGAATACTGAAGGACACTTTCTATTGCTGGGGGTACAATTTGATCTTGAAATCCGTCCCAAATTTCGTTTATCCAAAATAACTTTTAAACAGTGAGGGATACAAAAAAGTTTCAATAGACGACTTGTAGCGTTTATATAGCCCTTTCGGTTAATATAGCTATTTATATACAGGGTGTTACAATAAACACGCAACGACATCTGTTGTGCTTATTTGATCGAAATTTTAGAAATATCACTCCATGTTAAAAAATCACTCTATGTAACATGAAGTACTGAAGATAAATCCCATTTAAATAATTATACAAATTATGAATAATTTCATATTTCTTAATTCTAATGAGATTACAGTAAGCGTAAAATAAGAGCTAGTTTTGCCCCCAAGTTGTAAAATGAATATTTTAATTCAAACTAGGTTCAAACCACAATATTAAAGGTTTCCTTTCGATATTGAATAATGTTAAATTTTCTACCTGATTTATATAATCTGAGCGTTTACAACTATACCCCAAGAATCATTTACCTGAACAGCCGACGCCATCGAACGCGCACCTATCAAAATGGTAGTAGTTTGATAGTCATACGCGTGGACGACGACATTAATTAATCAGCAGTGTACAATACGCAATCACACAAGATGGAATAAACCAAATGAATTTTTTTAAAATTGGTTTTGATTTTATTAGTAAAATAAACATTAATTTGTTATTTTTACGTGCTATATTATTAAGGTTGAATCGAGTAATTTTTCAGATACGTTTTGGTTGGTTAAACGAATGGCATATATTTGTATTATTATTTCATTTAAGTTAATAAATTTATGTCATTGTATAATATGAACCGTTCTTAAGGATTTATGATGAATTTTGAAGGGTAACCTTATTTTGTAAAAATGCTTTAATGTTTTTTTTTTAATTCTAGTCTGTATTCTGGATTGTAATACTAAAATATACTACTGATAATATGATAAAATCAACATGAATCGTCGGAGATGATTTCGGATATAAAGTTGTATTTGCTCATTTACTCAACTATTTCTTTTCCTCATTTTTTTTTCATCAATCTCTCATTCTGAATTCAATATTTAGTTTATCTTATATATAATAATGTACTTGACATTATAATTGTTTAAAATTAATACGGGATGTTATCATTATTTTCGTACAGTAAGGTGTATAGTTTTGTTGATATATCCTATATTGTATAAAAGTCTGGACAAAAAAAAATGTATTTTTTTCCGTTTTTAAAGAATGGATTATGGTGATATGTGTTTAATTGAGTTTGATTAATTTTATCTTTGTAATATCAGTACACAATCACCTACAATCGTTTTGAAGTTTTATATGAAATTTAATTTTAATTAAAAACTTCAAATCCCCCACTCAGTTGTGCAATTAACTGGATTGCGCTCCCATCTCTTTTTTATAAAATTTATCATTAGTTGAAATATGTAGAGGTTAAGGCAATTCTATTGAGTGAAAAACCTTTTATTCTAAATAATTAATATGAGCTTTTCATTCTATCTCTTTTGATTATACTTTAACTAGTCAGAATGTTAGTGTAACACAATAAGATGAACGTCTTGCGACAAAGAAAGAGGCACGTACGGGGGTAGCGATACAATGTGTCTGGTACTTCCTAATTAAACAACAGAACATATAGTTCAAGTAAAAGATGGGAAGAACCACAGTATAATAGTCGAATATAAATAGTATTGTAGTGCTGCGTATTATTATATAAGAGTTTATACAGTGTTTCAATCAATAACAAACAAAAGAGCAAACCATTTCATATACCATTTTAAATTTATTTTAAGTGGTATTGATCAAAGATTTTAATAAGCCTGGCTTCTTGATCAAACAGGTCAAGAAAGCAAAAGGTTTATATTTTTAAATAAAATTCTTGAGATTAGTTGCCATATTTTAATTGCTTTTAATTCAAATTACATTTAATACAAATTACATGTTTTCCGACATTTCAACGGAATTCCGTCTTTTTTAAAGGTATATTTTACAATTTATTTAGTATTCGATAGCCTTCTTATACCCTAACCTTATACAATTTTTCATACGCTTTTATTTTTTATTCCTTTATTATTATTTTTTTTGTTTTTAAAAACAACAATTATAATTATTATCATTTTGCCATAGAAATAGAGTGAGTATAACCGATTTCTGAAATTCGACCAAGTAAGCACAATATACATATGTCGTTCAGTACTTATTGTAACACCCGGTATATAAATAACTATATAAACCGAAAAGGCTCAATAAAAACGCTGCAAATCTTCTATTGAAACTATTTTTCTATCTCCCACCGTTTAAAAAAAGTTATTTTGGATAAACGAAATTTGGGGCGGATTTTAAAGTCAAATTGTACCCCCCAAAAGTTGAAGTTCCGCAGTAGCAGAATGTGTAACTCTTGAGTAACACTCCATTCGGTCTACAACCTAGCGAAGTTTCATTGGAATCCGCGATTTACAGTTCTCGAGTTTTGAACATTAACGCATTAACAAATGAACGCAAATTGAAGAATTTGCTAAAATTGGCAAAAAATAACTATTACAATAAAAAAAATTACTATCATTTAGCAAGAAAATTAATAAGAAATAAATAAAATTAAAATGCAAATATTACAGAATTTTACAATTCGCAGTCCTCGAGATAGCTCACAGATGGCGCACGCGGTATCAAATAATAAGTTACGCAATTAAGTACACAGAGATTCAAAATGATTGTCAAATCCGCTCCTATAGATAGTAACAGGATGTAGGTATATGCCGCGTGTTTGTAATGAAGGTTTGAACTAAGTCAGTGTTGGAACATAAGAAAGTAAACGGATCTGTCATAAATAAGAAAACGTAACCTATATTTGAACTCGCATTATAATAAACGACTATGGATGGTGTTTCTGCTTGTAAAAATGAAATGTATTAATTTACTTTACTAAATTATGATTTTACAATTCAGTACTAACTGGTGTTAACTAAATTTATTTATTGCTTTAAATTATAACATACAATTAGTATAATTATTAAGTGACAAAACTGCATCTCTCAGTTCTTCTATGGTATGCATGCGGTTCTATAGATCCTATTTTTTAGATAGCCAAACATGAAGTAATCTAATGGGGTTAGATCAGGCAATCTTGGTGGCCATCTTTGTCTCTAACGACCTGTCAGCAAAAAACGTTGAAGATATTGGCAGGTTTGTCGAGCAGTATGTGCTGGAGCATTATCGTGCTGAAAATATCCTGCTTCAAGCTCATTCTCTTGTAACTCTGGCAATAAACATTCCAACACGATTGGTAACGTGGGCTGTTACAGTTTCCTCGAAGAAATTGCCCTATTATTCGTTGCCTGGACATAGCTAACCAAACTTCAACTTTTATGGATGCAATGCGTTTCTCGAAATTTGTGTGATTTCTGCAGACTAGATATGATAGTTTTGTGAATTGATATAGCCTATTAGATAAACCAGGCTTTATCCGAGAAAAATGATTTGTTTAGCAAGTCATCGTCCTTAAATTGTTATAAACCAATGACAATTCCAATCGCCTATCGTGATCTAATGTAATAATTCCTGTACCGTAAAACTTTATAGGGATGAAAATGTAACTTTCTTTTGACAGCTCATTGCGCTGAATGTATGATAAGCCTATAAAATTATAAAAGTAATAAACTATTCACTTAATGTTAATTTGATTTTTACCTGTTTGTTGAGCTATTACCACAGATAAATTCCCTTATTTTCTTACAGTATTCAGAATACTATTGTTGGTGATATTAGATGTAAATATAAACGATTTGAAAAAAATTATAAGATAAATAATCGAAAGATACTACAACACGCACGCCAATGTCGCTAAATGTCAAGTAAATTCATTTAATGTATGAAATTTGTATGTAGCTAACTTCGCTCATTAAATTGGTAAAATATAGATAAATTTTCCGGAAAACAGTTTTTTTCTTACGACAATCATTTTGAATCACATGGTATCAATTTAAATGCAAAAAGTATGTATCCTATAAAAAAGACCAAATGCTAAATCAGTTTCGAACCGTTACAAACCTTTCTGCCGTAGTTCTTTTATGCTGAGCGGCGCCACGATCTTGTCCACGTTACAATTGTCTAGCACACTTTTCGTCTGAGATTTCTGCTTAGTCCGATTTATACGGTTGTCCGTTTCGCGTAATCTATAACCGTTCTCCTCCTTCTTCTCGCACTCTTTCGCGAACGCCCCCATTCCCCTACGCTCACAGGTCTCACACTCGCAATAGCAGTTCTTGTCGCCAAAGAAATCCTCGCCGTAGAAGCAGGTGATCTCTTCGCCCTCTTCGATGTCGCGCAACACTTTGACGCAGGCCGTTTCGCGACCGGTAGCGACGAATTTGCAATTCGCCCGGCAATCGTGGTTGATGTAAGCCGCCGGTCCTAACCAGAGTTGCGCGCAATTCTTCCGACAGCTGTACATCACCGAGAAGTCGTTTTTACCTGGGTGCAGCAGCATCTTCTCCTCCTCCTCGGTCAGTTCGGCTATGCAACCCACCAGGCATTCGATCTTTTCGTTTTTGTACCATTTGCGCGTGGCTGATATTTTTGCGCCTTTTTGCCCCTCGAGGGAGTAGCGATAGCACGGCTTTATCACGAATCCGGAATCCTTATCGAATACTCTTAAATACCTATAAATCTACCAACAGAAAAAAAATGATAACAATATTAATCATTTTGTTCCAATACAGGATAGGTATAGGTACACCGACCGACAAAATTAATGTCGTCATCCACAACAAACTTCGTATTTTAATAAGAACATAATTTTTATTTGCATTGAAGTACAGAAAAAGAAAATTACATAAAATGGGTTTACGAAAATTGAATCGATATATACCGATGTACCGAAAGCGAAAGGAAATCATAGCATTTAGAATGTGCTAGAACAGGATAGAAAATGGGTAGATACTAGATACCTTATAATTCAAATTTTCGTAAACGCCTAATACTTATGCAAAATTTTAATTTTAGCAACCGGCAGAGCGATGTTCAGACAATATCTGCTTTACAACATTATCCCTAGTTCTATTAACTTTCCTATTTGATTTTTATAATTGAAAATACGAGTGGATGAAGGTGCTATGTCGCATTTTAAAAACTGTCTTTTTTGCATGAATGACGGTGTGTTTGTACTCATCTTTCACATAATACCATCGAAAACTCCAGAAATTCAAGAACACTCGAGGCTTGTGAATATATGAAGGGGTTATGTTATACTACTTTTGAGAAAAAATACATAAAAAGACTTAATTTCTGAAAAAGTTTGATTTTGTAACATAACACCTTCATCCACTCGTGTCTTCAATTGTCAAGTGTTTTACACGTAGGGTACTCCAATAAATCCCTACCTGCATAAGCCAATGGCAGCCAAACATGGGTATATATAGTTCATTTACCAAAACAGACGAGGTACGTCATTACTTGCAAATTCCGGCCATGCAATACCATATTATTAAAATAACCAACTAACATATAACTTATTCATGTTCAATTAAAGATACTATGTTGGTGCCTACTGCTTTTTAAATTGCATGCTTGTCACATCTTCCCAATGTATTCCCACCAATTTAGTTATAGCTGTCAACTGTCAAAGGGTTATATTCTGCATTTGCAGTAAAGTGTGGGAATTTGCGTTTATACTTGTAATACAACCGCGATAAATCTGTATCTCACGCAATAGAAGGCGAATAAACGTATGCATTAAGAGAAATGAAAATGCCATTTCAATCAATTTTTGTATCATTTGGATTTACGTGTAAAACTCTACACCACTACACTAAGAAAAAAGATTGCATTGAATGAAAAGTTTTATAGTTCATTTATTATAGCAGACGAGGTACTACGTGAGTCAGTTTGCTATGACGTCACGACCGTGTTGCAAATTTTCTGTTCGTCAAAACGTAAACAAACCGTTAGGTTATTTAACTGTCAAACACCTTTGACAGGTGAATAAACAAACTCTTAAAAATAACATTTACCGTTAATATTACTGATGATTCTTTTTGAAAATCAGGATTTAAAGTATGTTAATCATGATAGCAGTGGAAAAAAATAACAAAAAAGCACAAGTGAGTACAATAAATTTAATCGGGACCATTATCGCTTAAAGTATTCACAGTAACGATTAGTATGCAAGTTTCTTCTCTATCCAAACCAGTCTCTCTGATTTACTACTTCTGAATTTCGTTTATAATATGTTGCACACCAAGTGCATCAAATTTCCAGACTAATTTAATTCAATCCGCTTTATACTATTGTATGCATCCTCCGATCTGCCATATTTCATCCATCGTTTCGTAACAAACTTCCTTTTCTTTGAGAACAAATAATATCTACCACAACAATGTGTTTCAACCATACAAAAGTCTTTTTCTTTAAGAACACTGTCCAAAATGTTTAATGTGTTATGTTAGTCTGATAAATGTATGTGAAAGAACCACTTCTGTAGACAATATTTGTATATACTCACTGTTTTCGTACATGTCATAAATTGTGTTTCCAACAACACATTGACAATGAGTAGAATAATCAATTTTTACAACATTTATTTCGTATGCATTTTCGTTTTAGGTTAGTGGATGTAATTCCTTGTTTACTGATGGATGAAATTTTGCTTATGTTTGCAACATGAATGTTTAAAACACTCGTTACTCTCTAAAAACGAAATACTGTAAAAAATATGATATTAAAAATATATAGATTTTATACTCTTCGCACGAAAATTGACGGGAGTAATGGCCCGTTGTTCCCGCGTTCTGCGTCGAAATACACGATTAACGAAACTATTAACTCCTTCGATTGTTTACACAATGGTTTCAATATGGTTTAGTTGTAATAACTACTTATTTTAAATAAATATATACCAAGTATAAACGCAAATTCCCATACTTTACTGCAAATGCAGAATATATCCCTTTGACAGTTGACACCTATAACTAAATTGGTGGGAATACATTGGGAAGATGTGACAAGCATGCAATTTAAAAAGCAGTAGGCACCAACATAGTATCTTTAATTGAACATGAATAAGTTATATGTTAGTTGGTTATTTTAACAATATGGTGTTGCATGGCCCGAATTTGCAAGTAATGACACATGTCATAGTAAATGAAGTATAGTCACTCCGCTAGAGACCACGACATTAATTTTGTCAGGCAGTGTACGTTTTGATGGGGATACTATAACCATCATAGAAAGTGTATAAAAAAAGATATAAAATTGGTGGAATAGGGAAAATGTAAAATAAAAAACTCCGAAAATATATTAAAAAAACACCGAAAAGTTGGTATTTCTTGATTTTGACTTCAATTTTGGAAATATAAAAAAAAAGTAGTGAAGTTTTTTTGTTATAGTTATAAATTACCCTACAATATAATATTTCAAAGTATTTCTTTTTGTTTGGTATTTATATTTTTGATGACGTTGACAGTTTGCTTTATATGTCTGGTTTGTGCCTGTAGAATTATTCAAATCTACATTGAATTGGATGTTACATCAGACTCTAACCAGATTCCGGTAAGTAGCGATATCTGCCTTACATTTGAGAACATGAGAACTACTTTCTTAACAGGCCAAAATGATAGTACTAACGGGCATAGCCACAGCTAATAACAGCCTGGTTTATACATAAACTGAATACTACAAAAATGTGTAAGTAAATACCCACATAATTTAAATAACCATAAAAAGTGCAACATAATTAAAAAAAAAAAGCCAATAATTAGTTCGGTTTTTGATGAAGCAACTAGAAATAATTAGATTAATTTCGGAAAATATTAATTGTCACTAAAAAAATTGACATTTTCTGTCATAACATTGCCAACCCAAGAGTTGTATTTTCCAAAAAAAAGTCTAGTAACTCACGCTAGTGACGAACACCTGTATTTCATGAATCGACCGACAAGCAGTGAAAAACAAACTGTCAGTCATTAAGCAGATCGTGATTATGAAAAAAAAAATACTTTCAAAAAATAAATATTACTTTTCTCCAGAATAATTAAATTACATTTTTTTTTTTTGATAACATAATTTTTGGTACCAACAAAATGGTTCATCAAAAAAAATTAAACGTTCAATCATGAAATAACCTTTTGGATTATATTAACGGTTATTTTAATACCTTTATATTGAAGTTACAAAAAAGAAAAACGTGGGAAATTTAAATTTGCTTGCCGGGGTTAGTTCTATCCAGGACCGTATTACTTTAATAAAAAAAATCACTAAATATAATATCCACCACATTTCCTTAATTTGAAATGATAAGAAACTATTTTTTATCGATTAAGAAATAATTAAATGTTATTTTTATCCAAGACCGTATCTCTAACTATTATGCAAAAACTCATGAAACTTTTTTTAACGTTAACACAATAAACTGTTAAAAAACTTTAACAAAAATCAATAAATATAGTGGCAACAACACTTTGTTAATTAGAAAGGGAAAGAAATTATACCATTGAAAGATGGTTTTATCCAGGACCGTAATTATTAATCATTTTGTTAATAAAAACTAAATTAAAAAAATGTATATTGGTGTCACAACATTTGTTATAGAAAAATATAACAAAATGGGTAAAAAATAAATCTTATTGTACTTAACATTTTATCCGCTGACTCTAAATTTAAATTCATTATTTTTTTTATTTGTATTTTATTTGTTTTTACTCATCTCATTTATAGATTTGTTAGGAGAAATTTTTTTAACTTCAACTAAAATCGGAAAAGAAAGTATTAAAAAAAAGGGTAAGTTTAAATAACAAATAAATTCACTTTAGTTAACAACAAAAATGATATAAAAAAAACTAATGTTTAATTTATCAGATAATAATGAGTATAAAAAAGGCTAAAAAAAAATAAAATAAAATTGACAATATTTCTTCAAAGTATTTCATTATAAATTTGGTTGCAGTCATTTATCATTTTAAAAACAAATATTCTTATATATAAGTATTACAATGTTGCCAAACTGTCAAGTCTAGAAAATTTTTATTTACAATGTTGAACCTCCTGATCTTTAAACAGCAAATGTCACTTCAACTCTTTGACATTTGCGAAGAAATACACAAACATAACCTCAAAAATTGAAATGCCAAAATTTTTTTATTGAAGTAAACAATGCATTAGTTTATAATAATATTATAAAAATACCTCTTTCCATGATATCAACAGTATCCCCATGAAAAAAAAAACAGCCATTCCTTAGATGCACGAAAATCAACTTACATGTTCCTCAACTCGTTTCTGCTGATTTTTACCTTTGGGCCTGGGCATCCATTCACCTTTCGAGATTCTGCTATATGCCTTTTCATAGTTCTGAGTGCGGATGAATTCGCTAACGATACTTTTGAGCTCGGCATTGTTGATCTTCTGCGGTTGATACCGGACGTTCATCTTATGCGTCACGAAACCGAGATAGGGGTCGAGCACTAGGGAGGTAGCCAAGTCGTCGTTCTCAGATAATTCCCTAGGATTCATACCCGCAGGTTGCATCTTGTTGAGATATGGTCGCGATGGCACATCAACAACCATTCTGATTACTGTAAAACGAGGGAATTGCAGATTTGATTCGCCCGTACTATTAAATAGAACGAATTGGGTTTCTCATGTTGTACTGTATTAATAATTTTATTAAGATTAGAGCGTTAGTAATTTAGCTGCAGATGCTCTAATTAATTAGGACAATTATTTACAAGCTGGAGCATCAAATAACAGTGTGACAAACATTGGGAAAATTCTCCAACCTGTTTAAGTTAAGTACACACACGTTGTTTTCCTTTAGTGTTTAATGCAATGGATCTTTCTTATAATTCTCGGGCATTCGTAATCCCTTCGTCAGTTTCGCATTAATTAATGTAAACAAACATGATGTTATAGCATTATGGGTGTTGTTCAAGGTCAACGAACAGGCTGACAACAAAGAAATTACAGGTTTTTTAATACCTATGTCTTAGGCACTCCCACAGTATTTCCCATCCAAAATGCTATTGACCCATTTATTGCACACACAATCACACGTACAGTTACGAAAACAATTATATTAGGCGTCAGTAAACGGTACCGATTAATACTTTAGGGATAACAGCCCGTTTTCCGTGCGGGATATCGATGGCCGACGACCCGTAGCCATTCGGATCTTACACGTCAACGGTAAATTTATCACTAAACTGAATTACCTCGATGCGAACTCGGTTATTAGGACGATCTACACACTTAAATAAAGTTATTAATTACCACTATTCGGTATGCGACGGCCCAGGTATCCCACATTATACGAAAACTTCCCTACAAGTTCCAGAACTCAGAGACGCTCGGAATCAATCATGGCAGTTCGTGTGTTCCTCTCATAATTATTTATTTACATTCGGATTTTTCCCGGGCCGTTCTGCCGCGAAACGCCACGGGATTCGATCGTTTCATTATTGTGTGCTTAATTTGCGTTTCGCGAACGGCATGGTCTTAAATATTTTGTTATTTAGTTCGGCTAACTACTATTCGAAAGAATAAGGAAATGGCCTAGCGCGGATCAGAACCGCACAATCTCGAATTATTACGTCTGTTATTTTATGTTTGTAATGTATGGATCGTTAATCATGTTAAAATGTAAAGTCACGTTGGCAATTATCCAAACATCTTTGATGTAATTAAAGATTAAAATTAAAATATTTAAAATTTAATTTCTCGTTAAATTTGAGATAAATGTTTCTAGATGGCGCCACCAATACTATTATCAATATTTATTTTTTATATACAGTGTGTTGTCGGATAAATCTCAAAAGAGCAAACATTTCTTTATTATTGATTTCTCAAAAAAATCTTTATAAAAGTGTTTTCAAATTTAAAAATAAAATCAATTTTTCGAAAATCGTCAAAATCGATAGTTTTTGTACTAAAAACTCGAGTAGCCCTCTTCATATTTTTGATAATTTGTTTGCCTAAACTCATGGATGTTGCAAATTCTCTCAGAAAGAAACAAATAACGGTAGATACTGTTTTTATTTATTAACTATACCTTTGTTGTTAAGGTGCTGTGTAGATTACTAGAATAATAATAATAAAAATAATAATAATATCAGTAATCAAGTTTTGAAAAAAAAATACAATTTTGTTCATTGAATATTCCATATTCAGTGCAAATTTACAACATATATTCGTGAACATACTGTATATTTCCAATTAAATTACACTCACAACATTTATTTTAAAAATAACTGTGCAGTAATGATATTCGAAAGCTTTAAGTGTTTGTTCAAAATATTTAAATTTAGAATGGCTGAATACACAGTTGTTCAAAAGTTTAGTGGCAAAATAATCAAAGCATAGCATACACAATTTTTATCGTGAGGAATATATTAACTTGACAAATTAATAGCGGTTTTAAAAGCAAATAAGTAGGCGTTCTCAATATAATAAACTATTTTATTTTTGGGTAGGTTTGAAATATGTCAATAGGTGACGCAACTAATAAAATTATATATATTATAAACATCAATATTTTAAATTTAAATTAATATGAATATCATATTTTTTTATTAATTTAATTCTAATGTGATTATAAATTACATTTATTACAAAAATTAGATCCTAGAATATATAAACAGTTTCTACAAATGAATGTTTTAGTTTAAAATTTTTATATACACTGTCGTTCGAAAGTTTAATTTTGAACTAGTCAGTTCTAACCAAATTAGGTCCAAATTTTACGTATAAATTTGGGATTCATGAACAATATTAGAATCACGCATTAGCATAAAATGTTTTAAATTATCTATTTTCGGTGCTTATGCTTAATTTTATTATAAAATTATAATTGCATCTTTTATTTTAGTTTCACCCTGAAAATACCTTTTAAAAATTATGGTAAAATATAATTTTGTTGATTTTGTTTAGTTTTTTTGAAGGGCATTTACGAAATAAGAAGATAGAGAATCAAAAAAAAATATGATTAAAACTCGATTTTTATTATGAAATTCCAATTACAAGAACACCAAAGAAATAAAATTATTCTAAGCATATTTGGGGTAAATGTCAATAGGTGGCGCCATGACTACTTTTATTAATATTTTTGGTTATTTGCATTATCCTTTTTTATTAAAATATCTCGAATATGATGACACACTTATTTAAGACAAAATATTTAATTTTGAAGTTTATATGTATACAATCAGCCAAATTGTAAATTTTTTATTAAAATATTTCGAGTACGATGACTACCATTTGTTTAAAAATTAACTAAAAATACTTACCAATATTCAGAAAACACAAGTTATTTATATAAAATAAATTAGAATTTTTATTTAAGTTCTCAGGGTATTTGAAGTAAATGACAATAGGTGGTGTCATTATTACTTGTATTAATGTTTTTGGTTATTTGCATTATCCTTTTTTACTGAAATATCTCGAACATGATAACACTTATTTAAAAGACAAAATATTTAATTTTGAATTTTATATGTATACAATCAGCCAAAAGTTTTAGTACAAATTGTTATTTCAATATAATGGTTTAGCTAAGTTTTTAATATATGCCGATAAAAAAAAATGCTTATTTGCTTTTTGTTTATTTTAGGTGCTCTTTCAACAAAATTTTTGTTTATTTCTTTTAAAACGTTCCTTATTAGATTTTATGTGATTATACATTCAATTAGCCGGCAGTACGGCTGAGAAGGAAGGGTGCATCATTGCCAGAAAGCAGCCTTGAAAGTCAAGCAGCAATATGCGGTACCGGTTGTTGGTTGGGTCACCATTCGGACAACACTTCTTAGTGGCTCGGTGTGTTCCGGCACTCTAGCCAAAAGGGCCTTCAAGGCCTGTAGTGCTGAGTTATTATTATTATACATTCAATTATGTAAATATTACATATTTACAAATACCACCATGGAGAACAGATGAGTAACAAAGAAAATGTTTCATGATTTTTATTTTTTTTTTAAGTAAATGTCAATAGATGGCGCCATCAGCACCTTTACTAATATTTATTCTTCATAAGATTTTAGGTTCAATTATAATTCTTTATTAAAATATTTTGAATACAATCTCACTTATTTAAAAAATAAATATTTAATTTTAAAATTTCTATATACACAATCCACCAAAAGTTTTAGTACAAATTATATGATGGAGGAGTTAAATTTTTAAGACATGATGGTGAAAAAAAAAATGACTTATTTGTTTTTTTTTAATGTATTTTATTATATTTATGCGAATATACATTAAATTATGTAAATATTACACATTATAAGTATGAAGAACACATGGGTAACAACAAAGTATTTCATAATTTTTTTTAATCATTTTGGAATGCATACAATACACATCATCTTTTTATCTATTTATTTTTTAATTTTATTCCCACAATAAATACTGCTAAAAAACTAGTGACTTAAAGAATGCAGTGGCGTATCGCCCCATTTAAAATCATCCTGATATGTGACGTAAAACAACCAATAGGACAGGTTTAGCAGCCCGAACGAGGTCGGGAAGAGAATCCTGGCCACCCTGTCGATGTAGGAAACACTGTTGATGTGTCTCAAACCGTGATCGTGCGTGCCTGTAACGAATTAAATCCTATTTAGGGGGAATTTTACACGCAACGTTGCCAAACCGCGAGATCCTGACGCCTCCCTCTGTCTTTGTCTCCGAAATTTGTCATCTCCTTTCAAGCAGTATAGGAACTGGCGCCATTTCGGTAGCTTATATTCCGTCTGGGTGGTCCTTTCGATTGTTAATTTCACTGGAGATGGTTGGGGTTGAATTGTTTCCGTTGATGATAAAGTTACTTTTCGGATGTCGTAATGCGTGGACGGTTCCTAATAAGATTAAGTATGTCTAGAAGCTCCCGAGTGGCAATTATTTTCTAACGAATTTGATATAGGTTAATGTCAATATTGACGTACTGCTGTGGTTAGACAACCCATTTTCGCTGAGTGTATTTTAAGTTGCATATTTTTGGTTGTTCTGGTTTCTCCGTTCAGCTGATTTTCAATTTACCGAGAATTTTCACAATTTTGTTTTGTTTTATATAATTTTAGTTTAAGAGTTTATTGTATGATTTTTATGTAGTGTTTTATGTAGAATTTTTTTATTTATTCCAGTCATTAAATTGTCTATTGTGTTGATTTAATGCGTATTCTATTTAATATTGTCGTGTTGTTTTACGTCTGCGTTGTACGATTTTGAGAGAGGAATTTTTGTTTGAAAAACAATTGTAGAATTTTGTTAAGGACTTCCATTTTGATTTTGTGAAAATTTAACTTTTCTGATTTAATTTTTAGTGTAATAATTGTTTATATATGAAAGTGTGCACTTTATAGATATAAGATCAATTATTATTTTTTGTTTAGGAAGATTTATTTTAGTTTTTTCTCTCGTTTGTTTTTAAAGAGTTAATTTTTCGGTTATTCAATTTTGCTGTTTCATATTTATTTTTCAATCACCTCGTTTGGGTGAGTAGAAGTTCTGTTCTTTATTTTAGCTTTTTCATTTTTGTAAATTTCTTGCATTTATCCACGCTTTGATTTTAATTTGTGAAACCACGTGGATAGAAATTCAAAGGTTGTGTATTTTGTATAATCTTCCTGAAAAATAAACCTTTGCTTTGCATAGGAAATAGCATTGTCCTATTTTAAATTAGAGTCAAGTGCAGTTTTCATTTTAGGCCAGAACCTTCAGTTCAAGGTTTTTTTTCTGCACATCTGTAATTTAACCCATTTTGTAAAATAAATTGATTGTTAATTAGTGTCATTGGGTTAAAAATTCTGTTCTTTATTTTATTTTAAACCTTTTCAATTTTTCGGGTAATTAAGAAAGTCTGATTTCATTCACTCACAATTTACTTACAATTTCGTGGTTAGATTCAAGTTTTAATTTGCGAGGCTAACTCTGATGTTAATAGTTCTTTTGCGTTCATTAAAATCTTATCCGTTTGAGCTAGCTAATTTTCTTTTTCTTTTTCATTTTAAATTCATTTTGCATTTTCATTAAATTCAATCAGTACACAGCAGTACGTCAATGTCAATATCGCATTTGACATATGTTAATATTTAAATAAATCCTCAATTACATTAAGTTTCGGACATATAATCAAATTTCTTCGTCTAAAAACTCCCGACTGGCAATTATTTTCCAACAAATTTTGTCAATGTTGACGTATGTCAATGTCAATATCGGATTTGACGTACGTCAATATTTAAATAAATCCTCAATTATGTTAAATTTCGGATATATAATCGAATTTCTTTTCTAACAAATTTGATATAGGTTAATGTCAATATTGACGCATGTCAAAATGTCAATATCGCATTTGACGTATGTCAATATTTAAATAAATCCTCAATTACGTTAAGTTTCGGACATATAATCGAATTTCTTCGTGTAGAAACTCCCGACTGTCAATTATTTTCCAACAAATTTTGTCAATATTGACGTATGTCAATGTCAATATCGGATTTGACGTATGTCAATATTTAAATAAATCCTCAATTACGTTAAGTTTCGGATATATAATCGGATTTCTTTTCTAACAGATTTGATATAGGTTAATGTCAATATTGACGTATGTCAATGTCAATATCGCATTTGACGTATGCCAATATTTAAATAAATCCTCAATTACGTTAAGTTTGGGACAGATGATTGAATTCCTTCGCCTGGAAACTCCCGACTGGCAATTATTTTCCAACAAATTTTGTCAATATTGACGTATGTCAATGTCAATATCGGATTTGACGTATGTCAATATTTATAATAAATCCTCAATTACGTTAAGTTTCGGATATATATGCGAATTTCTTTTTTTAACAGTTTGATATAGGTTTAATGTCAATATTGACGTATGTCAATGTCAATATCGCATTTGACGTATGTCAATATTTAAATAAATCCTCAATTACGTTAAGTTTGGGACAGATGATTGAATTCCTTCGCCTGGAAACTCCCGACTGGCAATTATTTTCCAACGTCACGCTATTGGCGACGCCGACGAATATCTCCTCAGATTCCTCCAAATCTTCCCAATCCTCTTCGTCTACGGGTATCTCCCCACTGCCCACTTTGGTGAAGTAATGCACTCCTGCGAACTCCAACAACGTGGCTATACAATAAAAGAAGCTCATAAGTAAAAACCAGTCCAGAGCAGTGGCGTAACGAACTTTAGGCAAGTCGGTGCGGGAATCCAAACTTATCGTCGACAAAGTTAGGACGGTAGTTATGCCCAGGCCGACTCTGTCGCTCGTGGCTTCTCTGTGGATCCAAAAGGACACCCAGGATAGGACCACGATCAATATACAGGGCACGTAGACTTGAATCAGGAAATAACCGGTGTGTCTTTGGAGGTTGAACGAAACTTGGAGGACGGAAAAATCACCTGAAGGAATTAAGTTAGATATATACAGGTTGATTCTCAATATATGCGACAAACTTTAAGCACTGATTCCTGGGATTATTTTGATCATAAAAGTTCGTAAGAACATATGTCCAAAATTGCTTAATTCTAAAGTTGTACAATGTTTAATAGTAAGTTAACATAATTAATGTTTTTATTATAAATTAACAAAATAATTAGTAAAACAAAATTAACTTATACTAACTGTTGAAAATGACCGCCCCCAACTGCAATACAAGCTTCTATCCTCCGTCGTATTGACTGGCGAGTCCATTCTAAAGTACCAGGGGTATTTCGAATTGTTTGAAAAGTTGCGATAATACGATTTCTCAGTTCATCGACATTTTCAATGGGTGTCGTACAAACTAATGATTTAAGGCGATCCCAGAAAAAAGTCCAAAGAATTTAAGTCTGGAGACCGAGGAGGTCACGGTTGTGGACCTCCCCGTCCTATCCACCGATCTGGATACGTATTGTCCAAAAACTCGCGAGCAACTAAACTAAAATGCGCTGGAGCACCGTCATGCATAAAATACATTTGTAATCTTAATTGCAACGGAACTTCTTCCAGCCGTAGGAGTAGCTCCTCTTCAAGAAAATTGCGGTATACCTCGCCATTTAACAGCATCGGTAAAAAATGTGGACCTAACAAGTGATCTCCAACAATTCCGGCCCACACATTGACAGAGAATTGGTGTTGATGACGGGCATTCACTAGTTCGTGCGGATTTTCTTCGACCCATGTGTGATTATTATGAAAATTAATAATCGCATTTCTAGAGAAAGTAGCCTCGTCAGTGAAGAATATTTGATCCAATGACAAAAAGCCACTCTTTGCGGAAAGTCTGCCGGCAAAAGTGCCTGCACCCGTTGAATGCGATATGGATGCAAGAGTTGATCTTTCAATATTCTCCAAACTGTGGCCTGACTAATGTTTAAAGCAATCGCAATTTTTCTGGTGCTTGTAGTAGGATGTTCCTCAATTTCATTTAGTACCATTTCTTCAACTTGTGGAGTTCTCACTGTAGATGGGCGCCCGTTATCAGTCGTCCGTTTTTTTAAATTTCCCGTTTCACTAAGACGTTGGTGAAGACGGGCAAATATTGAATGATGCGGAGTAATACAGTTCGGGTATCGTTCTTCATAAAGACGTCTAGCAGCACGCGAATTTCCATTGGCAAGACCATAAACGAAATGCATATCACACAACTCAGCATTCGTGTGATTCATTTTAGAAAACAGAAACTAGCAATAAACTGAATGAATACTCTGACAACTATTGACAAATATTGAAATGACAAATAAACAATTCCCTCTCAACACAATAGTTTTTTGAAGAACCAGCTGTGATATTATATCGTGTTAGTCATAGTTCATAATTTATTAGTAAACATTCAATAACTTTAAAACCAAACTGTTTTGAATATATACTCATATGAACTTTTATTATCAAAATAACCTCAGGAATCAGCTCTTAAAGTTTGTCGCATATATTGAGAATCACCATGTATACAGGGTGTTTCACTAGGGGGGAATTCTTCTATAACTCGCAAACGATAGGAGGTTCCAAAAGAAGTATATTTTTGGGAGTGATTTTTTATACTAACCCCCAAAGTGACACCTACCAAAAAATATATTTTATTTGTTCATTAGTTAGCTACTACATGTTAAAATTACAAAAAGGTCGAATTGGTGGAACTTAGTTAAAAAAAATAAAAACCTATTATGGATATGTGCATATGTATTAAATTATTTACCATAAACTATATTAAAACCTGTAAACTATCTCCATACCTATCGTCATAAATACATTCTTACAACAAAATATACACCTACAAAAAAAACTATAAACAATCAACATTTCGTAGCTCATCAGATACGATGACGACTACTCTGTACCATACTCGATGTAATATTGAAATTGATCTCGTCGAATATGCGATTTGACAGCACGAATTTCGAACATGTGATGTGTGATGTAGACTCGGTACAATGTTATCCTATAATCTGCTATAATGAGTATGCAGTGACCTGTTTCCAGGACGATTCGATTTTCATACAAGTTTTCTCAAGTTATAAGAAGTTACAACGAGTATGGTACAGAGTAGTCATCATCGCATCTAGTGACAATATGATGATTTCATATGCTTAACCGGCTAGACTCTTTCTTTCAAATCAACGGTACCTTTTACTAACAAACTGAAGGGGTAGCAATAGGTAACCGCTTATGTCCATTCATAGCTAACCTCTTTATGGGAAAATTTGAAACCGATCTTCAGAATACTTCGGCATATTTTCCACGGGTTTGGGTTAGATACGTTGATGACATTTTTTGTGTTTTTGCGCTTTATGTGAAAAATGGCTTTCATCCGATTTAGTCCATCATGTACACATGCCAATAATTTTACCTTATAATCTTATGAAAAATGTATAAAAGACTTTTTTTTATTATCTATTACTGCTTACGAGTTATAGAGGGATTCCCTCCCAATGAAACACCCTGTATAAAGAAGATTTAGCGAAAAGGTACCTTCACGTCTGGTGAAAGTAAAATTTCTGTAAGGGAAACTCATCAAATCGAATTGCGATAGAGTCATGCCCGGTACAAAATTTACGCTTTCTTCATTTTGCCATTGGTAAACTAATTCTCTCGACGTGTAAGCGTCTGAAAGTGATTTTGTTTGTAATGGACGATTTGGGTGATTTAGAAAAATCGACTTACAACTGCCCAGTATCAGAGGACACGACTGTCGATCCATTGGAAATGTTCTAAGCTCCATAGGGCACTTTGCTTTTATTGTAAGGCTGCAAAATGTACCAAATCAATCTTTTAGGTAAAAAAAAACCCTTTTTAAAATAAAATAAATCATTTATGGTACATTTCACGAATGACATTGACATATATTTGACATACGTTAATGTCAACTATAAATATCGATTTGTCTTACAGCTTAATGAAATAATATTACAAAAATAAAAGAGTGCGGTTTATTTATTTATAAAATTATTTATATAAATAATAAAAATAATAAAATAAAGGACATCACTCTTTTATTTTTGCAATATTATTGTAATCTTATACTTAACTTACAGCCTAATGTTGACGCAACACATGTCAAACTTGTCATACTAATAATGTTCGATACAAACTCCAGTATTAGCAAAAATTGAAACATATATTATACCGCTTTATTACATTAAAAGTAAAAAAATCGCACAGAAACACATCATTCTCTCTGCTTTATTAATGTTTTATCTTGAACACGTAAGATAAGAGAGCCTGCCCCACCGATCGAGCAAAGCAAACTCCGAAGAACACGACACCCAATTAGAATTTTTAAATAGCCCCGTGCTAACGCAAGATTAATGCTTGCAATCTGCGCTTTATAATTTCGGACCAATTCCAACGTTGCAAATTTATAACAATTAATAAGTCGCGCCCTTATGATTTATGTCCTTACAGTCCGGATGATGTATGAACATAGGAGAAGGATGATGAGTAAAATTAGAACAGCTGAGAAAGGATAATGGACATAGAGAGGACGTCTTCATCGTGTACGAAGGGCCGAGGAGGTACCTGAAGACGGCACAGCTATCGGCTGCTTTTCAGGTCCTGCTCCCAAAGTAAGGTTTTTGCCATGGTTTTCCCTTACTTCTTAGCAAATGTTGAGAGATAGCTAAAGTCGTTCCATGATATGGGCGCAAATGTAATAACAACTGATAGTTGACTGATTCATTACATTTTTGCTATTATTACTGAACTTCTAGAATGTGTAATACACTCCAGGTAGCTTTCTTTTGTTTCCTTTCTCTATTGAATAGGTATTGAAAAAAAAAAAATGAGTAATGGAGTTCAACATGAACAATTTTTCCTTTTTTTTTAAAAGTTATTTGTTATGCAAGTTATTTGTGGTTTATAACATATTTCTTTTTTTGTTAACTAGCGCTTTAAACAGCGCTTAACCTTTTTCCAATTTTTTTACTTATTTTTTTTTTATATTTATCTTTCAATTTTTGTACTTTTTTACATTTGCTTATTTTTCTAAACTTTGTAACGATTATTTCCAAATTTTGTAGCTCTCCTTAATTTTTTAATCTTTTTATTTTGAATAGTTTTTTAATTTTTTTTCCATTTTTAAGCCTTTGCATTTGTTTATTTTTTAAAAAATTCTTTTTTTCCATTTTTTTTGCTTTTTTAATCTGTTTTACATTTAACATTAAAATAAATTTCATACCTTTTTTAATATTTTCAAAATTTTCTCTAAATCATCCCCCTTTTAACATTTTTTTTTTCAAGTTAACTATTTTTTTTCGTGTTTTCCGTTTTATAATCTTTTTTATTTTTTAAAATTTTCTTTTAAACAATTCTCACTTTTTTAATTTTTTTTAACAATAAATAAAAATATTTTCATTTAATAATAGTTATCAAAAACCATTTCTTTCTAAATTTTTCTTGCATTTGTTTATTTAAAAAAAAATCAATTGTTTTTTTTATCTTTTTTTTTACATTTTACACCTTTTCTAAAGTTTTTGATTTTTTTTGTACTTCTAAATTTTGCAGCTCTCTTTTTTTAATTTTTAATTTTTAACATTTTTTTTTCATTTTTAAGCCTTTGCATTTGTTTATTTTTTAAAAAAAATTCTACCTTTTTTCATGTTTTACTCCTTTTAGCCTTTTTTTTACATGTTTACATTTTTACATTTTTACATTTTCTTTTTTTTTTTTAAGGTTGATTCTTTCTTCATGTTTTAACATTTGTTTTGCAAATTTTGTGCCTCTTTTTGACGTTTTATATTTTTTTAAGAATAATAGTTTCTTACATTGTCTTTTTTTACCTTTTCGCATTTGTTTATTTTTTTCTATTTTTTTTTCTTTTGTTTACCTTTTCAACAGTTTTAAAATGTTCTACAAGCCTTGTATCCCATTTTTAATTTTTTTTCAAATTGTTTAACATTTTCATTTTTTTTTCGTTTTATAACGCTTTTTATTTATTTTTTTAATTTTAATTTTAAGCAATTCTTAATTTTTTTAATTTTTTTTTTGAATAACAATAAATAAAAATATTTTTATTATTTGTCTTTACAATGGCTTCATTTTATAATAGTTATCATAAAAAACTTCTTAAATTATACCTTTTTTTAAATACTCTCCAGCCATATTAGTCATGCCATTTGTTTTTTGATTCTATATTCGCAAATAGTGACCTCAAATATCCCGTAAATTACCGACTATTTTTTCAATTGTCTCGTTTTATAACGTTTTTCTTTTTTCAAATATTTATTGAAAATTCTAATTTTTTTTTTTCAATGGCTTCATTTATAATAGTTAGTTGACATTAAAATTCTTAAAATTATCGTTTTTTTGTAAATATTCTCCAGCCACATTGATTTTTGATTCTATATTCGTAAATAGTGCCCCAAATATCCCGTAAATCACAACTACTATTTCAACTTTTTCGTTTTTATAACTTCCTTTTTTTTAATTTTATTTTAAGCAATTCCTAATTTTTAATTTTATCGTATTTTTTTTTATATACAAAATCACAGACTATTTTTTTTTTATTTTTTCGTTTTGTAAAGTTTTTTTTTAAATTTTTATTTTAAACAATTCTTAATTTTTTTTTTAAGAACAAATAAAAATATTTTTTCAATGACTTCATTTTATAATAGTTGTCATCAAAAACTCTTTAAATTATCGTTTTGTTTTGTAAATACTCTCCAGTCATATTGATGTTTGAGTCTATATTCGCAAATAGTGACTCCAAATATCCCATAAATCACAGACTTGGAAAAAAGCTGGAGTTTTTTTTCCTATATTACAAAATTTTTTCCCACCATACTGGATTCACCATTATATGATTCAATGTTAAGAGTGTTGGATAGTGTATCATCGGTTGCCTATTTTTCGCAAATCCAATTTTCGAAATTACGCTCAAATAAATCCGAAAATACAAAATAAACAAAACCTCTGGTGATAAGATTCAGGGTTATCAAGGATTTCCGAGGGGTAACTCAATTGGCAATGTTGTAAAAAGGATTATTTATGATATAGAGCGATGGAAAGTAGAGCAACATTATTGTAACATTCGACTGTTTTTTTTTTTTTTTACTTATTGTTAGTGAAATGATTCGAGTTGTTTTTGTGTGGTTGGAGTTGTTAAAGCAAAATAGCAGTTTTACGAATGATAGTGTGGATAGCTTTCTAGAGATTAAGCGTAATATTTTGCTGAACTAAGTAAGGTTCTAAAGGAAAACAAACTTACCGCATAGAATAGAGAATGCCACCATCTTGACTTATACGTAATAACTTGTTTGGCACTGTAATTGTGTGGACGTACGAGTTTTTCCCGTTATAAAAATAAGTATCAGGTCTCCATATTCTTTCCAACATCTTAATTGATAAAGATAACGATTTAATTGGACCCAAGAAAGACAATCTCCTATCTTGCCAGTACTGTCTGAAATAACAATCCATCGAATATTCCTATAATCGAAACAGTTATATTATAAGATATATATCTTTCTTATTCACACACCATATCGAGCTCAGATACAGGCCCCATGCTCCTAATAAGAATATTCGTCTGTACCACAGTTGGTGTATCTGAAATTCAAAGGTGAACACGCACAAAGAACAAGCAAATAAACGGAAAGGTTAACAAACGGACAGCATTCCTCGAATTATCCAAAAATAAAGGTAAAAATGCGGAATAGCAAGTGACAATGGCATATTTTTGCGTATACATACGAGCGACCCAATTTCGCGTAAAGAAATTCGAAGTACACTCTGGTTATCTTGTCGAAAAGGAATTTCCCCAAGTAATGCTAGGCACGCGCTGTCAACTTCAAAGGTACGCTTCGCATTGTTTGGGTAAAATGTGGTATGCGTCAGTTATATTTAAATTAAAAGAGATTTCGTGAGATTTCCTTGTCTGTTGGTAACGAATTTATCATATCAAAGGGTCTGTGCGGAGATTATCCTTCAAAATAGATACATGTAAAGGACATGTATTTAAGATCATGGTATAGTAAAAATAATAAGTAATTTTAATAAGCAATTATTGTTGAACGACTTTTACATACGAGGGTTTAACTTGTCCACGTGGCTGAGTGGCCAATAATTACAGCACAAGTAAAATACAGTGCCTTTCCTATGCATTAGACATTAGAAGATTAGGTACGCTTACCAATAAAAACAACTTTTTGGTAATGATGAAATTCTCTCCTACAAAATATGTTTATTAAATTTTATTAACATGACGATTAAAAACATTTAAACCATTTAAAAATTTACAATAATTATTTATGTATATTGTTAATTATATCGTTTTGACAATCATTAAATTTCAACTTCCCAGTAATTTACTTTGTTTAAAAATATATTTTGTTTAAATTTGACATACGACAAATAAGTAAATGTTCTTTTAAATCAAATACTTACGTTATGCGAATTTGTAAAAATTAATCCACTCTACACGTTGTACAATAATTGTAAAAACAGGAAAAAAATTAGAAATATTTGACAGATAACTGTTAAGACATTTGACATATTGTATTTGATATGGCGAATATTAAAATTTTATGTATATTTTATTGAGACTACCACAAACATGTCAACAGATAGAAACTTTCACAATTACTCTCCTTAAATTTGACAGATAATCTTAATATTTGACAGGTGACACTTGATGTTATGAAATGTAATGCAATTGGACCGACTCTCTATAGATTTGACGGTAAATATATAAACAGGAAAAAGTTTGAATATTTTGCTTAAATTTGACAGTTTTGACAGGTAACGTTTGACATTATAGTAGGCAATTCAATTCGGTGAATCAACGTGCTGTAGATTGCACGATAAAGGTATACACAGAAAAAAGATCGAAGAATATTCTGCTAAAGAAAAATGTTCAAAATTACTCTCCTCAAATTTGACAGATAATCTTAATATTTTACAGGTGACACTTCATGTTATGAAATGTAATGTAATTGGACCGACTTTCTATAGATTTGACGGTAAATATATAAACAGGAAAAAGTTTGAATATTTTGCTTAAATTTGACAGTTTTGACAGGTGACGTTTGACATTATTGTAGATAATCCAATTCGGTGAATCAACGTGCTATAGATTGCACGATAAAGGTATACACAGAAAAAATATCGAAGAATATTCTGCCAAAGAAGAATGGTAACAGAAAGAAATTTCAAAATTACTCTCCTCAAATTTGACAGATAATCTTAATATTTGTCAGGTGACACTTGATCTTATGAAACGTAATGCAATTCAACCGATTTTCTATAGATTTGACGGTAAATATATATAGAGAAAAAATCTGAATATTTTCCTTAAATTTGCCAGTTTTGACAGGTGACGTTTGACATTATAGTATATAATCCAATTCGGTTAATCAACGTGCTATAGATTGCACGATAAAGGTATACACAGAAAAAAGATCCAAAAATATTCTGCTAAAGAAGAATGTTAACAGAAAGAACTTTCAAAATTACTCTCCCCAAATTTGACAGATAATCTTAATATTTGACAGGTGACACTTGATGTTATGAAATGTAATGCAATTGAACCGATTTTCTATAGATTTAACGGTAAATATATAAGGAGGAAAAAAATTTAATATTTTCCTTAAATTTGACAATTTTGACAGGTGACGTTTGACATTATAATAGATAACACAATTCGGTCTATCAATATTCTATAGTTTGCAACCATAAATGTGTATCCAGAAAAAAAGTCTAATATTTTGCTGATATTTGACATTTAATAGGTGACAGTTAACATTGAAAAACGTAATATTTTATTTAAAATTGACATACGATAGATAAGTGTTAAAATTTTAAATCAAGTATATTATGGAGAATAATCAAATTTAAATCTACTTTCTGTATGCTGTAAGGAGTTGTAGAAACTCCAAAAAATTAGAATAATTTGACAGAGAGATATTTGACAGATTGTTTGATATAGCGAATATTACAATCTGATGTATTTTTTTATTGATACCACAACAAATATGCCAATAAGGAAAAGTTTTCAAAATTACTTTTCTTACATTTGACAACTAATCTTTTGACAGGTGACTCTTGATAGTATAAAAAATAATTCCATCGAATCTCTATAGATCTAACGGCAAATATATAAACAGGAAAATGTTGATTAAAATTTTTTTTTTCATTTTGACAGTTTTGACAGGTGATATTATAGTAGATAACCTAATTCCGTCTATCAACATTCTGTAGATTGCACGATAAATGTGTAAGCGGAAAAGAAATTGAAGAATATTTTGTTAAAATTTGACAAGTTTAATCAGTGACAGTTAACACAACGGAAGATTTTCAATTTGTTCGATTTTGTATGGAAGTGCATAATGTTCTTTGCTTATCCGCAAAATACGAAGAAAAATTGCGATAATTATTGTTTGAGTTCAACAAATCATTGATGTCTAATTTGACATATCGTAGTTGTCATTTTTAATATAAGTCAGTATGAAGAAATTTCCAATTCGATGAACTTTCTGTAGAATTTATATTAGTGCATATATGCTACATATAAACAGGAAACGATCTTTTTTTATCGATTTGACAAATATATTTTGACTTCTAATATATGACAGTTAATACTGTTGAATATAATCCAATTCGACCCAGTTTCTATATATGTACTGCACAATAATTTTATAATAAGGGAAACATATGTATGTCTCTTAAAGTTTCAACACAAATCAGGTTTGACATCTAATTTGGCAGATCTGATCGGAATTTTCAATTTAAGTCATAATGAAAAAAATTTCTGATATCATTTCTAATAACTGTCAAAATAATACTGCAAAACAAATGTAAGTATTAGAATATTTTGCTTCCCAACTATTCGACAAAAGTAACAGAAATGGAGGCAAGTCTAGTAGTTGTCAAATAGCTTTTGTTTTTGACAGATTTGTTTGTAAATATACGTAATTATAGTTACCGTGTCCGTGAGTGGGCAGTTGCGAACTTTCGTAGTTTTTCAACAAATTCTCCAAAAGCAGGGTGATGTTTTTGCTGACCACGTGATTCAATGGGAATCTGTTACTTCTCTTGTCGATTGTAGTGTTTGCAGTAGAGAGCGGATTATGCCTGGGAATTCTTGAGAAGCTAACAACCTTGGATTTGAGAGTAATGTCTTTCGCGTTAACGTTCATGTTGGTACGCAGAAAGTTTCCGCTCAGTAAAGACAAACATCTCAAAAGTAATCTGTAAAAGAACAACAAGAGTTTTGTCTATAAAGTTTGAATATTTGGATTTATCTGTGATAAATATAAATTCTTTTTTTACATACATATTATGTGCAATAAATACTTGTAATATATTTTAAATGAATACTATTGAAATTGCACACACAGTTAGCGAAAGAATTTCTCATCTAATTCACCCCTTTGACGACATACAACCCCTCTGTAGAACGCCTCCTATTTGAAGCTCAATTTTTTGCTGACGCGGCTTTCGTTTTGTCTCTCATCGTCTTTTTGAAAAGGCTATCGAGAATAGCCTTGCAATTTCCCGTGCATCTCGTTTGACGGAAGTCCCGAAGATCGATATTCGAAACTATGTTTACATATGCTCATATCTCCAGCATATAACAAGGGCCTCCAATTTTTTTCTCCTGTCTATTTTTTGGTGAGAAGAAAGGTGTCGATAAAATTGAAATTACGTAGGTATTTATGTACGCATAGCTTACACTCGATTGATTTAACCGATAATATATAAATGCAGTTCAATAGATTATCTTTTGTTCATGCAACGAAATTGTCTATTTCTAAATAGTTGTCCTACCTTATTTATTAGTTAATGCCGTATATGTAAACTGGTTTAAAATATCAACACTCGTTTAATCGAAAACGTATGCGGAATTTATTTCAAGCTACACTAACTAAAACACTTGGCTGCTGCATCAAATCAGCAACAAACTCATGAAATAATCAAATTACATTATATTTTAGATTAGAATTCTTACACTAACCGTCTTCTGTAACAGTTATTTTGTTAATTGTTACCAACTTAAATTTATATGAAATGAAATTAACATGTAAAATAAAATCGTCATAAGTATACAACAGAGTTTCAAAATGATTGTCAATTCCGCTCCTATAGATAGTAACAGGGTGTAGGTATATGCCGCGTGTTTGTAATGAAGGTTTGAACTAAGTCAGTGTTGGAACATAAGAAAGTAAACGGATCTGTCATAAATAAGGAAAACGTAACCTATATTTGAACTCGCATTATATAAACGACTATGGATTGGTGTTTCTGCTTGTAAAATTAATGTAATTAATTTAACTTTAGTAAAAATGTATGATTTTACAATTCAGTACCAACTGGTGTTTAACTAAATTTATTTATTACTTTAAATTATAACATACCAATTAGTATAATTATTAAGTGACAAAACTGCATCTCTCAGTTCTTCTATGGTATGCATGCGGTTTCTATAGATCCTATTTTTTAAGATAGCCAAACATGAAGTAATCTAATGGGGTTAGATCAGGCGATCTTTGGTGGCCATCTTTGTGCTCTAACAACCTGTCAGCAAAAAACTGTTGAAGATATTGGCAGGTTTGTTCGAGCCAGTATGTGCTGGAGGATTATCGTGCTGAAAATAACCTGCTTCAAGCTCATTTACTTGTAACTCTGCAATAAACAATTCCAACATCTGTTGGTAACGTTGGGGTGTTACAGTTTCCTCGAAGAAAATTGGCCCTATTATTCGTTGCCTGGGCATAGCTAACCAAATTCCTCAAATTATAAGATAAATAATAGAAAGATACTACAACACGAACGCCAATGTCGCTAAATGTCAAGAAAAATTCATTAAATGTATGAAATTTGTATGTAGCTAACTTCGGTCATTAAATTGGTAATAAGTATAGATAAATTTTTCCGGAAAACAGTTTTTTTCTTACGACAATCATTTTGAATCTCATAGTACTTATAAAAATTTATTTATTAGCCTATAAGTAGATTTGGATTTAAGAATTCAAATGTTCTTCATCTATAATAATTTCCTTTCTCTTACAAATCTCAAGGAAACAGCAATTTGTGGTCTCGTTATTATATCCTATATCTAGAATGTCACATACAGAAATCACCTTCATTTTCTTCGTGGTTTCTCAGCCTTACAGAAAGCGAGAAAGCCATCCGCACAACTTATTATTACATCTTCCCAACTTACCACGTCAATACTGCAAACTTTACTTTGTGCACTCAGTGCAGACGTTAAAGTTCTTAATACCTACAAAATCAGCTTGAATTAAATTTTGAAATGCCTTCAATATCAGACCTGCATAACAGTATATTAAGGAACTTGAATTATGTATGTGACGTACGGAAGTTAATTATTATAATACAGTGAGATCGAATAGGACTGGCCTGATACTACTCCATCTTACCCTAGGACAATTAAAACTTCTATGGAAACAAACATGAACTTGAAGTAACCAACCAAGGCCAAAGAGCTCTGATGGTGTGCCAGGAAACTTTGCAGGGAAAAATTGGAGATGCAACCCAAAAATACTGCTCTGGATGTATACAGCGATAGTGAGACCGATCATCACCTATGCATCAGTAGCATGGAGCAAAAGAACTAATCTGGCCACCGCGAGAATTAACCTCTCGAAAGTGCAAAGATTAGCATGTGTATGCATAACGGAGGCTATGAGAACCTGCCCAACAGCAGCTATTGAAGTAGTATTGGATCTTGCCCCCCTCCACATTGTAGTAGAGGGCGTGGCGAAAAGAACCGCACTAAGAATGGTCAAGGAAGGAATGATTAGGCATAGGCCTCAATCTCCTGACGGTGATCAAACCTGGGATATGCCCCGGGATGATATGCTAAAAAAAATTAGCTTTGTGAAGGAATTCACCATAAAGCTAAGTACAGGAGCGAGTGGGATCATAACACCGCCTGTTGAACTTGAATAGAAATGCCCTCAAATGGTATACTGATGGCTCCAAAACGGCAGAAAGGACTGGAATAAGGATATGTGGCCTAGAACTACATATTTCGAAAGCTTGGGAAATACCCAAGTAATTTCAGGCGGAATACACGCTATTGGAAGATGTGTTCAGTTCAATATGGATAGGAACTATCGGAAGCAGGAGATTATCATCATGTCTGATAGTCAAGCAGCCATCAGGCGCTGAGCCCATATGAAATCAGCTCCAAGATGGTCTGGGAATGCCTAGGGAAACTAAATGAGGTAGGCAAAAGAAATAAAGTAAGCTCCTGTGGGTTCCGGGTCACACAGGAGTGGAAGGAAACGAAATAACGGATAACCTCGCAAAAACGGGGCTGGATGCCTTTGTAGGGCCTGAAACCTTTTGCGGGTTAAGTAGAAGTACAATACTGAGAAACTAAAAATAGAAATGGAGCAGAGAAAATCCAGTTACTGGAAAAATCTCCCAGGGAATGGGGCAAAGTAAAATTCTTCTGGGAACTTATAACCGAAAGAGGTTTACAGAATGCATCAACCTGAGTAAGATCAATGTTCGCATATTAACAGGAATACTTTCAGGCCATTGTATACTGAAAGGACGCCTGAGTAAGCTTGGATTGGAAATAGATCCTGAATGCAGATTTTGTGGGGACAGAATGAAACACCCATCCACCTCCCTCTAAACTGCGTAGCACTGTGCAACTCGAGGGCATTGCACCTGGGAGCATGTGAAATCGAAGAGGGAGACTTACCTAGACTGAGGCCCTCTGACATCCTACAACTTTTTAAAAGGAATAGGATTGGAAGGCAAAGCAGCAAGAATAGGGGACACAATGGATCTTTGGATGTAAATGGCATTTTGCCAAAAAAACACGTGACGCTCTCAATGCGAAATGAAGGCGTAGTCTTGAGAAAGACTGTATGTGAAATTTAACAAACAATAATACTGAATGACTAAATAAGCAAAATTCAAACACGAAACGCACGGCTATGTAGAACATATGAAGGATCCACGGGAATAACGATCAAAGTCCGTATTCGTATACTAAGAGATAAATGAATTTTAAAGTTTGAACACTTAAAGTTTAAAACGAATACATTAAATAGCAAACTTTGATTTCTACGGACTACGACCGTTTTTGAAATAGTTTGAACTGCGCATTATTATAATACTCAGATTTCCTACAAAATGGCACCTTATCTAATTTTCACAAAAAATGGACTTTGATCGTTATTCCCGTATACCCTTCATATGTCAATTTTGACAGCAAATTTGAGGAAACGCTGAATTACTAATTTCATTACATCATTGGAATGAAAAATATTGATTTGCGCATCACGGAAAGTAGTGTAGGATCAGTTAAATCATTCTCGATCTCAAGTTATAATACAATACTCGATCTGAGTATTGTATTATAACTTGATGTATTTTTATATGTATTTCTACGATGGTGTATATGTCCTTTTTATACCTCTTTCCCTTAGATTCGACAAGACAAAAATTGAAATTCCTATTACACAACATATGATATAATTAGAACCTAATTAATACCCAATCGCTTTCCTCAGGTACACTTGCCCGACCGACGCTCGAAATCGATGTTTACACGGGGAACATCTGCTTGTTTTCCGACCTGATTAATTAGCATAAGGTTTCTTGGAATTCGATTCCGACAAGAAATGAACCCTAAATCGTAGTGAGTGCGGTAATTCGAGTGTCTCGTTGCGGAAATCTTGAATTTAATGCCAATTAGCGCACGTATACCACGCCGAACGAACGAACGAACGTTTTGGTGTGCGGTGGGTGATAGCGGCAGTCTCCTTATTTTCGAAGAAGCATGGCGCACAGGCCAAAGGACTGTTTCGAAGTAATGGTATAGAAAAGGAAGAGACTCCGCGTGAAGAAGGTTGGGGGAACGATGATTTCCAACGTGGTTGTTTTAATTGGAGATTATAATACGTAAAAGGGACGTTTATATATAGGGATTAAGTGTTTCCAGATAAAATTGTGAAGTCGACTGGAAATAAACGAATATAAATGGAAATAAATTAAAGAAAGCTTGTATACACAGGGTGTATCAAATAAAAAAAGGAAATTTTGCTTGGGTGTTAACTACACGACATATAAAGCACAAAACCCACCGAAACCGGATTTCATCATTAAAAGAAATAAAAAAAGTAAAATTTAGAGCCAAAAATTATTTTAATCCGGGCCTGATGCAAGGAAACGTCATGTTAAGCACCCGACTAAACGTGGAATTATGTATAAATACATTGCACTCATTTAGTATTATTCTTAATGGTATGCCGTAAGTTCATTTAACGTCATTCTAAAGAAATAAAAGCCCTTGTAAAAATAGCAAAACTGAAGCATTTTAAATTTCTTCTTTTTATAAAATAAACATTCCTTTTTTGTTAAGAGCATTCTACGTAAGTCTACAAGTATTATTTTTAATATCCCGATAAGACGTTCGAGTTCACCGGATATGCGACTTCAGTAGTTACAAAAAAACGTAAAATATTTTCTTTTGCTTTGTCGAATCGAGAGTTAGTTGTTAATAATAAACGGTACCACATGAATCTGAGTTATTTCTTTGGATTTATTTAATCATATAACGCAAAATGAATTGAATCGAATTACACAGAAATAAATTGTAGATACAGAAAATTTGCAAACAGCGCCTTTTTACTATGATATCGCACGAAAATGAATCTATACATTCCCGCGCTTTTGCCGATTGCATCAAGCTTCGATTTTCTTTTATATGAAATCATGATGGTCCTTGAAAAGGATCGTTTTTTTCGAGACGGAAAGAATTTAAATAAAATGTTCGAAGTGGCTTGCACTCCAAGCGGCGATCCACACAAAACTAACAGCGGTAATGGCTAAATGATAGTGGTATGTGGGGATATACTCGGGACAGCATTTAGGTTGGGCACAGGTGCGGCTCTAGCCACGGGCATTTATAAAATATTTTTTTTTCTCGTTAATGCTTACAGATAGACCCCCTGTGCCACTAAGACTTTTTGATTGTATATGAATTACAGCTGCTACATATTATTATATTTACCCTCTATATCTGATACACCCTGTATTGTATACAGAGAAAAATCCGCATAGTAATATAATAAAATTCTATTGAAAATTCACTATTGCATTTGCGGCAAGCAATATGGAATTTATGCTTCTTTTATTGGTAGGTTATGTCAGTATTGTAGTAAAACTTTATTGAATGGTGAAATTTTGTGTTAAGATTGATATTAAATTTGATTAAGGAATAAAAAGAGCTGCCATAACAGATATAGGTAAGTAATTCCGATAAATTATTGTTTGAAATAAAAAGGAACGCAGTAACCTCAATAAATATTTAGTAAAGTGACGCAAGAAAAATATTATTACTATAAAAATATACATTTCAAATAAGCAAATAAATCTCAAATGTTTGTTCGTCTCTATTGTTATTTCTATTTGAATCAAAAGAAATTGATTGTTTGAAGTAAATATTCCATTTGATCAATTTTACAAAATTTATTTTGAAACTAAATATAGATATCTTCATTATTCAATGAATACATTAGTTATTTTAAGTATTACATACATTTGACCCAATAAATTTTTATTTGAGCATAAATATTTTATTTGTTTAATTCTATTAAAGATATTTTAAAACAAACAAATTTTATAACAAAATTATTTGCTTCGCCCAACATATAATTTGTATGCCCATGTTTAAACAAACATTTTAGTAATATAACTACCGGGTGTTCAGAATGGGTTTTTTCACATATAGTTCTATTTTTGCTTTTAGGAAAAAAATCTTTACTACAAAAATCTTATAGAATTGAATGCTGCATTAACCTAAAATTATTTTTAAATATACCGGGTGTTCATGACAAGACTTGGTTTTTTTTCGATATAGCTCTATTTTTGTTTTTAGGAAAAAAATCTTTTCTACAAAAGTTATAGAATTGAATGCTGCATAACCTAAAAAAATGTTCAAATAGACCGGGGGTTCAGAAAGACTGGGTTTTTTCTATAGCTCTATTTTTGCTTTTAGGAAAAAATCTTTTACAAAAATTTATATAGAATTCAATGGATGCATAAGTTAAAAATCTTTTCAAATATACCGGGCGTTCAGGAAGACTGGGCTTTTTTTCTTATAGCTCCATTTTTGCCTTTTAGGAAAAAAAAAATCTTTCCACAAAAGTGTACAGATTTCAATGCAGTCATAACCTAAACATATTTTCGACTATTACAGGCTGTTCCAAAAGTAAAACAAAAGAAAACCAACTTTAAAACGTATTGCACATTATAAAAGGTGTTTCTCAAGTGAAAGGACCGATTTTCGAGAAACCCACCTCCTACGGACTAGAAGCGCAGCTTCTAGTTAAATATAACTAAAGTTGATTGGTCAACCAAATGGGGTTTTTCAGCTGCTAGTGACGTGTTTTAAATTTCGCGCAATAGTAAAAATATTCGTACTACGATTTCCGCTTCAACAGTGAAGTGCTAGATATTACTATGCGGATTTTTCCTCTGTGTGTAGTAAGATTATCTGTAGGTCTGCATCAATATATAATACATGCTTTCAGGGTTACAGATAGTGATAGAATCCCATCCTAAGACATTTATAATAAAACTTGAATTCAATAGAAGGAAAAAAACTACCATTGTGCTAATAAGCATCTAGCATTTTATTATAAACATTGATAATAAAAAACCAAAACTGGGGTCAACCATTTCACAAATTCTTCTATTAAATATAACTTGCCCATTATAGCATTTATTTATTGAAGTTGTGTAACATATAATCACTATCACTAAAGCAGCAGCACTCACCTTTGTAGCTCGTATATATAGAATACGCAATTACGAAATACGTACGGATCATATTTAATATAATAAACATCATTTAAATTGAGCTTTAGTAATAATATATGCTTAATGAAGCTCTCGAAAAATATCAAATAATTTTAGCTAATGTGTTTTAATTAATTGCAGACAGTCAGGTATATTAAAAACAGAAACGACGCTCGGCCAAAAAAGGTGGTTTATATTTATAACTAATACTAAGCTTGCACGGATACGTTTGAATAGAT